>CM076714.1:67982500-68582500 GCA_038501285.1 Penstemon eatonii | reverse complement strand
CCATGATGATCATACAAGGGATTTATTTTCATGTCTAAGGTCAAATTCTATGCAATTTTCTGAGGATTGGCCCGTAAACTGACATGGTGGATGAAGTTGGATTTTCATAATTGTGATTTTCTATGATTAGTAAAGTAGTTTCTTCAGTTAAAAGGTCAGTGCAAATATGAGAGGAAGAGGACAACTCAGACCGTGTCCTGTTTTGTTGCAAGAAATTCTCTACAGTATCTTCCCTTGTAATTCATATGTATATGTCCTGAAGTCACCTTGAGGTTTTCTCTCAATTTTGCATTTGGGAAAGTTGTAATTTATGATAAAATGTTTCAGGAGCCAGAATTTGAGGAGGCTGCGTCCAATGCTCCACTGAATAAAGTTGTAAGGTGCAAGACTAAATATGGATGGCATTTATTGCAAGTTTTGTCTGAGAGGTAATTTGGAACATAATCAGAAGTGAGTCTTTGAATGAAGTGGATATGCGATTGAAAGCAATCCGGAGCGGTTTGAACAGTTCATGAAGAGCCAAGTGTCTCCCCTCCTCAAGTCCGATCTCATCACCGTCCTCGTTGAGTTCCAACGACAAAAGCTCATCTCTCTTTCCATGAAGGTAGGTTCTCTTTCTCTATTTCTCCATTTTTTTCTGTTTACTTCAGGATTTCTCTTCTAGCTTCGTGTTTCTCCAAACTCCAATGTTTGCTTCCACGGGAAGTTTTTTTTTTTATTTGCAAATGACTCATTTACTTAGTCTTGAGCTTATGTTTGCTAATTGTTCTCTTTCTCTAGCCTATGCTGGTCAAATGAAGTTTCTTCAAATGAATTATAATCGTATTTTCAGATTTTATCTCAGGATATTCAATGTCTAGATTGGTTAAAAAGGTTTGGATATTGTTTTTCCATTGACAAATTGTTGAACATGTACTTTGATAGGTTAATGTATCTAGAATCTCGTAAAAGAATTTGTTATTCATCTATGATTGAGAGCATGGATATGGGGATTAAGGAGAAATTAATTAAGGATTCCAGTTATTGGGGTATAACTGCATTGAATTTACGAAAATGTCCTACTAACGACATCTTCCCTGCTCAATGCAATGAAGTGTGATCTATTCATGCTAATTTGAGAAAATAAATAGTTGGCCTTTTGAAAAAGGAAAATCAGGCATGTTAGTCATTGGAAATGAAAAGGAAGGTCTTTGAGTGTAGGAGGGAATGTGGAACCACACTTATTTTTGTCATTTGGGTATCTATGAGCTTTCTAGTGGCTTAAGCTGATTTTTAAAAATATATATATGTTATGTGCGATTGTCAAATGTTAGGGGCTGATGCGGCAGAAGAGCGGGCTTTAGGATAAACAATTATAAGATTGACTTGATGCAAACATACATAATTGGAATTGATTTGTGGAGATTTTCTTGAAAACCTTATTATCATTGATTATTGAAATATTGTGTACATGTTTTTTTTTTTTTTTTTTTATGATGCATTGCATGCGTTGATTGCAACGTGTTTGTTAGAAAATCTTATTTTCATTTATAATTAAAATATTGCGCACATAATTTCACCGCTGAGTCACCCATATCTATTATATATTGAGAAAGAGTTAACATCCTAATTAATATATCTAATCATCCTGATCCTGACTTAATTATATATTTTACTATTCCCAGAGAGAGAGATCTAAAGGGAGAAATATCGATCAAATATCAACCCACCACCAGAATGGGTAGTGGTAGTTGGCTTGACATGAAACGCGAGAAGTTGGATATATGCTTCAAGCTCGCCTGCTGTATCGTGGTGTCTTTCATCACCCTTTTGATTTTCGTCATAGCAATCGTCTATTACGGACGCAAATAATTTAATTCAATGATTAATCTTTCTTTCTGTGATATATATATATATATATATATATATTATGCCAATCTTAAGCAACAAGGAGTTTAGTGTATGGTAGATAGATAGATATACAAAAGAAAGTGATGTACAAATATTTGCCATTAGACAAAAAAAAATCTAGTGGAATTCCATACCAGGTAGGTTTTATATGTTAGCTTTATTGGTTCGATTTTGATGTTTGGTCATATATCGACATGCATCTACTTGATCACAACTTGTGCAAAATCTAGGTGACATTTGATCCCGAAGATTGGTGCAACTCACATCTTTAATTCCTTAAAACTTTGACAAATACACATGAAAGCAAAGATATATGTCATCATTTACAAATACACTCAAATCAAAATACTCTCCTTGATTTATTTTGATCCCTGCTTAAAATAGAGCTCAATAAGCTTCTTCAGCGTATCAAAAACACTTGTAAGAGGATTGAACTGAACAGCGCGACTTAGTTCGAGATCCGGAAATTGATTGGTCAGAGCTTTTTGCATCCCGGACATGGACATCATTGCCGCTAGCTGACTATTTGACATAACCTCACAATCTTGTGGAGTATCTTTAATCTTGCTTGGATCATACCCGAAATTTGCTAAATAAGATTTGTACTTGTCAATGAATTCGGCTCCAGGATTAGGTGTTCTCGAGTATATCTGAAATATTTACACACGATTGATTAGTAATAGTAAAAGTAAAATGGGCACAGAGGAAAACTATATATAGGCATGCACACCTGTACAAAACTTTTGTCCTTTGCTCCAGAAACGAGCGCGTAATTGTCATAATCGGTTGCTATGACATCATAAGGTTCTTTGGGAATGAACGGCAGAAAAGGAAACCGTAAGTAACACTTCTCCTTGATCATCTCCTGCCTTTCTAGATCAGTTTCATTTTTATCCTTATCCTCCTCAGAAAGGCATTGGACTTTTCCCCTTATACCTGTAATATAACCGGAAGGTCCTCCGTGGACACAAAAGGTATCAACTTGGATAGCAGGTGTATCCAGATCAAATGTATAAACACCCTGCGATTAAAAGAACCAAATTTTCGTAAAAAATCCATCTTTAACCCTATATATATATAAACGAGCATAACCGAAAAATTCCATCATTAGGCTTTAGAATTGAGGATACCTGAGTGCAGTGGCAATCTTCCTGACCTTGGCCAGCAAAGCCACGTTTAAGGGAAGCGACTTCAAACCATCTTCCAGCATATCTAGTTGGATCAAAATTCTTTACTGTCATGGCCCTCATCATCATTACCATTCCATTTCCAGTATCATTGTCCAAAGGAAGGCGCAGTGTGTTGTCTGTTGTAGCACTTGCAATCTGGCATATATTGTTATGGGAAAGATCGACTGCAGTAGCCAAGTTCGTCTGAGATAGAAATATTACGGATGCTGCAAGACCTGATATTGCTTGTTTCACACCAAATTTAATTGATGTAGGGTGCTCAAGACCGTATCCAATGGACGTATCTAATTTGCTTGATAATTCCCTAGAGCAACAGAGAATACTCTAATTAAACGAACCAAGTTCCAAACAAAGTTAAAACTCTCTTTCGATCAAAAAGTATATATGGTGAATATGAAACAATGAAAATGACTTTAGAGGCTCACATTGAATCAGAAGGCTAGATGGTGAACATGAAAATATTAATTATGCCATTTCAATCTTGAATTATTGATCGGTAAACTAAACAAGAATTTTTTGAAATGTGAATACAAGCACAAAGTCACAAACCATAAACATGCCATCATAACATAATTCGGAAAATTCGAGTAATTAGTTTCTACACATTAAAATCTCAAAGAACATCCTACTCTTTTAGCAATCCAACCAAAATAGGCAGTAAAGGCACTAAAATGAGTTTCTTCAGTTTCTGTCAAATCTCAAGAATGTTAACTCAAATTGTTACTCCAAAAAATCAACAATTCTACTGTAAAATGGATCTTAACATTTACTTCTAACTTGGAGCATTAAAACGAAAACAGAAAAGGGAAACAGACAGAACATCAAAAAGATAAAAGTTGTGTAACCAGTAAATAAACAAAACAGAGTTAATGTATGAAGATTAAATGAAAAGGGTAATAAAAGGTAGGGTGGTTGGTACCTAGTTATTGGAGGATGATGCGATTGAAGCATTAAAGGTCGGGATGATTGTGCAGCAACCAGATTGCTACATTGATACCCCATTTTCAAATATTTCTTTTTAGTATTTAGTATAATATAAAATACCCAGAATTATTAAGTATATATATACTAGATTAGCTTCCCTGATTTGAAATTTGAACTTTTAAAGGATGATCATATAATAGAGGGCTAAGTACTTTCACGAATTTAGTTTTGCGAAGAAAAGTGAGTGATGAAGTGATGGGATGGGTCTTAATAAGGACAGATTTTTTTTTTGGGGTAAATAAAAGGTCGACAGATAAACTAAACTGGAACTAACGGTTAAGCTCTTTTCAGTTCCCACTTCCGCCTTATTTTACCTTACCGGCCATCCACCTTTTATTTTCTCCCCTTTCTACGGCGTCGTTTTCTTCTATATTTTCTTTTTGGGTAAATTACGAATATCCCCCTCATGTAAGGCCTAATTACAAAATTCACCCTCCCGTATTGGATATTACAAAAATTTCCCTCAGATTTGTCACATTCTTACAATTAATCCATTGCCCCTAAAATATTCCATTTTTGCCCTTGAGTGTTATATGTATTGTTTGTAGTGTCTCATAAATATTATAACTTGGGTGCTATTTTTTTATCTTATAAATTAGAAAAGAGATAATTATATATTTACTACCAAAATATTTGATAAAATTTATAATTGCCCATAAGTTTTAATAAATATTCAAAAAAAATATTTATATATTTATTAGCAATTTAAATTATAAAATATTAAATTAAATAGAATTTTAATAATATATTTTATAAATACGAACACATTGTTTTCACATTAGTTGAATGAATTCATTTTATAAATGAGTATATTTAATAAACTTATATTTTTTTATAAATAAGATATTTTAATTTATTAAAGTTTATATTGTAATATTATAAATTGAAATATTTATTGAAATTTATGGGCAATTATAAATTATATCAATTATTTTGGTGGTAAATATATGATTATTATTTTTATAATTTACAAGATATAACAATTAACACCCAAATTTTAAAATTTATAACATATTATAAACATTACAAATAACTTTCAAGGGTAAAATTGGAATATTTTAGGAGCAAGGGGTTAATTGTAAGAAGGTGACAAACCTAAGGGGAATTTTTGTAATTAGGCCATACCTGAGGGGGTATTTGTAATTTACCTTTTTTTTTTGGTAACTAGGCAACTTATTTTGGTTTATTAATTTTCCATACACTACGCATTTGGTTTTGACTTCATTTTTCTTCTTGCTTTAACAAATTCAAATTGGATTATTTATACACAATAGGTGTCATCTTCTTTTGATTTTGTGAAAATAAAAATAAAGATATAGATATTTCTAGTCTGTTTAGATAATTTTACAAAAGAAAAAAATAAAAAGATTATGTATGGTCTCTCAACCTTGAGAATATACTGAAAGTAAGAGCATCCTCGGTGTTGGTTCTTATGTTTGTATACAAGTCCATCCAGAATACAGCATTCTGTTTCGAGCTGACACGTAAAAGACTTCAGTCATTGCTCAGTTCTTTCAATCTCTGAACCCATTTATTTTAACTATAAAAGACATAAAAAGATCCTAAGGCCATCTCCTATGTTCCCTTCAGTTCAAGTCTAGCTTTCTCTCATTCAGTCCAGTTTCCCCTCAGAATTCAAGTCCAGTTTTCCTTTTCATTTTCATAAGTCATCTAAAATGTATCAATCTATCAATTCCATTTAATTAAAATTCTCATTTTCCCCACTCTCACTTAATAATAATAATAATAATAGCAATAATAATAATAATAAAAATTAAACAATAATAAATAAATAAATAATAAATAACAATAAGATATGTAATCGTATTTATTTTAGATGTCTAATTGTTAGGGTTATATCGTTTTTAATTTAACGAATCATATGTAAGGTTCGTAAAGTTCTTTTAAGGTTTCATTTTTATTAATTAAATTAAATTTGAGTTTCTAATAATTAACTTTTAAAGAAATTTTAAAATTGGTGCACAATAATACAACAACTAAATACTTGATTGACATGATTTGGAAATTATAAAAATAATTTAATATTGACATTAAATTTTCCAATATAATAGTTACATTAAATTTGATTTTATTAAATAAAAGTTATATTTTTATACTAAAATTAATTTTTTAAAAATAGTACACAAATTAAATAAAACTAAGATTAAATAAGAGTTATATTTTATTAAATAAGGTATTTTAAATATTTTTTTAAAATTAAAAGGATTTTTTATTAAATAAAAACAAAAAAAAAAATTAAGAATGAACAGGTGGCCGACAAGTGTCGGCCACCTGTTGGCTGGCAATTGATAAATTGAAGCGGTGAGGAAGGGTCGCTTGCTTCACCGCTTCAAGCGGTCAAAGGAAGATAGCCATTTTCCCCTCTTTACATTTTTTTTTCACTTTTTTTACCCCTCTAAATCTAAAGTTCCCCAAATCCACTCTCCCCTTGATACATAGGAGATGCCCTTCTAACATGGCGTCATCTGTCAAGAACCTCGCTCTCTCCCGGCATTTTATCAAACACATATACAGCATAATTAACAAAAAAATTGCTGCTTGCCCTATTGGATTAAGTGATAGGATGAAAAACTTTGGCTGGTCGCTAATACCCTCGTTAAACCCTATCACCAAAAGGCTGCTCATATTAAAATCTGAACCTGAAAGCAGTCAGCTATTTGGCTTGTTTTACTAAATTATTTTGATTTTACGTTTGAATAAGAACAAGACTAAGTAGATAATTAATCGGAATACATTGCAATTAGATCACTGGGTGAATAGCTCATCACCTACATAAACTTGTAACTCAGTGAAAGATGCAATTCCACCAAATGATTAAGGAACGGATCAACTGAACTGTGACTGTCGACGGGTCGGATTTGAGTCGGATCATGTTCAACTCAGATAAGGCTCTAGTTGTATAAGACTTGATTCGAGTCAAATATGAATTAGGCACGAATCTATGTTTTAGAGTCTATAGAATTTTGTTGGATTAGGTCGTATATCATAATTTTATTCAATAGAATGTCTATTTTCAAAATCATATTTCTTTTAATAAAATATTAGTTGTTACGATTCTGATTTTATTATATTATCATAATTTTTAGGATTATTTTCTTGTAGTTGTTCTATTTCCATAGGAGTCTATTTTCAGATTTATTTAGTTGTTTAGGTTTTGAGTTCTATATAAAGTATAAACACTCATTGTAATATTTACATCGTTATGGAATAAATGAGTTTATGGTTTTATCCACCTTAAGTTAGATTGTGGTCCATCTTACGTCCCCTAATGTAAGATTTTGGTCCTCTTATGTCTATTAAAGTAAGAAACGAACATAGGTGCCAGAAGATCGTATCATTATTATTATTGTTTATCTTAATAAAACATTACGGATATATAAAGTTTTCACTTATTATTTGATATAAATACTCAATGGATCATTTTGAATTTATGTTCATTAAGATGAATGTTACAAGCTAAAAACGTGAAAGGAGGATACATTTTCTGAAAGAGAGGTATTTCGATATCTTGCATTACTCTCCTAAAAATCAAATCAAAGCTAGTTGAGGCAGGAAGAAGACTTTATGAATATTCAGATTAGTCTTTTACTAGTAGTGACTCCAAAGTCTCTATCATCATTTCTCTCCCCTTCCATCTGATTTCACCTCGTTGAATATGTGACTTTCCTCCCTAATCAAGCTACCTTCATCCTCATTTTAAATTCATGGAGGTCATGAGTTTGGTTGAGCTATTGATTTAATTCTAATATTTTATTTATGTAATTTTCAGTTTGATTATCTCTTATTGTAAGCGGTTTATGGCTGTTGTGATACGTATCAATGAATTACAAAATTCATAAACAGATGAGATTCATCATATATCTCTAATAGGAAAAAATCAAATAATTGGATTGAGTTTGGTTAGCATATAAATTCATATTCGTTACATTGTCATTAACAGCTGAACTGTTTTGATTTTACACACTCACACTCACCCACACACGTGGAAAGTTTAAAATCAAGCTAATATCCAATTGGATTGATTTTGCCTGATAAAATGGGCCAAAGCCCAAACTCATTCACCCAACTTCAAGTCCAAATCCTTGTTGCCTAAAAGGGGCACAATAAAATTCTCAGAGAAGCAGGGCCTTTTGGAAAAGCATAGACACTCTGATGATGCTTGCAGCTTTCTTATTTTAGTTTTTAATTTATTATTCTCACAAATGGTTCAAAATTTAAAATAAATTCTTTGAATTTAGATCCACCAGTCCAACGTTCTTGGAAATGATCATTTGTCACATTATATATATATATATATATATATATATATATATATATATATATTTAGTAAATTTAAAATTTATGTAGGTTCATACATTTATTTCGAGGATAAATCTATTACGTGACACAGATATAAACACGAAAGTGTCATAGAAAAATTTTGCCCTTGTTAACTCCCTACATTATTGGAACTTAGAACATTAAATTAGTTGTTTACGACATCCTATATTCCTATACAAAGCCTAATTTAAAGTTTAAACTAGTTTCAACTAAATTTAAATTCGGGTATATATTCAACCACAAATCAATTACCACAAAAAACTTTTTTTTTTGAGAAGACCCAAATGGGTGAGATTTCATTAATCAATAAATATCGTTAAGTACAAGACCATGAATAAAATGCGGCAAAACATCCGAAAGCGGAGAAATGGTATATGCTACTTTTGCTAGGGCATGAGCCACGGAATTATTCTCCCTATAAGTATGAACACAATTAAAAGAAACAAAACTGGAGCTCAACACCTTAATATCCTTAAAGAAATGACCAAGGGGATGGAAGTCAGAATTACTCAGCGGATTCACAATACCTTCAACAACCACTTTACAATCACTTTCAAGGGTGACATTTGTCCATCCATTAGCTAGGCCGAACTCAATTCCTTTAATCGCGGCAAAAGCTTCTGCAGCCTCGGGTTTGTAGGGGGAATCATATTTTTGAGCTCCCCAAGCCAAGCAAGTCCCCAGATGACTACGGGCAATGTAACCGATTCCGAAACACTTACCGTCCGCATAGATCGCTGCATCAATATTAATCTTCACTGTACCCTCAGGAGGAGGGAGCCATGTGGAATTAGATCTCCTCGGAGTCAGGCTTACAATGGGAGTTGCATCCGCTCTAAATCTGTCGAAGAAGGCTTTAGCGTACGAAACCAAGACAGCTGGTTCTAAGTCTTCCCTCTCCCAAGTCAATCTGTTACGTCCGAACCACAACCACCACACTAGGCAAACAGCAAAACTAAGTTCCGAAGTATCCATCTTTAAGTACATATGATTAAACCATTCCAAAGTATCTCCGGAATTGCACGAATATTGTGTATGAGCCAATCCAGAAAGTGCCCAACATTGCCTGGCATAATTGCATGAAAGGAGACAATGTAGAGAAGATTCTGGCACATTACACCGTATACACAAGTCTTCATCTAACACTCTCCGGCGTCGTAAGTTGGACAAAACAGGTAATACATCTTTGCACAAGGCCCATATGAAGTTTTTTACTTTCGGTGGAGCTCTTAGCGACCAAATACGGTTCCATTGAAAACTAGGGACTGAGTTTGAGCTACTAGCACCCGAAGAAGAGGAGCTCTTCAGATTTTGATTCAAGTGATATGCGGACTTAACTGTAAAGACGCCTGTTTTATCAAAATGCCAAATAAGTTTGTCGCTACTACTGTTCCGGCAAAGAGGGATTGAAAGAATAGCGTGAGCATCATCATTAACGAACAGCTCCTCAATTAGACTCCTCTTCCAACAATTTTGCGTTGAGTCTATCAACTCACTTACTTTCGATTGTTCGCCAAGGATCTTCGGTGGGGTTATAACTTTGAATGAGTAAGAACGAGGGAGCCAATGATCCCCCCAAATTCGTATGTTTTCTCCATTCCCAACTCTCCATCGCATACCAGCTTTGATCAGTCCTTTAGATTCACAAATACTACGCCACGTTAGCGAAGGAGCTGAACCCACATGTGCATCCAGAAAATCTGAATATGGGAAGTATCGAGCCTTGAGAATACGGCTAAGCAGACAATTAGGAAAAATCAAAATGCGCCAAGCCTGTTTAGCAAGCAGAGCCATATTAAATGAGTCTAAGTCTCGAAAACCCATACCCCCATCTCGTTTGCTTAAACAAAGTTTACTCCAACTAATCCAATGCAACTTCTTCATCCCCTTATCATCCCACCAAAAACTTGCAATCATAGATTCAATCTCTCTAATCAAGTAATTTGGAATTTTAAAACAACTCATAAGATAAGATGGAATGGACTGGACAACAGATTTTATAAGTATCTCTTTACCTGCCTTTGACAATGATTTCACCCTCAAGCTTTGCAATCGACTCCAAACCCTTTCTCTAATGTAGTCGAAAACCGCTCTCTTTGATTTTCCCACCGATAAAGGGAGACCTAAATATCTTTCGTGCTTTAGTTCCCTTCGTAGAGGAAGTTGATGGAGAATCGCAAAAACTTGTTTTATAGGAGTAATAAGTTGTTCTCCCAGAAGTATTATTTAATCAAAGAGAACTGATTAATTCATGTGCATCAATCAATTAAATATGTATTTTAAACGATGTGAAACATCTCATGTGGACTGTTTACATTTTAAGCTTGAGAAATATTTTATGCCTTTTTTGGTAAATTACATGAGATTAAAGTAAAAATGGTCATAGTTTATAATCCTAGTTTGATGTGTTGACCAGTTACTTTAGCTTTTTATATTCTTGTATAACTTGGAAAACTTGGAATTTGGAATACTGCTATAACTTACTTATTTTCAGATGGAAAATTATTCCGGGGTCCATGAAGTTGTTAAAAAGGGTCCATTTGGTAGCCAGTACCTAATATATTAAAATAGCCTTCTCAATGAAAAGTACTAAAGTCGGAATTTAAGACTTTTACTAATGTAAATGATTATATATATCCGGTTGGTTATTTTCTTGAATATATATTGTTCAATCTAGCCTATAAAATTTTGCTATATAGTGCACTTAAATATCCTAAAAAGATATCAATGCATTATTATCATATGTAATTAACTTTTTGGTAATACGACACTCTAAATGTATCCGACAATGCCTTACATCAGATGATAAAATTTGGGGGTAAATGTAAAATACTCCCCTGTGTTATGCTAAACCTGCAAGAAACTACCTTGTGAAAATTTTTATTGTGCCAAACTTTCTCGTGTTTTCAAAAGCCTTGCAAAAAAATTTAAATTTGTGAAAAATAGGTCGTTTTGGATCGACATGTTTCTAGGGGTGAGCCCGGTCCGGTTTACCGACCGGACCGAACCGGAACCGAATTTTCGGTCCGGACCGTTTACCGGACCGAATTTTCGGTCCGGTAAACGGTTCCCACCCCAGAACCGACCTAGGTAACTTTCGGTTCTCGGTAAAACCGGTCGGTTTCCCGAACCGAACCGGTTTTACCGAATTTTTTTTTCTTTTCTTAAATCCGACCCATTACTCATTACCCATTATAATTTTGATTGACCCAATAACAATTTCTTCAAGTTTTCTTCTTCTTTCACAAAAAAAACCCAATCATATAACTAAAATCTTCTTCTTCTTCACAAACCCTAAACTCCATCTCTAAGCCGCCGCCTTCAAGACCACCATCGGCGTTCAAGACTAAGAACCGTCCGCCTTCAAGACCACCATTATCAATTTCTTCAAGTTTTCTTCTACTTTCACAAAAAAAAAACCCATTCATATTTCAATTAACCAAATTCTTCTTCTTCTTCACAAACCCTAAATTCCACCTCTAAGCCGCCGCCTTCAAGACCACCATCGGCCTTCAAGACCGGAACCGCCTGCCACCACCAAATTCTTCTTCTTCACAAACCCTAAATTCTACCTCCTAGCCGCCGCGCCCCGCCTTCAAGACTTGGAGCCACCACCGTCGGCCTTCAAGATTCGGAACATCTGCCACCGCCCTCCGGCCTCCACCACCATCTGCCTACAAAAAGTTTTTTAGATCTGAGCATTTGTTAGTATTTGATTTATGATTAGATAGCAACTATTAATTTTTGGTTGGATCTGAGTAGAAAAGGCTGGAAATTCGGTACATATTGGACCGAACCGGACCGAATTGAACCGATCGGTTTTTGTACCGAACCGGATCGAATATTTCGGTCCGGTAAACGGTCCTCGTTTTTTCAGGACCGAACCGGCCTAGAACCGAAATTCGGTTCGGTTCGGTCCGGTTCGGACCAAATGCTCACCCCTACATGTTTCAATGAATCATTTTAAAAATATATTACGTGAAATTGTAGGGACCAACTTGAAGCGTTTTAAAAATAATTTCTTGAAATATGTCAATCCAAAACGACCTATTTTTTACAAAATGAGTTTTTTGCAGGGTTTTTGAAAACACAAGACCAAATAAAAATTTTACATGATAGTTTTTTGCAGGTTTAGCATGAGTATTTTGTATTTTCCCCTCAAATTTGAGTACTACTGAAAAATGAACAAATGAGCATCTTATAAATCGGTTTTTTTGCAAGTTATCAAGTGTGATATGAAAATAAATTTATTAGTCAATTAATGTAGAAAACAATGATGAGTATATTACACCATTCTTTAAATGGGGTGTTACACAAGCGCTGAAATTGCAAGTGAAGCTTCATTTTAAAGTAAAAAATTTAACAATCTCAAGCCGGCAGTACGTTTGTGTAATATGTTTATCCACAAAATCAAATTCACCCACCCCCTTCCCAGATTACATATTACCACTACAGTATTCGTATAATTGTCAATGAATTACAACCAATAAATTAATTAATATTACTCCCTAGTCCTTGATTCCCTCCTACAAAACAAGAAAATTAATCACTATATATATATATACATATATGTCCTCCAGCAGTACTCATGGCTACTCAAAAGTTCGAACCGGAAAGATGACTCAGCTATGCCGGAAAACCGTCCACCTTAACGTCATCATAGAAAAAGTCACCGCATTCCGACAGTTCTTAAGGTTAATATGGGACAGGATTCTTCTTTGCTCCACAAAGAACGCTCGTTATCGAAGAATATTGTCGCCTAGAAGAAATAATAATAATAATAATACTTGTTCTCCTTCCTGTTCAAATGAAGGAGAACCCAGTACGACGCCGTCTAGCACTGGCCATGATGAAAGCGATGATTCGGATTTAGTCTCCTTGAAAATCAGTCTACTTGGTGATTGCCAAACTGGAAAAACAAGCTTTCTGGTAATTACTTTTTTCTATACGCGCGTACTATTATAATCAGCTTAGTTAATTATTAGTTAGGTTATTTTTTTCATAATTTAATTTATTTTTAGATAAAGTATGTAGGGGATGAAGAAGAAAAAAGAAGCTTGCAGATGAAAGGAATAAATTTAATGGACAAAACAATTTATATTAGTGGTGCCAAAATTGCTTTCAGAATATGGGATGTTGGAGGTATATCTTTCTTTCCTTGTTGCTCAGTCAAATGTTAGGTACATTAATTATTCTTTATTTTTCTGGGGAAGATAAAATATTTAATACAGTATATATTTATTAGAGCTCTAGACTTTTGCAATTTTTATTTTTTAATATCTCTAATGAAATTAAATATTTAATATGAAATGTTGATATGCAGGTGACAAGAGGTCGTTCGATCAAGTTCCAATTGCGTGCAAAGATGCTGTTGCAATTTTGTTTATGTTTGATCTAACCAGTAGATGTACACTCAACAGGTATAATTCTTGTTTTTTTTTTCTTTTCTTTTCTTTTCTCAAAGGTATAAATTAAATAAAAATATAATTATTATATATGTAGTGATTAGTGAATTTGTTGCTAATAGAATAGAAGAGAAAAAGATTAAATTTGTTTTTGAAATTGCAGTATAATTGGATGGTACAGTGAAGCAATTAAGTGGAATCAGGTACTAAACACACGACTTTCACTTTACATTATATTTCTCAAAAGTCAAAAGTACTAGTAGTAGTATGCTTTTGCAACATCCAATTCTTTATTTTTCTGATGAAAAGCGTTAAAGCTGAGTTCATAACAGTTACAAATAATTCGAATAGGTGGTTTGGTATTTACTTGGTAGTAATTGGGGATTTGATTAATTTTTAGAATTCAAGGGTACAACTCTGCAATTCCTTAATCTCACGGTTTAGTACGATTTGGTAATTACGATCTAGTTGTTGGACTTCACCGCAAATTACTTAATTAATTTGGTTCTATCTGTATGTTTTTATATAATAATAACTAGCCTATTCCCGTGCTATGCACAAATCTGAATAATTTGTTTTACTTTATATAAAAATAAATTATAATTTGGTGTGATCACTACAATTTTAATGCATGTGAAAATTACAACTTAGTATTTTTTACCGTGCTAGAATATTTGTAAAGTTTAATTAAAATGAATGTTTACGTATATCTTTTTCTTCATGGGATATGGACTATAAATGGTTACAATGCATAAGTTAACTCACAATATCAAATGAAAGTATAAGTATTGCATTTAAAGGAAGCAAGATTTGAGGTGTACTGCAAAAATTAAGAATGTCAAATTCAAATTATTATAAAATGATTCAAAAGTGTTTGTGACTATTTAACTATATTATGTTTAGAGAAACTTAAATTTAAATTATTCTTATTTTCTAATTTACATTAAATTTTATTTTTAAGGTTGTAATGGTATTTGTAGTGAATCCAATATCTCTGGGGTAGTTTGAGTAGTTATTTCTCAAAGTTGGAGCGTGATCGTGTAATTACACTAACTTTGAGGTGTAGCGAGAAATTTAAAAAATATTTAAAAATAATATAAGGGGTATTTCTACGAAATTTCTTTTCTTATGACATCAACATGTGCCGTCAGAAAATAATGTACTTTTTACCGTGCTAGAATATTTGTAAAGTTTAATTAAAATGAATGTTTATGTATATCTTTTTCTTCATGGGTATGGACTATGAATAGTTGACAATGCAAAAGTTAACTCAACAATATCAAAAGATAATTGTTTAAAGTATCTCTCATATTTAGTGTAAATATAATGACCACCATTAAGTTTTGGAAATAACTCAAACTACTCCAGAGGTATTTGATTCATTACATTATTTTCTGACGGCACATGTTGATGTCATAAGAAAAGAAATTTCGCTCAAGAAATACCCCTTATATTATTTTTAAATATTTTTTAAATTTCTCTCTACACCTCAAAGTTAGTGTAATTACACGATCACGCTCCAACTTTGAGAAATAACTACTCAAACTACCCTAGAGATATTCGGATTCACTACAAATACCATTACAACCTTAAAAATAAAATTTAATGTTAAGAGAAAATAAGAATAATTGAAACTTAAGTTTCTCTAAACATAATATAGTTAAAAAGTCACAAACACTTTTGTATCATTTTATAATCATTTCAATTTGACATTCTTAATTTTTGCTTTATGCCTCAAATCTTGCTTCCTTCAAATACAATACTTACACTTTCTACTTTTGTTTTACTATATTACTCTTATGAACGCATAAATATAATAACATAAGTATGCATGTAAAAAAAAAAAGGAAAAGAGAAGAAATTATCATAATATTAACACACTACTATGATGAATACTCCATTCAGTTTCAAGAAAATAAAGAACAAAAATAGAGTAAAAGAGGAAAAAAATGTAAATACAAAATGGTTAATATCACAAATATATATAGGCTACAGACAATTAAGAACATAAACAATCGATAAGATAAATTGTGGACATAAAGTTCATGAACAGATTAAAAAAAGATTGAAAAACTAAGAAATAACAATAATTAAGTTTCACTTTAGTGTCTAAAAATTAAAAAAATACATTAAATTGTTAATCAATCATTAAATATGAAGTATCTAGTATCTACACAACTGAAAAAGTGATTAGTATTTCAAAAATATATGTTCCATAAAATGTTGAAATGTGAAAATGCAAACAATTGTTTACTTATCGAACTATGACTTACTAAACTTTATAAATATATAAAGTTAAATAAATTCATTTCAGTTGAAATTCAAAAGCTTATAAAACTCTCACCAAGTTATAAATGCATATATAATTACAAAAATATTGTTATAATCAATCAAAAAATTCACCTAAAATAGTACAATTAGAATTTTTTAATAAACAATCTTTAAATAATTTTTTTATAAACAAATGAAAACATAATAAATAAAATTGAGTTTATAGCCTCCAACAATTGTTCAATCTCAATTGAATGAATTTGGTCATCGCGAGAGTTATACTTTCTTGACCATGATAACAACATGTTCCCATCTCAGGGCTTTGGAGTTCCTGAAATCAAAAAAGGTAAAACGCTCATATATATAATAAACTAATAAAATCCATAAAGAATGCATGCGATGTATATATAAGAGCACTTTTTTAAAAGAATGGATAGTAAATAAGATTGAGTTTATAACCTCCAACAATTATTCAATCTCAATTGAATGAATTTGGTCACCGCGAGAGTTAAACTTTCATGACCATGATAACACTCTTCATGCTCTTCCTTTGAAGCTATTCATATGTTTCCATCTCAGGGCTTTGGAGTTCCTGAAATAAAAAAAAAGGTAAAATGCTCATCAATATAATAAACTAATTAAAATCCATAAAGAATGCCTGCGATGTATATAAGAGCACTTTTTTAAAAGTAAAATGGAACGGAACGGAATAGAGAAGAAAATACACAATGAAGAAAATCTTGGCTCCATGTCTTTTTATATATTGAAAACAAAGGAGTAAAATATTTGCTATTGAAAACAAAGGAGTAAAAAAAGTAAAACGCCCATCTCAGGGCTTGATTCTCGGAATTTGAATTTGCTATTTATTAAGGAAATTAAAGGATAAGATTTACATTTGTTTATATATAACTTTTGTAACGGAAATTTTGATATTCTTAAGACATAATTACGTTTTTCTATTTTTAGCTTGTAACATTTTTTTTTAAATTGTGCAATTAATTAGATTATGTCCAAATACGTTTTTCCATAAATTTAGCCATTTAGGTTGTAACAAATTTTTTTTGTAACTCCTTGTAAATGTATATTAATTATATATTAAATATAAATTATTTAATGCAATAAAAATAATTCAAAATTAGGAGAAAAAAGAATTTGGTCCAAATTGGTCAAAAGACCATTCTCCTATATATATATATATATATGATATGATATATGATATATGATATGATATATATGATAATGGGATGATAAAAGGAACGTAACCAGCACGATTACATGACTAAATCATACATAAGTATACGTGTACGTGTGGGACAAGTACCTGAACTGGTAATTGCCGTGTAAGTTTGAAGTTTAATTGATTTCCGAAAAATCAAGATTGATATTTTTACTTAAATCTATATTAATGCTATTTTTTAATTTGATTCATAAATATTTGATTTGAATCTTATATATAATATTTTGTTCGACTCATTTTTTTTAATTTAATTGGTACAGTTGACCAGTCAACTTGATTAAATTTATAAAAATTATAATAAATAATTTAATTAATATATTTCACTAATAAGATACTAATATTATATAACATCATATATATTAATTCATAAAAAAAATTAATACATTATAAATATGAATAATTTAATATGATAAGTCACTTAAAAGATTGAAATGTTTGATCGGGTATTATAGCTAGTGGAGTAAACATAATGAGATGGAGGAAGTAACATTTAAGTTTCTATGTATAATAACAAACAATTTTTTACTAATCAAACTATCAAACTGATTTTTGTCCGGACCAAATAAAGTAGAAAGTCAATGTTCCTACAAAATATAATTCTATCTTATGTTAAATTTAGCATTTTTACCAATCAAGTACGTTCTGCAATAATATATATCCAAGAGCTGCTTTGAGATTGTTTAGTGGAGTAATTAATATATATAGTTATTGTTGTTAGCAGAATGCAATTCCAATACTAATAGGGACCAAATTCGATGATTTTGTGCAACTGCCACCTGATATTCAATGGACTGTCGTTACTCAGGTACGTAACCTTTCTCCATTAAATTGTCTTTATATTAATAGTTTATTTGGTCATCAAGAAATTAATAATGAAATGATATTGGATTTTTTCCACGTTTCTAACAGTCAACAGGATTTCTAATAGTAATCCAAGAATACAACTTAATTTTTGATATGATCAATTTACGTGGCACCTAAGTTTTTGAATTAGAATAATATATTACGTAACCCCCCATAATGTGACATTTAGTCTCATATATATAATTGCATGTAGTGTCATGTATCCAAACAAAAACCGTCTTTTGTTTGTTATTAAAAAGAAAAAAAGTACGAGGAAGGGATTGCTCCACGCGTAAAAGAATACATATAGAAAAATCTTGGTCCACATGCAGATGTATACTAATTTCTATTGTAACGAATTTGGCATTTACTTTTTCTTTTGAAAATACACATAATGCAGCTAGCAAACTAATTGCAAGGATACCTCCTTCACACCGTGTTTAAGTAACCATTTAATGATACATGCAGAGTAAAAAATCCACTGTACACCTTAAAGTCCTTTTTGAAAGGATACTATCATAAAATCTACAATTTGAATATTTACTCCACACATAACCATGCAAGAATACGTGTAGAGTAACAAAATTCACATCATCCCATGTTTACAACTTTTGAAAGGACACCATCATATGATTCGAATTTTTAGTTAACTAACCACGTGTATCTAATTTTCTCCAAAATGAATCTTTATTTTACACGTATATTTACTCCACATAAAAGTATTTCTTCTTAACGGATTAGGTATTTTTATACTTGAGATATCAATCCTTACACTTGTCCTAAATACAAAACACTACACGTTTTCAATATTTTGTGTGTGTTTGGCATGGAAGCTAGTAGACAAGGACGGTAGGTAGCTAGCATTTCCACTAGTCAAATCTTTCATACTTTTTTTTTATTATACATCTATTTTTTATTCAGTCAGAAACGATTAAAAGAGAATATATATATGCCCATGCCTATGGCTATGGGGTTCATTCTAGAATTGTTAATAGGTATTCATCAAAACTAAAGCTTGTGCGTATGATTTATAACATGACTGCAGGCACGGGCATATGCAAAGACAATGAAAGCAACACTTTTCTTCTCAAGCGCAAAACACAACATCAACGTCAATAAGATCTTCAAATTCATAATGGCCAAACTCTTTAACTTGCCTTGGACTGTCCACAGAAACTTGACCATTGGCGAACCAATTATTGACTATTAATTCCTTTTTCCTTTTATCATAATAACAACTTCATGTGAAATGTTTAATAGTGTTTTGTAAATATCAATGACTATAGGATTCGAAATTATTTCTTCCCTTTAAATAAGTACTCCCGTTTCAGCCCAGATAACAAAGGGAAAAAGAAAAGCAGAGACAGACTTTTAGATATAATGCTGTTTCATCAATTTACATAAAGTGTGCATTGATAACTCATTCTAAAATTCTAATGAATACCCTTGCAAAATTCAAGGTGTAGAAAAACACAGCAGTAACACAGGAAATTACAGCATCGCACCAGTGCAATCTGCCACACTCAAGTGCCTTGGCATACAAGAAATAGTGAGTTTTCTTGGGAACCATCCGATTCTGGCATCATCAAGCTGAATTCTCATGTAGTATAACATATTCGCGGCTGCAAAACCAGAAAGAGATTGGGCAAATTTAATATTTCAGGACAATGTTCTATTTAAAATAGTAAACACAAAAAAAGAGCAATTGAAATCTCAAAATCAATGGTTAGTTCATGAGGAACTCACAAGAAGATAATATCAAAGTGAAAACAGCACGAGGTTGATTCAATTACCATAAAATAAAGATTCATTTTGGGGAAAATTAGATCTGGAGCAGATGAACAATAATAAAAAGTGCAGGTACCCCCTAGAAGTGCAAAAAACTGTCTCCAAGAAGGATGGAAAAGACTCAACTATCAATAGAAATAAGCAGTTGATTGTCTAAGAACTACGCTTTGGCTGAGTACGGAAAAGGAAAAATCCATCCAAATTCCAAAGGCAAATTCAAGATATCTGTAAGTAACCATCCTAGACACATTTTCACCATTATATTAGCAGTAGACCGAATCCAAACGGTAGAACACAATCTTACAATATGAACGACGGACGTTCAAATACAATATGCCATTATATCAGCAGTAGACTGAGTCCAAACAGTAGAACACTATCTTATAATATGATCAACTGAAGTTCAAATACTCTCGAGTACTAACATTTCATTCAGTGTGAAAAGTATGACATCTTACGTCCAACTATCAAACACCACAAGAGCATGGGGAATGCTGCAGTTGTCTAATTCAAAGGAGAATTTACCACGTAAAAAAAATAGTGGGAAAGAGGAAATATATCTTCAGATGCCCACTTTTCTTCAATGACACTCGTTCAAAAAATGTTGGGTAACATTGCCACTTAATAAATAACTTTGAGGTAATTAAACAGCCAACAACTGAATAAATACTGTTATGTCTATTTTAACGTGCAGATAATATTTACAAACAGCAGATGATGAAAAGGTAGTAACAAGCACTTCTAGAAAACATGATACACATGCAAGTGTTGTGATGTGCTTCAAGCATCCAAATAAGATATCTATCATCTTAGTATTACCTGCTATTACCAAACTTTATAGTATCTTTTTCAAAAAGTTCATAGTATCGCTGAGGTTCCATTTGGTTATCCTGCAAAAGAGAAAACAAATGTCAATTCAAATGACGACTAATTTTCGAGGTCTATATACACAAGATTGATAAAAAGAAACACGTAATGGAACATTTCAGGTAATTGCTCACATTAATGAATGTCCCATTTGTGCTTCCAAGATCCATCAAATAAGGCCTAGCAGATCACACAAGATATATATAAGTAATAAGTCATATTTGTATTACTCGACATAAAATAGAGATCCCTACTCTCACCTGACTCGCTTTGACACAGTACCATCGGGGTTTTCCTCCTCCACTTGCCTGCATTAACCCAGAAAAAATGAACATGCATATCACATATATGAAATAAATGAAGAAATAATAAATACATTGAATTATGGTCATACTCTTACCGATACTGAAGAACAGCATGTTGTTTGCTACAGGATGGGTGGTCTGTAGGAATATCAGCAACCCTCCTCTCCCTCCCAAATAGATAGCAGGTTTGACGATGCACATAAAGGGGTTCTGCAGGTCAAAAAGAGTGGTGATCAGTGGCTTCCTTGACTTAAGAGACAAATTCATTAAGATAATTAAATTGATTATGGAATTCTAGAGAAAAAGTGGTTCAGTATCAGTTAAGCCAAAAAAAGTAAATGAAACTTGCTTGGAAAAAACAGATAACTTTTCACAGAGCCAATGGAAAACTAAGGTGCAATAGGGTACAAGGTTGGAAAATTAATGGGGTGCCGATTGAGGGCTCAAACATGAATGTAAGGTAAAACGAAAATCCATACACTGGGATACAAGGTAGGTTGCTTATAACAACGTACAAGGTTGGTAAAGAAGGTAGGCTGCTGATTGAGGGCTTAAACATGAATCAAAGGTAAAATGAAAATTGATACATTGGGGATCAATTCAGCAACATAATCATGTAGCCAGCAAACATTTACCATTAAGCACTTCACCACCCTTGAAAACATACAATCGCCATCTTATATCTGGTTTTCGGGCATCAGGAGGCTCGTTGAACAGCAAAGTCACACCTGAAAATGCCCTTAAAATGCCTCAGTAACAATAACAATAAGAAATAAGGTTTAACATTGGGTAATATTGCACAAAGAGATCTGCGTGAAAAACATTATTTCTTAAAGTATTAGCATTATTAACCCTCAAGTACACCTGACACGTATCATATCAGTTTAGATCCAAATATATTTTTAATACTTTGCGTTCAGCATGAGAGACCATGAGGAACATAATAGTTAAGTCATAAAATCTTAAGAAGGAAAACTCATCAGGGTCACTTAAGTGACGACTCAACAGAACAAAAATATATTCTTTTGTAGCATATGCTTGCTATAAGCTGATTTACCAATCGGTTTAATTTACAACTCAGATACAAGTGGAAAGAAATCACATTCCAAAAGGTTGGCCAACTAAAGCAGCCTAGAGAATTTCAGAAAATACCTCATATTGAGGAGTATAGTAATCACAGGTCCTTTATGAATATGAAGATGCATTACCGTAATGAAAAGTCTGACATAAGAATGTCAAAACCAATTGTGAAGATCCTTAGTTTTGCAGAGAGTATGATGAGTTCAAGATCATTTTCTCGAAGGCCACAAAAACAACATAACACTATGATGATACAACCAAAAAGCAACTGAGAAATATTTTACATGAGGTATCTATTGCCTATACCAGTAACACTTTTACATGGTGAAACTAATGAATATTTTATCTTGATTTGGAAAGGCAATCCATAATCACCTCTGAATCGATTCGTTTCCTCCGCAAGTTTCCCAGACAGCTCAAACGAGGGCTTATGCTGCAAATCATAATGACAACTTAGGCATAAGTCTATACATTAATGTGCTACATCAGCATTAGCAAATCAATGAATATGCATACACAATTAGTGCTCATGATATATAGCAGTTCAAACTAGTCTTGTATTAACTTCAACCTGTATGAGTTTTGAGGAGGGAAAGGAAAAATGAACAAATATGGAAAACTGACAAAATCATTATTAACATAAAGCAAGGTACCTTCTCCTTTGCTTCCAGTGTCTCTTCAGCAGCCTTCATTTTAGCTACTGAATCATTGTCACCATTACTGCCCAAGCAAAAGGTAAAACCATGTAAGAAGATATAAATACTACAATGATAAAAAACCATAGTACACACTCGGAAATATAGGTGAACACCCCACCAAAACTATGAACCACAATATTAGAAAGCAAAAGGCATAAAGAAATGAAGAAAGATTGAACATCAAAATAAGGCTAAAGATAGACACTTTACAAGTCGTCTTAAGCATATAGTGATTGCTTGGTCAGAAACCCATGCCAGGCTTCCTTTAATATCAAGAAAAATTATAAACAAAATACACACTCCACAGAGACCATCAATTGTCAGTATCTAGATCAACAGTACTGAATTCTGAATCAGTATCAATTATCACGAGATCCTAGATACCAACTGAAAACTAACAGAAATATGCACCATTTAGTTAAAACAATATTTTGAGGTCCTGAAGCATGAATACTTATTAAGTTAAAAAATGAAGACATACTGCTACATAGCTAAATGCATATATTAGCTTGTATTGTCATTAGCATCTGATTTGCTTGGTATAGGTCAGCTGGGCATATTATGACTGATAAAAAAAAAATAGAATCTAGAAAAGCTAAATTACAGTATGAAGTTCATGAAATAACTCACCGTTGCTCAGCATCTCTTGAGTTTTGCAACTGCATACATTTAGAAGAAGAAAAATCAGATAATGTCTTATCTGGTGAAGTTGCAATCTCTTCTTCAGAAAAATGGATTATTCAATTTTCGGATTTTCAGAAAAAAATTTACAGAGTACTCATAAATTTTAAAACTTAGAAATTGGTGTCTGCACAGCCAAACAATTACAGAATAATTATCTTACTTAAACATTTGTGTAAATGCGACCAAATTATCTGTTTCAAGCAACCTAAAACATAACTAGTATAGCTTAAAGTACTAACTGAAAAGCTATATATATAATTTAATTTAACCAATCCACACAGATGTTCTGGTGCTGATGAAAAACAAAATAGCAACCTTATTCTTTGTCATAGGATAACTCACCATGAAATCTTAGCTTCTTTCTCATTTTTCTCATGTCAACTAGGTGAGGATCAAGCAAACATTATCTAACAGTTTAGCTAGAAAATATCATTTACAGCATACATGTAGAAAATTATCTTGGACCAATTTCCTCATACCACCCTAGAACATATAAGAAGCTAGAAAACTTCATCTTCACGATTCGCACTTTCAAAAGATCACTAAATGTGTGATATTTACCAGAGTATCACTCATCTCTGTGCTTCTCCTATGATAGATACAGTTATGTTATTATATACATAATATTCTCAGCAGATATGAATCAGGTATAAGAAGTGGATATCACTGTTCACCTCATCACGTTCTCTATTTTCAGCAGCTAAAGGCGATCTTGATCGACGCCGACCCCTGTGGTGATGGTCAGAAGGCGAAGCTGCACGTCCATGTCTAGATCTAGAAGAACCATTGTCAACTGCATCCCTAACTGGCCTTCTATCTTTTTTCTCAAACAGCAAGTCCTTGTCTGAATTCTTTTCCTTATGCTTGTCACCATTCCTGTCATGGTTGTTCTCATGTTCCCTCTCATTTGGCTTTTCAGCAATTCGTTCAGCTTTAGCTCTCTTTAATCTCTTACTGCGTGGTGAAAGAGAGTGAGATTTAGGAGACTTTGATCTATCTCTTCTAGGGGACCTGGTTTGAATTGACAGCTTTCCTTTATCCGGTGATAGAGAAACTGATGACCTTAGCTTTACTCGTTTAGGAGACCTAGTTCGAGGTGGCAGTTTCTCTTTAATTGGCGAAAGAGGTGGCGGTGAACTCGATTTCACACGTTTTGGGGACCTAATGCGACTAGATGTTCTTTGTCTAACAGGTGAGCGGGATACAGGAGATGGTGATTTTCTACGTTGCGGAGATTTAGTGTGACTGGAAGGTCTCTCCTTCTTTGATGAATGAACTACAGGGGATCTTGACCTAGCGCGTTTTGGTGATCTATTACGACTAGAAATCTTCTCTGAGTTCGAACTCCTGTGGCGAGCAGGAGACCTTTCTCGTCGTGTGGGGCTCCTCCTTCGAGGAGAGCCTCGGGGCCTGACAGGAGATACTGAGTTGTTGCGCGCCATGGAAATGGTCTACTTCAAAACATTATCTATAAGAAAAACATAAACCAAACAATTTCACAAACACATTGCAAGAAAAATGAATATACCAGCAATGAGTGGAAAGAAAAAGTGAGATATAAATGTAAACAACATAATGCTTTGAACTGAAATGGTTCTTTATATAAGAGTATCTAAAATAGATCAAAACAAGTTAGCCTTTCCCAAGTCCAGATATATGTAGGTAGCTTCAACTAACATAGTGTTTGGATTTTGAAGAACTATGGGTGTAAGAAGAATGAATTTTCAGTCTGATTCAAAAACGACTACCTCATTTCACCAATGGCATACATGTTTTCAGGGCCGGTCCAACATAGGCGAAATTTAAAATTGGGTCCTATATCTTTTACAAAAATATAAGAACGTATTATCAAAATCTGTTTTCTTACTTTTCAAATTGTAAAAGTATATGTTTTTTCTCTAACGTATATATTATAGATAGATAAAATGACAAATCAACTTAATATTTCTTAGATTCAATCACAATGTGTTTTTATAATCTAATTCTAGAACACTTCTATCAACAAAAGCAAATTCTACAATTATTGTGAATGTTATTATATTAATAATGTACGTCAATAGAGTTCACTTTTTACTTGTCAAAATCAATAAATAGATATAATGTAAAACTATAATCTTTATGCTCTCCCAACTATGTTACAATAGGGGCTCCTCCACTAGAGGTATGCGTTCGGCAAAAACCGTGCCTGATTTTTGGAATCTAGACCGGTAATTTCATAATCTGTACAGTATGTCAAACCGATTCGGTTCGATATTATACCGAACGGTTAGGTATGGTTTGGTACCAAGAAATCCGAAAAAATGTAGTTTTGGGTCTCTAGTAAATTTGTTGTACATTAATAGTATTAAAAACTGTAGCTTAACCCAAAATCATTGTTTCAAGTTACATTTCAACCCTATTTTGTTTAGCTTACACCAAATACCATAATAAGAAGAAAACAAAAAACAAAATTGACACCTCAATGCCCCAGCTAATTCCTCATATAACTCTCTGACTGACAACTCTAAATTCTAACCTTAATGCAGTATTTAGCATAGATTCTTCTTCATTGAACTCCAATAATATAAATAATCATTTTTAATCACCAAAAATATGAAATAATCATTTTCAAACACCAATTAGCTTAACTAAGATTACATAACAGAGACAAAGCGATTTTAATAAAATGTGAACTGTAAACAAATAAAGCAGGAAAAAGAAAACCAGAAATAAGTAAAGGGAACTTTATTTCCGTAACCATACCTGATTGCAAGGGATCATTATATGCTGATTTGGAATTAAATCAAAATTATATCTATTCACGTAAACCTCCAGGTCGGGGAAGGAAAGGAAATAAATGATTAGGCTGTATCAGTGTCTGATTTCCCAGATGAACGGCCGACGGAGGGAGAATCGGAAGAGGCGGACGGACAGGCGAACTTCAGCTAAGTGAGAAGGGGCTAGGGTTTTAGGGAGGAGGAGTAATATTTGAAGTGAGAGACATCTTTTCAATAGTTACAAAGAGTCGCTAACGACTTTAATAAAAATAAAAATTTAAAAGCTAAATATGATTTTATCGCAAATAAAAAAAATGGTAAACGTAACTAATTGTCGTTCTTATTATTAATTTTCTATAGAGTTGTCATTCTTAAGTTTTTTTTTTTTTTTTTCTCTCGTTAGTCTCTATTAAGAGTTATTTGTTTCACTTTTCAGTGATCTGCATGTGAGGATTTTGTTCATTCATTATGATATTGTTACACTTTTAATTTTTCCATAAAATTTATATTGCAGGTCGCGTGACATCGAATCCGTGGTGCTTAGTCTAAAAGGGTCAAAGTGAAACAAATAACTCCTAGTAGGAACTAACATGGGAAAAAAATTAAGATAGTCAACTCTGTAAAAAGTTAATGATAAGAAAGATGATTAGTGATGTTTAACCAAAAAAAAAAGAAGTTCAGTAATTAGACTTGTACCTCATACTAAATTAATATTTTTATTCAGTATCCGGTACTGGATAGGAATAGAACATTCGATTTTGACGCGGTTCAAGGTTTACCGAACTGTGCACAAACGACAATATATCCTACTCCTCATGATTATAATAATGAATAACTATGCTAAGACTGAAACTCATATAAAATTATTCAGTATTTGATTCATTTTATTTTGATAGTTAAATAATGTCATGTTCAGACTATATTCCTAGCACATCTGCACCAACACATGGCCTCATTTGGGTCATGATGGCCCTATATGAAAGGGATTTGCCTTAATTTCAAAGGTCATTGTTTTAAAATAAAGTTTGGATGGTCTCGGTGAAATCTTTAAAATCTTATTTAGTTAGATTTTATGAAAAAAAATTGAAACCTCACTTGAATTAGGTTTTGAGAAAAAATGATGTGATAATAGTCAAATTAATATTGTTTTTATAAAGTTTGGAGGGAAAAGTAGTAAATATCAAATCAGTGTACATTATATTATTGGTACTATGAGTTTTGTCAAAGTAAATTCGAAAGAATTTTATCTCAGTTTTGCGAGACCTTGCGAAATCAGACAAGAATTTTTTCAAATAGGCCATATGTTAATGATAAAAATAATATTAACTTGAGGATTATACCTTTTTTAAGATAGTTGCTAGCTGGAAGCCTGGAACTCGGATATTACAAGCCGTGCATTCGAAAAATTGATAGCTGGAAGCCTGGAACTCGGATTATACCTTTTTTAAGATAGTTGCTTAATGGATTATACCTTTGAGACTGACCAATGATAACATTTTTTTTGAAAAAATTCGTTTTAATTTTTTTTTTATAAATTAAACATCACTTTCAGCAAAAAAATTACACTTGCAATTACATATCTAGATATTAAAAAAATACAGAAAATTAAAATGAAAGGAAAAAAAAGTTACAAAGATTCAAATCTTAAATCAAATCTTGATATAATTATATGGATAAGAAATCTGATCATATACCTTGATATTTGAATTCAAAGCGATATGTGGCATTTTTAAATTTTATCATTTGATATAATATAAAAAGTTAGCAAGATATAATATTTGTAATATACATTTTAGTCTCGTTTTTATATTTGATTGCATTTTTAAATGTGCTTAATTTTATTTTAGTATCAATTTGACTTAATTTTAAATAATGAGAAAAATTGATGTCCCATTTTGATGGTTATGCATTGGAATATAAAACATTTGCAGAGGCCCCAAAACACTGTAGCAGTCCTCAAATAAGTATTTGATTACCCACTTTGACAGCTTAGAATTGGAGATGCCCTAACTCAAAAAAGTTCAATGGGGTCATTGCACCTAGTGAACTACATGTGCCTCTGCCAGTGATTTGACCCAACAATATCGGATAGAGATTTACAGGACATTTTTTTTCTTTCGCTTATACATAATTCTTTGGAACATTCCATGAAGTTGCCCCTCAGCAGAGTTTTATGAAAGATATCGGAAGGGCCAAAATATTATAACATCACTCCAGACATCTCATGCACCAACTTTTATTCAGAGAAGCTATGCCCAACTCTTTTCGATGGAACTAAGTTGGTGTTGAACTGCAGTGGCGGAGGAGATAAAGACGTTCAGACAACCATTAAGCATTTGAAACTTTAAGGATGCGTATGGATAGACTCGAAAACTTTTGGGAAATTTTGCTAAGCATTTTTCCCTCGAGCAGTATATTTTGTTGTATGGATGAAGATTGAAGTCATTGTAATCTGAAGTACAAACATTTTCATAGAAAGTTGTAGTGTTTGTTAGGCTCCTGTCAAAAGTATACCCGTTGAGATATTTTAATGTAATTTCTATCACTTGTGATCACTGAAAATTCTCGAATCATGTGAAATAATAAAATTGTTATATTAGTTTATAGTGCAAATAGTTTTTCCAAGTGTTACTCTTATTGTTTAGTAGGTTGATAAAAAAATGTTTATCAACACAAACTCTTTTTATCGTAAAATAAGAAATTACATCGAAATTATAGAATATACAGATACACATCATTTGGGTATGTTTAGCTCGAAATTGATATGTTTCAAAAAAAAGATTTGCATTATGCTTTGTTAGTTTGAACACTTGGAAATCAAGTGAAATAAGTCTAACATTATTATCGTACACAATTATGGTTTGATTAAGATCTATGATTTGACTAAAAGCTAAGCGTTCAATATACTTGACACCCTAATTCGTTTTCTATTCTTCCACCAAACAGCCCATTATTGCATTATGACAGTCTCATGTTTTGTGTTGTTGCACTTAACTCTTACGCCCTCAAAAACTATTTCATCGTATTTTAAAACCCCCAAGAAATACTTTAACATTACACTTAAGAGGTGTTACTAATCATTTCGCAGGTGCCACTAAGCTTAGTTTCTTCGCTCAATTATTTTTTTTTATGTATGCAACCGCCGAACCGCGTGCTTATAGATAGGAGGAGTAATAGAATTAGAAGTGAGACATATTTCCAATAGTTAGAAATAGACAATATATAATTTGATTCAATATTCGGTTAGAACAAAAGTACAAAACATTCGATTTTGACACGGTCCATCGATTTGCTGAAATGCGCACAAACTTACTCCTCATGACTATAGTAATAAATAACTATGCTTAGATTGAAACTCATATAAAACTAATCAATATTCGAATTATAAAAGTTAGCTAAATGTCACGTTCCAGTCATATTCTCAGCACATCCGAACCATCATAGGACACCTTAAAACTGGTATGGAGGTTTCATGGACACTCTTTTTATTTGTACATGGTTCTTTAGAATATTCCATATAAGTAGTATTAGATGTTTTAAAGTATAGTGCATTTTAGATAATTCTATGGAAATATCATATAGCTTTCTAATAAACTTTCTTATATAATCATTCTTAGCTATTATATCAAGTTGATCATCATCGTTTGTTACATGAGGTGGGTAGTATAAATAGGGACAATTTCAAGTCATTAATAAGAAATGTACTTATTCATATTTGTTGACTAATAATGACAAATATGATCAAGAAAATTTCACAAAAATTGAATAATGCTCGAATCCTAACATAATTCTATCAAATATCATGAATCAAGCATAAAAGTTAATTGTCAACCTATTTCCTATATGTGAAAGTTTAGGAAAAACTAACAAATACATACGCTAAAAGCGTAAAATTAAAGAACATATAACTATACAAATCTTTCTCATAAAACAATGTCATAATAATTGATCTCAAATAAGTTTAGTGGATAGACCGTGGCGGTTCTCCTTTCGTAATTATAGCTAAAAAAGGAAGTATTTATGGTTGACGGAGACAGACTTAAAGAAATAAACAAGCTTGTATGCATAGTTGATCGAAGACACGATTATCTTTGCATTTAGCAACTCTTTGGCATCCTCTTTGATCTTAATGAGTGTCTTCATGAACTTAATGTAGGATGTGAGGATTCTTGAATGGCAATATAACGTCTCGAAAATCAAGAAATTTTGGTACAAGGTTATGGTTATTCTCGAACCCTTATTCGAAGAATTTTGAAAATACCATTGTCGAATTCCACGTTGGAGCAAGGAAGAAAATGAATTTAATGAAGAAGTATGCATGCATTGAGTCATAGGAGTATTCTTCGTCAAGTATGTTTCTTTCATTTTAACTATCCTATGAAGCAGTTCATTTTCTGGAGTTCTGTGACATGCCAGCAGCCAGGGGCGGACCTAGACTGTGTTTGATGGGGGGCCGAAATTTTTTTGGTAGCAAATTCGATGTTTTAATAAATAACAAAAAAAATTACAATAAAGTATTACTAAATATGATTTTATCTAACAAAAGATGAAAAATTTAATAATAAGGATTCTTAAATAGTCAATATGAAAGTTTATGATGCAATACAACTATCCTATGAAGCAGTTCATTTTCTGGAGTTATGTGACATGCCAGCAGCCAGGGGCGGACCTAGACTGTGTTTGATGGGGGGGCCGAAATTTTTTTGGTAGCAAATTCGATGTTTTAATAAAATAACAAAAAAAATTACAATAAAGTATTACTAAATATGATTTTATCTAACAAAAGATGAAAAATTTAATAATAAGGATTCTTAAATAGTCAATATGAAAGTTTATGATGCAATACAATCCAGATGAACTGAAAGCAAACTAATGTTGTTTAGAAAGATATGAAAAGGACCAATGTATCATTAATCTGTATAATATAAATGCAAAATTGTAACATTAATATAAAGATAAAAGGTGAATGAAGTGATCATGAAAAACATTGATTAAGGATACAACATAAAAGAGGAGTTCAATGAACCCGATGGTACATGAAATGGAGAAAATAAATAAAATTACCTCGACTTTTTAATTCGAGAATGAACTTTAAAATAACTCTAATTTTTTTAGCAAATCATACAAGAAGATCTAACTACACAATTAATGATATAAGAAATTGAGGAACTCAAAAAGCACAAGAACAATTTACAATGTAGAGTTTAGTTATTACAAAGTTGAATATAACACAAGGTAATATATGCTAGTAGAAGTATATAACATCCAAAAATAATTAAAATTTTATAATGAAAAAAAAAATAGAAACCAGCGCATAAGGAAAAAAATAAAAATGCATGAGAAAAAATTAAATACTAAATAATCGAACATACAAATATTGAGCTTATGAAGTTTCGAACCTGGGACATGAGAAACTTCTCTCAGCTCTGGTGGCAACTCTACCACTCGGCCAGCTTAATGTTTTCTAAACAATTACCTATATATTCTATATATCTTTTCTTCTGGGGGACCATGCCCCCCCCCCCTCCACGTCCCCAAAGAGGTCCGCCCCTGCCAGCAGCGAAAATGATATTGAACATTGGGTCTGAAAATTCCTTAGCAGTTTTTTATTCTCTTTCATGACTTTCATGATTGCAATGGCTGAACTGTATGTTATGTTACCAATATATTCACCTTTGCAATACTCTCCAGGCTTCTACAATGAACAAATGTTACATGTCATATTGCTATTACTTAAACAGACACATGGATCTGTTTTTTTATTTTTTGACAGAGATTGGATTTTGTGATTTCTGAAGCTAGAAAATATGGAATTAAGTTGATTTTGAGCTTGGTGAATAACTACGAGGATTATGATGGAAAGAAGCAGTATGTAAATTGGGCAAGAAGTCAAGGACAGAACATATCTTCTGACGATGACTTCTTCACAAACCTAATTCCCTTTGGGATTCTATAAAAACCACATTAAAGTAAGGAAACATTCATTTTCTCATACATATTTCATAATTTTAATGTACATTTAAAATTCCAATTTTTTATTTTTATTTTTATTTTTTATCTAGGTTGTTTTTACAAGACAAAACAGCATCAACAAAGTTGTTTACAAATATGATCCAACATACAAATATGATCCAACAATTATGGCTTGGGACATGATGTTGATTTCATTGAAACTGTGGAAGTGCTAGATGAAGATAATTTTAATGTAAATGGCAGGGTTTTCATCTGTAAAATTTCATTGATTTCATTGTATGGATTTGGAATTTCGTAGTTGGATGTTTGATGATTAATTAATAGAGGGAAAAACACTTTTAGTTCCAAACTTTACCCCAGAAAACACATTTGGTATCATGCTTTGCAGAAAAACAGACTTGATACCACAATTTAGAGAGTCTTGACACATTTAGTCATTCCGTTAAATTTTGGACGGAATTCGCGCGCGTGACCGTCATGCGCCCGTTAAGTTCACGAGTTTTGCACGTGACAAAGCGGTCAAAACACTTTTGGTCCAAAACTTTACTCCAGAAAACACATTTGGTACCATGTTTTGCAGAAAAACAGATTTGGTACCACAATTTACATACTCTTGACACATTTAGTGTCCCTGTTAAATTGATAAAAATCACATATAATGAACAGACAACAATTTCTCTAAAATATTTGATAAAAATCACAAAGTATACTTAAATCTTTGAAAATATTCTTAACAAAAGTACTTGTATACCTGACTTGGTGCACTTTGACTTGCACTTGTATCCATGGATCAAAATTTCGTTTCGAATGTATGTTTCAGAGAGCCAATATTGAAAACTTTTCGAGACTATTCGGAAATATTTCAGAAACACTAATGAAAATTTGTAAAAAAAGTACTAAATTTAGGAAAATAACTGATTTTAAGGCAAATAAATAGTTTCGGAATCACATCTTGTTTTCATTTCGCCTGATTCAAAAATGGAAACTTTTCGATGTTTTCGATGAAAAAGATGGAACTTTTGATCGGTGCTTGTATCAACATTGGAATACAAGTGCAACTAACTTGTAACGAATATCATATTGTAAAGCTATACATATATAAACAGAACGAATTTAATAGAGAATGCAATATAAATCATTCCAAAAATCGGCAACCAAGCAAGACCAAGGGATCGAAGAGATTTTCTTTAGCAAAAAAGGTTTCTCGCAACTACTTCAGTGTAGACTTAATGTTTTCACCAAACAAACAACCATTCATTAGACTCCAGCAAGCACATTATTTATTTACCCAAATAGTTTCTCGTTCATCATATTAATAGATCATCACCATCACGACCCTAAAAGTAATACGTAACCATTTGTGAATTGCTCACTAATTATAAAGGTAAAATGTTTCAAGGTGCTTATTCAGTAACATGCCATGCAATCTATAAACAGAACTTAAAACTTGCACCTTCCTAGCTAGCACTAAGCTAAATCTTGATGCAATAATTTCAACAAAGATAGCAACTTAATCGAAATTTTAATTCTCTATAACTCGCTTTGACAGGTCACTTAATCATCTAGAGGTAAGACTAATTACTATTCTTCTTTTTAATTAGTTACTATTTTGTAAGGAGCAGGACTATTAGGTAATACTAACGTTTCTAGTCAAGTTTGGCATATATATATAACCAGGCTAATATTGTTGCGCATCTAAACATTGTATGCAGTTAGGTCTTAGATAAGCCAAACAATGCTTCCTACAACCGTGAAAGTTCTTGGTATCGAATAATATGGTATATTGGAATTTGGAGGTGTTGTTCTGCTAAATCCGTGTATGATTAAACACGAAATTTTAACCATGGTATTATACTGCTCCGTAATGTGGAGGTATTGATAAAAAAAAATGTATTGAGATGATAATATCATAATAGAATATATTGCTTAAAATAGGACTTTTATTGGATGGAAGAAGAACCAAAATCCAGCAGGAATTAGATCTCGATCATGTAGACATATATAGAACCTTATGCTTCAATCGAACCTTAGAATTGACTTTGAAATTTATGGTAGCTCGTGATATTGGAGGGCGGAGTATTATAGCATAACGGATGAGGAGGCTATATATATAGAGGCTTTTAAGAGATTGTCGAGGCTAGAGGGTATTATACCTACAAGTACTTGTGACATCTCATGCACTAGCTTTTCTAGAGAAGCTATGTCCAACTCTTTCAGATGGAACTAAGTTAGTCCTGATCCTGAATTGTAGTGGCAGGAGAGAAAAAGATGTTTAGACATCCATTAAGCATTTGAAACATTAAGGATGCATGGATGGAATCGAAAAATTTTGCAAAGCATTTTTATCTCGAGTAGTACAATTTTGTTGTATAGATGAAGATTGAAGTCATTGTAATATGAAGTATAAACATTTTCATAGAAACTTGTAGTGAACCTGCTGGGATTCTCCTAAATGTGGTTTCTATATATACTTGTGATGGCTGAAAATTTTCGAATAAGGTGAAATAATAAAACTGGTACTAGTTTAGAATTTAGACTCTAGAGGGCATATACTTGTCCCGCATTCCTCTTATTGTTTATTGGGGTGATAAAGAAATGTATTATCTAACACAAACTATTTTATTGTTAAAATTAGAAAATAATTCAAGAATTACATCGAAATTATAGCAAACACATCACTTGGATTTGTTTCGCTTGATTTGATATGTTTCATCAAAAATTCTATTTTGCATTATATTGTTAGTTTGAACAATTTAAAACAAGGGAATAAGCCTAATATCTATATCACACACGTTTATGATTTGATTAAAAACTAAGATTTGACTAATATTTGTGCTTTCAATATAATATTATTTGAATGAAGGAATTTAATTTATGACAAATTATACTTGATCCCTTAATTCTTTTTTATTCTTGCAGTAAACACCCATCACGATTGTTCAAAAAGAAAATTAAGGTTACGCCTCATAAGAGTTTATAAATAGTTGCGCTTAGCTCCTGAAATTTTGGTAGAATTTTGCATTTTTGAAGTGTATTGTAAGAATATCGTGTTATGTGTTGTTGCACTTAAGCCATAACAACTATGGAAAATTTTTGTGCAAGCCTGACTTGGCCAAACCTACCCAACCATCAAGCAAGTGTATTGCACTTGCTTTGTGATTGGTCACTTTCCTGAGAGTTACATCCACTCCCAAAGCAAGTGTATTACACTTGTCATGTAGTTAGTTACTTTGGATTCGGCCAAACCCGGTCTGGATAAGAATTTCCCACAACTATTTCGTCGCTTTGCAGGATTTTTTAAGAGCTTTTTTTCTTCGCTAATTTCTTTTGGTGTATGCAATGCAATGATATACTTCTGTTGTTACTTCTCATCAATTAGAAAGCAGGTAGAATTAGGTTCGAAACAAACACTTAGCAAGATGCTTTTCAATAATAAAATTACACTTTTATAATTAACAAGAAGCAATTGAGACAATTTTATCATTTGATATGCTTAAAGATGCTTTGTTGTTTGAGTGCAAACAACTCTCGATCCGCTTAAAACGCCTTTTCGCTTCTTGCAAAAGTAATTATATTAAACTTGGCTTTAAGCGTGATTCAGTTGCAAGCATCCCTTTAATTTTCTCGTGTACAAGCTATTAATCACATTGTGTCTTATATCTTAAAAACATATTCTTATTTGAAACATCATGACAAAACACAGTCCAAATAAGTTTCTAGAAAACTTACATTTGTTAAAAGAGAACTTATGTGAAAACAAAGTTGTTCCATCTCATTGCTAGTGCTGTTAAATATTGGAGTATTAAATTTTTTGCTATTTTCTTATTGCAAAAGTACCCAATTCTTCTCTGTTTCAAAGATACAAAGTAGCCTAATTAAAGTTGTATATAAGATAAAAATGTTTTTGTAACTCATTATTGATATATCTACATGTAAAGCCGTACGTACTGCTTCACATCTTAAATGTAGTTGGCGACTGCAACCAAAAAACATCAAACCTTGAAGCAGCCTCAAATCTGGTTACAAATTCTTCACACTGAATTACTACTTCCTCACTGCTTTGCCTATCAAATAAACCAAAATACTAATCAATAATCGATGCAAAAGATACTTTGTGAATAAATTGGCTCAAGAAACAAAATCCTTAAAAAAAGGATAACAAGAAGGTCCAATCTTTGAGAGTTAGAGAAATACCTGCGAGTACAAGAAAGTTCCAAGGACTGCTATTGCAGCTCCAAGAGCATTAACAGGTTGTACGGGTGTTTGGAAAATAATGATAGATGAGACAATGACTGATATTCGTTTCATAGTATTCCCAACACTGAATGTCAAAGGAGATATCTCATCTAGTGACATATACGACACTTGATTGTAGAGGTGGTAAAATACACTCTGAGCCGCCATCCACCTAGTTACAAAAACATAACCATCACTAATTCAATAAACAAACAAAAACCAAATCTTGACACCAATCCAACGTTCAGACTAGGACTTCAAGTAGTTTTAATGTCAATGTTTTAAAAGCATCATTTAACACTATATAGAATTTACGAATAAAATGAACTTAGAGTAGGTAGTTTTGTCATGGGATGTTACCAAATGATCTGGGGTCCGATTTGAGACATGGCTTCTTTAAGGCCAGCTGCCCAAAGCTGTGGTCCCTCGACAGCAAATGCAAATGGAGTGAGAATTACGAGCGATAGCATAGATAAGCAAGCGTAATAGTTCATCCCGCTAACGGATTTGCCCTTCATGCCCTTCTTGGAAAATATATTCCGGAATACAAATGCCAAATTTGATATCATGGCCCCCATAAATCCTGATATTGACAGACAACAACAACAATAAAGGCATCAGAAAACAAACCCAACTTGCCTCCAAAACCAGAAACTGCCAAACATAGCCACCTACTTTAGCAAGTATCCACGTGATTTCGACTAAAGAAAACTATCAAACTTTTGAATGTTTCAAGAGCAGGGGAAATTCATCAACTTAATCCATGATAATTATATCAAAGTTCTCCCTTACGAAAATAAACAAGGTTTTGTGAATTACCAATCATGTTGAAGTTGAGCTCGGTAAGTGCGGCTAGTCCGCAGCCTCCGATAATTGGAAGGAGGGAAAGGTACACTGATGGCGGAAATGACTCTCCCAAGATAAATCTTGAAACTAAAACACTGAAAGCAGGTTCACCACTCTTGATTATGTGAGTGAATGAGACTGCTACCTTGGACATACTCACCGTAGCTGCAACATGCCCAATTGTATGTGCAACAGCAACCTAAATCAACAAAATTCACAATTAAAGATGAAAACCACATCCAAAAATAATAGAGATACCCAGATCGCAAAATTGAATACAAAACAAAACCCAGATAGCAAAATTGAGCAAAAACTCAACCCAAAATGTAAAACCCTAGATAAAACTCACCGGAAAAAGGGTTTTCCAGAAATCAAGATCAGTTTTTGGAGGTTCCGCAATTCTAAGCGCCCATGTAACCAACATGATTAACGACCCAGCCGCCAAAGAGAGCGTCGAAGTTAACCAAGGAAAAGGATACGCATTCAGCACTTTCTTATTATATATATTGAAAATCACATTCAAACCCCACCAAGTGGCGAAGTAAATCCCGATCTTCACTTTCCTCGCCGCCTCAGATGGCTCCACCGCCTCCCCAATCGGCTCCGATCGGTCGGCTTCATAAGCCTCGCACGTTAACAAAGATCGTTCTTTTTCTTTACTAGTGGAGGAAAAAGACTCTACCTTTGTTATGTGGAGCGGTTTAGAGAGGGAAAGAATGGAGCTCCGGCGGGATTTCACCGCCGTGAGAGGCGGCAGAACCGGCGAGAGACGGCGGGGGAGAAATTCGTTCCTTGATTGGAGAAAATCTGAGCCCTTAATTGATAAAGTTGGATGCCTGAGAGAAGAGATCATAGTAGTAAAATTAATGGCGTAAATATTGATGTGGGGGTGTAAAGCTGTTTTGACTTGAATACAGTTCGAGAATTCGAAACAAAGTTATGTATATATAAAAAGAGAATTTTATTTTTTAAATTAAACTTTGGTAGTCCCAAAGGACAGAGTAGAGATGAGATAGTTGTTCACGGCTCTTCTATGTAAGAAAGAACAACCACCATATGAGTCTGCAAATTTGGAGTAGCACTAAATTTAACTAAACATGACTCTTTTTCAGTAAATCTACGGTTATTAAAAATCTAGTGAGACAATGTTGTTGAGTTTTAAAGGGTACTGTTTATGTAATTTAGATCTTCTTTTTTGTGTTTTTCTTTAATTTAGAGAAGGGGGGGTGATAGTAAAGGTGGTGGTTTTATGGCCGTGCCTCGAAATCTCAGATGGTTAGGGTTAATAAAGAGAAAAATAAGGAGCGACTTTTCTTCCCTCTTTCGTATTGGCAAACTAGGGTGGCTGAAAAGATTTTTTTTTTTTTTTTTTTTTTTGTAAAATCAACATTTTATTTAAAATCACAAGCCAAAAGGATTACAAAGTTTAAATATTTCCAGACCAAATCTGGTACACTTTTACATTTTAATAATTTGGGGGTGTATATTCTCTGTACCACTTTTGGTGTACCACTTAAGTGTATCACCATTAATTAATTGACACTTACACATATGATAATTATAATAATTCTCACATATGCATGTGTCAATCACTTAGTGGTGATACGCTTAAGTGGTACACCAAAAATGGTACACAAGATCTTGAGTCATGATTTGGGTTTCAATTCAACTGAATTTATTTTTTTCCGACCATTTTCTTCTTTCCAGAAAAAAAGTAATTGACACTTTGCATCCAAAATTATTTTAGCACATTAAAAATGAAACTTTGACACTATACATTCTCGAATTATATATCTTTTGACAAAATGTAAAATACTATATAATTCGCGAATACAAAGTTTCATAGTTTCAATTTTAAATGTCAAATATCAAAATAATGTATTCATCGAATGTAAAACACTAATTGATCTAAAAGAAGCATATATTTAATGTTGTGGAGCCCGCTATTTGTATAATATTTTTAGCATATTCTCTATCGACTTCGGGAATCATATTTTCCACTTAACATCTAGAATTACTTACCAAAAAATTAAAAGGGTCAATTTGGTCTTTCTAGTTTAGACTTACCTAATTTGATTGTGTAACTTTCTCATTGTTACCAATCGAAGATGTTTAGCTAATTTTTTTTATTGAAATGATTAAAAATGTCCCTTCTCTTTCCCAATAGCATAAATTAAGATTTTATTTTTAATACTTTCCATTTTCTTTGAGACATTTAGAAAAGAAATGAAAAAATATAATCTATCCAAATTATAAGTACAAGTACATATTATTAAATTTAAAACATAATACGTTAAACACATAATAACTAGGGCTCTTGCTCAAAAATCGAGAAATCTATAATTTGTGACTAAAACAATTCTGGCCTCCTCAACATACATCGTCTAGGTCCGTCCCTGTCTTACTCTATAGCCTGGAATATTTATATAAAATGAATCTACGGCCATATCGAATGACCATATGGGAAGCTATTGAAAGGATGTAGATAACCATGTCCATTGATTCAAGGAGAGGTCCCGTTGAATTCACACATCCATTGCTCCAAGAGGTGGAGCAAGCTAATGTAGGCTTGCCCCATCCCTTGAGTCTTGAAGCCAAGATTTTTCTGTTTTTGTTTTAAAATTTTAGTTAATAAAATTCTTTTTTTTAATAAAAAGATTTCTTTAATTTATGATTAATTTAAAAAAAAATTCATTTTAATTTAATAAATGTAACATTTATTTAAGAAACTTAAATACAATTTAATTATAATATATTATAAATTTAAAATAATGTAACTTTAATTTAAGAAATTTAACATTAATTAATAATATGTAAATCTAATAACATTGAAAGAAACTTAAATATAATTTATTATTATTATATTATTATATTATTATTATTATTATTATTATTATTATTATTATTAAGTGATAGTGGGGAAGAATAAAGATTGAAATTAAATGGAATGGATATAAAGTCATTGGAGATGACTATGAAAAAGAAAAGAGTTTCAACTTATTCAAACCACAAAACCCAATAACTAAAATCCAACCAAATAAGGTCTCAAATGATTCGTCGAAACCACCCAAACCATTTCTTTTTAAACTGAGATCCGTGAAACCGAGTCAAAATTTATCCAAATAGACCCTTAAGAATTGAAGAGAATGAAACCATTTTTTTTTAAAAATGGTTTAAGAATTGAACTAAGAATAAATTGCACCAAGCATAACTCGAACCCATATATCTATGACCTAAACTTGCAATTCTTTAACCATCCAGTCAACAAACTCGTAACTCTAAACTTCACTACTACTAATATTTAATCATAATATTGTTGGGGGACGATCACCCCCAAATCTATATATATAAATATAGCTCCGCCACTAACAATATGCATAATATTTTGTGATGGTCCTCGTAAAAATTTACTATTGGCAATCTTTTCCGAAATAACAATTTATTATTAATATTTTTTTTATGTAGACTTTATCATCACACAATTTAATTTTTCAAACAATATGATAATGAACCATAAAATTAAATATTACACTTAACCAAACTGTGTTATACTATTTAGAATGTTTTGCTGTCTTGTCAACATAATCTATTATGACAACTGGTGAGCCAATTAAACTTCTTCTTGTATTCAACGGGGGCACGGGGCATTGTTGTTGCATTTTGTTGACTATGTAGGTTTTATAGTAAATTCCAAGTTGTTCTTTACAATATTGGCTGATTCATGCACCCAGGAGTATAATTATTAGATATGTGGCTTATGTTGATTATGCCATCTCTAAACAAACATTTTATATAAAATAGAAGCAATAAATTTACAAAAAAGTGAACGTATATTTAGATATAATTAAATAAATAATGCTTATATGAGTACACTTGACCTTTCGGCTTTCATCGTATCATAACAAGCCTTGAGATGTAAATTTTTCAACGACACATTGTTTAAGTTTCGTTTAAATTTTATCGAACTTGAAATATTGTGTTTGAGTTTATTTTGATAGAAAGTGAGATTTTATCAAACAAGCTTAAATCGACAAGTAGCTTGATATTTTCATATATATTTATCAATTTTTAGCTCATAAAGTTGAGCTCGAGTCGAATTTTAAAAGTTATCAAACAAAATGTTCAAGCTTGTTTAATTTGTGTAAATAACTGAGTTCAAAAGAATTTTTATCGAACAAACTCAAGAAAAAGATAGGTATCAATACTCAATAGCTTAGTTTTGCATTTCAGTATTAATATTATATGTAACTTATTCTATGAAAAAGATACGCCAACTGTTGTCATAATTGGAGTATATTATAGTTAGACATTTTAATTAAATTAAATGGAATATTCCAAAGAAGATAAAGGTGCCATAATTGGAACTTGATTACTTCTTTTTGAAAAGGTAGTACTCACTTATTTCCTGTACTCATTTCACTGATTTCAGCCGGGAGCGAAACAAATGGTTGCTTGTATTTGGATTCCTTTATTTTTTTAATCATAAAAAAAAGTATTTGGATTATTTTGAAATGTTCAAAGGCAGAAAAACAAAACGCAAGATTTTTGGAAAGTTAAAAATGGCAACAATAACTATATTAATCAATATTTTCTTAAAAAATATGGTTTGGGAGATTTATTGTTGGGTGTGGGTTTGAAATGAGGAGAAAATGGAAGGATTTCCGGAAGCGATATAATATCATGCTGGTGGTCCAGACCATGTTTGTTTCATTTTCTTAAACACAGAATAATTTTTGAAAGTCAAACAAACAGACCCTTAAACTTTTAATATTGGGCTATTTTAATTCGGCTCAAACATTTTTCTCATTGGGCTTGATTTATGAAGACCGAATAGACAAGGTTGAACTGAACATTGTTGAATTGAACACTGAATAAATGGGTTATTAATTGATTGGATTTGATCAATTGGTCTTTGGACCAATTTTCTATGTAATCAGGATCCAGAATATATTTGAAAATTTAATTAGATTTTAGAAAGAGTAGTTACAACTTTCTTGATTAGCAAAACAGAAAAAAATAGTAAAAATATACTGATTTCAGAGTTCTAAGTAGGGTCTATTTGGATGGGTTTTGGCTCGATTTCGAGGATCTCAGTCTAAAAAAATAGTTTGGATGGTTTCGATGAAACCATTGAAACCTTATTTGGATGAATTTTGGCTATTGTGTTTTTTTGGTTTGAATAAGTTGAAATCCCACTTGGAATGAATTTGGATGTTAGGGGTGAATTCTTTCAAATGAATTTTCGCCAAACCAATAAAATCCTCAAAAACCTATTCAGAAACTCACACTCAAACCTACAAAATATTGATTTTTATTGTTGCTTACAAAACTGCAGGCACGACATGTAATCGAAACCACAAAGATCACTGGCATATTTGCTTGAAACATACTGTGGGGTTGCCACAAACAAATTGTTACAGGTTTGAGTATTATGTTTAATCTTCTCTATTATGTTTAAGTAACAATATAGTTAATTATCATGTTTAACAAGTTTCTTTTGGTGAGTTGATGTGCACAAGATAAAGTCCAGACACAGACATACAAGGAGAACCATTCTTGGGAACACTAATTCAGCACCTTTGAAGAATGTGCTTTGGTGTATTCACTTGTTGATTAATAAGTCTTTGTCTTAACAATTTCATCCTTTACAAATTTCAAGCTCTCTTTGGCAGATTGCTTTCCTGATTAATACTAGGAACTCGAGAAACGAAGGTGCTGAATTGGACAAGCCAATTACCAAAATGAATGGATAAATTCTCCTTGTAATGTCATTGAGGTTTTATCACTTGAGTTCCTATGCTATAAGATGTGCATGAATATCTTATGTTCAGCTTATTTCCTAGTTCCATATTTCTCAAGTAAACTTTCGAGTTTCAACGTGAATTTGTTAGCTTATCTAGTTTATGAGCAAACTATATCTAATTCATATATTATTATTCAAATGTTGTTACAGATGGTAACTCAATGTAATTAATGAAGATGTTGTTTGTTAATTGGATGAGTTAGCCTGTATCCATTTTTATTATGTACTGTTTCTTATAAAAATGTTGATCTAGTATTTTTAGCAGACAAGAATCAAGAATTTATTTTAAGCTTTGAGTATCAAACAAGGCCAGTTTGTCTTAACTATTATTAATGAGATGAAGACATGAAGTTGAGCTTGAGATTAAAGTGAAAAATAGATCTTGAATTAGCTGGTTGTCTTCTTGAGCATAAGTGAGTTTGAGCTGGTCATAAAAGCAGAATAAACAGCCTTTTCCGATGATGATTTTATGTATGTCTTTACTTAACCATGTTGTATGGTTGGCAAAAGTTTCTTTACCATTTGTGAAAATTACTGGTCATTTGAGTAACAGAATTGAGCAAGTACTGTTGTCTGATAGACATGTTGATAGCATAGATTTATTTTTTAAGTTATCTCTGTTTTGGTGAAGGGGAGGGGTTAGTTTTGGAAGAAGTGGCTACGTACTTGCTATTTAAATTTGTTGAAGTTGAACTTCTTATTCAGACCTGATTTGTGATAACTAACTTGGTTGGATGTCAAATTCTTCAGGCTCGTCTCCATGATGAGAGTTTGAGATTCGTTTTATCAGATAATGCTATCATTGCACTAGCAAATACAATCCCAACTACCGAGAGAGAGATATGCAACATTATATCCAAAGCTGATCTAGACGTTGAATCAATGACTCTTGGTTCTCTCCAATCTCCATCTCCTGTAGTTTCATGTCATTTGGAAGACATTCTTTACTTGTTCCAAGAAAACATAACCAATCTTGATAATATATTTGAACTGTTTATCCAGCGACATCTAGGCTCAAGAGGTAGTTGTCCTCTTTCTGCATACAGTTATGCTTTGTTGTCCCAAACTAACCTGGGACTGACCTATAGACACCTCCAATCGCAACGGATTTACAAAATAGGTCACAAAGAGGTCTTCTCGAGAAAATTTTGTCAAGAAATTTTCATGCAAATCCCAAGTTTATCACAACTGCAAGATCTATGCTAATGATGGCCGATTATTGCGTTACTGTGACGGAATAAAGCTTGAACGGTTAGATGACTATTCTCTTAAATTTCCAATGATTTACTTCAGCGCTTTATTCATGCCAAATATGTTTATTTCCTATAACATGTTCAGGTATCTCAATCGAACAAAACTTGTTGAAAAAGATCCTTCCTCCATCATGCTTCTCTTTGAACCCAAAGGGCGTCCAGAAGATGAGGGTAATGATTTTTACATTCAAAGTAAGAAAAATATCTGTGTCGGTTGTGGTGAAGGAAACCACTATTTACAGTACTTGCTACAGAATTCATTTTCCTGAGCATTTAAAAAGTCATCGTTCCCATGATATTGTCCTCCTTTGTGTGGATTGCCATGAAATTGCCCATGCTGCTGCTGAAAAGTACAAAAAACAAATAGCTTCTGAATTTGAAGTACCACTATTTATTTGTAAAGTAGTTGATTTTGATATGACACAAAACACAACTGCATCGTCTTTGCCTATTATGACTTCTGAGGAAACCGGTGTGTCACCTTCACAGTTGCGTACAGCTGCTATGGCTATGCTAAGCCATGGCCCATGGGGCACAGATCCCATCTGAGCGCCGTGAAGCATTAATGCAGGTAGGGAAACATATAGTTTTGGGATTCCTTCTTATTATTTAAGCACATCGTAAAAGTAATTTGTGGAAATAGTTTCACCTATATTGTACCTTTGCCTCATAGGTTATCTAAATTCTCACCAAATGGCGAGAATAAAGGTTAATTTCATTCTAAACCGAATACAAGCTGTATGGGCAGTATTGGTTATTTCTCAAGATATCACCTATCTTTACAGTATATCTATGACAACTTTAGCTTTGTCTCAACAGTTTGTCCAAAGTTCTTGACTTCATTTCTTCTTCGGGTGGGAGTGGAGGAAAGATTATATTAGAGGTTCCTGACAAACATGATGCTAGAATCAGAATTTTGCCTTTTTCTTCATTTTCTGGAAGGCACATGGATATAAGTACCTATCTATTGTTGGATGCTTCTTGTTCTTGAAATGTTATACTTCACAAATTTGTAGTAAATTGCATCATCAAGTAGAAGCTTGATTCTTAATATTCTGCCGGAAAACCTCTTCTCCACGTGAAGATTATATATATGGATGAATAGGTGCAGCTCAATGTTTTTCATGTAAGAGTTAGGCACTTAAAGCTCTATTCCAAAAATAATATTCTCGTATTCAAAAAGGGTAAAACTTGGCTCCTGCACATTATTTGAAATCTTGTAATTGCCTTTTCTACACCAGTTACTTAAAAGGCCTTACTTTGAACAGATTCTCATAAAGTACTATGGAGGGAGAGAAATATCAGATGAAGATCTTGAAAGAGCTTTGCTAGTTGGAATGAGTCCTCGTGAGAGAAAAAAAATCGAGAAAAAGAAAGGCTTTGCATTTAAACATCTGACTGGATGTGTCAATCTCAATGAGGAGAAAGAAGATAATATTGGTTACAAAGAAACTCTCTCTATTCAGAATGCATCAAAGGGTGAAAATGTGGAGTCTTTATGCACCAATACATCAGAGACTGATCAGAAACAATATGATGTTGATATTATAATGGTAGAGAAGAGGAGGATATGACAGTAAGCACGCAACCTTCATGCTTGAAGGATATAGATGATAGAGGTGCCGCAGTTGCTGATAGTCATGATATGCTATACATAAAGTCGGACTCCAAATAAGCTGATTTTTCTGGAATAGGAAATCTATCAGGAGAGACGATTAGTCCAGTTCATGCGGCAGATATTCGACTGAAGCATGAATCAAAATTGTCGTTATTAGGACATGGACCTCATGGAAAGCAGGTTGTTGAAAATCTGCTGAAGGATTACGGGGTAGATGGTGACCGTGAATTTTGTCAGAGATGGAGACAAGTTTTTGTTGAAGCTCTTCATCCTCGTTTCTTACCTGCTGGCTGGGATATCATGCACAGGTATGCTTTGGTTTAAACTTTGAAAAGAAGCTCTTGCACTTAGACCAGGACAAGTTATATTAGACGTTGGACGATTTGTTTATTAACACAAATTTGTTTGTGGCGTGGTATAAGAATACTGAAAGCATCACTTACCTCTACTTCTCCTATAACCTATGGCTGAATCCTATCTTCAAGTTACAACCAAAGAAAGAAGAACGGGGCTCGCGCGTCACAAAAATTGAAATTGTGATAAAGTATATGTTGCGACTATATTATTTGATGCATATATCTGTTTTCATATTTCAAGAAGCACATTGTGTAATTTTATAACAATTCCGGTCGAATGATTGAAAAAGTGTGTAATTTTATAAAAATTGAAATTGTTGTGATACCCTGCAGGTATTCCTTCTAATTACGATACTTTGTCCTCCTCTATCTATACAGCTACTAAAACTAATACATTCATCTAAAAAATCAGCCTTGTTACTATTATAGTCTCTAACTATTACCCAATTGTCACTAGAATATTCCCAATTCACCCTTCCTGAATCCAACGCCAACTGTTTCATCCTCTGCTTTCTAGAACTCAAATAATCACTTGAAGCAGCTTCTGAACAATCCTCCTCCTCCTCTATTGAGCTCCATACGCCTCGATCAAGAATACTCGTAGGAGAATCACTACTCGAAAACTCCTCCAGAAATGGATGTCTGACAAGCTCTTCAGCCGTCCATCGCTCTCTCGCCTCAACTCTCAAGCACTTGTCCAAGAAATCCTTACATACGTCAGAAAGAGAATCCGGAATCTGGGGCGATTCACCGGAAAATGCTATCCGGTTAAGCGTGTTTGGTGCATTAGGCCACGGTGCACGACCAGTGGACATCTCAATAATCGTGCACCCGAGTGCCCAAATATCTGCCGGGAACCGCTGCTCCTCCCCACGTGCAACTTCTGGTGCCATGAACATCGGAGTGCCGCCAATCACCGCCTCGTCTACCGCCTTGGAGCAACCAAAATCGGAGATCTTGACACAGCCTTCTGCTAGAAGTATGTTACTCCCCTTAATGTCACAATGCACTATGCCCCTTGAATGCAAGTATTCTAGTCCTTGTACAATTTGTCGAGTATAATAACTGATCATTGATTCTTTAAGATGGCCTCCTCGTCGGCAAATTTCGTCGGATATCGTGCCTTCGGGTGCGTAATCCATCATGAGATTGAACATAGATGTACCATTCTCTGTTCTAATGTCATATCCCTTGTAACCAACTACACGAGGGCAATTCAATGTGGAAAGAATTTTTTGTTCCCTTTGTAGGCACTCCGATCGTGATAGCTCGGTCGATTTGACGGCAAAGGACTCGTTGGAAATTCGAGAAGTGGCAACAGAAACGATGGCGGAGGTGCCGTGGCCTATAGTACGACCTCTGGTCCAGTCCATTAAATTTTTTGAAATGAGATTAAGAAAGAAGGAAAATATGATATGAGCTGAGCTGTGTTGTGTTATGTTGGGTACTAGTACTAAAGTTATATGTGAAAATTAAATTATATTCATGAAAAAGGTGTGGTATTTTGTGAATTATATACTACTCCGTATTATATTATGTTAAGTATGTTGTCCAAATTAGTTGGGGACTGGTGGGTTGAGTGTTGCTTTAACGGGGAGTTTATAACGTGGCGAAATATATGTGGGTATTGGTCACCAATGAGTAGGGGAGGAGGCTGTTACGTGGACAAATTGGAACTCACCACGTGGTGACTTGGAATAAAGGTTAAGAATGGGGATGCTCATTATTTTTTAATGTATAAAGTTTCAAAATATGATTCGACTGACTATTTTTTCTATAAAATGATCTTTTTGAGCAGATATGAGTTTGGTGGATAAATTGGGTTTGAATAATCCAAGTTGCTTAACTTGGATGCGCCATTTTGTATTGGAGTGCCTATTACTTTCACACTTTACCTTTTTTATTTTATGGGTTGGGGATTGACTGTTGATCGAAATGGTGAGTCAACAATTAATAAACTTTTTCTTTTATGAATATATTCATTGGACGGTATTGTATTTTAGATCATAAGAATTATTGTCAGGACTTTTGGTTCCGTAATTTGCAAAATTATAACTTTGGTCCTAATTATTTTGAAAATGATTTGCAATTTTCGTCCATTACTTCATTTGGATCAAAAGTGCAAAACTGAGACAATCTCATGGACATTACATGAAGGGATAAAAAATGTACTTTAATTTCAAAGAATTAGGACGAAGATATAATTTGGTTTAGTGGTGGACTAAAGTGCCACACATTGTTCAAAAATATAATTTTATACCGTAGGAGATCATGATGAAAGTTTAGTAATGTAAGACCACAAAATACAATTTTGTCCTACATTTGTATCGTTTTTATGTTGATATTTTGTCCTACATTTTTCAATTCTTCTAGAGGACGTCTTAAATTAGGATGAGTAGTGTTGGGCATAATAAGAAATCCTAGAATGGAATAAATGTATAATCATAGTTTAAATCTTAAGATTGCAAGCATGTCCATTACTTAATTATACGTTGCAGTGGTTCTTAACTTTGAATAAAAGAGATCCAATTAATTAATATGGGAAAGGGTGCATATCTGTAATGATGCCAACAATCGAATTACTACAATTAATCATTAGAGATGATTGGGCGACTATTTATATCATGACAAGCCATGAGTTAACTTTGCAATGCAAATCATACATTAACTCTATTAATGCCATATAAACGTCTTTATTATATCATAATTCATACTTAAAATGAAGGCTAACACCATTAATCTTAATTAGAATTAAAAAAAATGACTAACTAGAGTGGTTAACTTGTACAGTATATATAATCATATATAGCTAACCACTCAACAAATAAATAAAATTGTAGTACCGTTATTCAATTATATTTATTGACATACACAAATATAATCAAAATGTATGTACCAATGTTAAAAAGACATGTGAAGAAAAATTGGAGGAGTAATTTCTTAAAATTAAAGAATATAGGAACTTGAAAGAAGACAAAATATAAGAAATGTGTGGAATAGAAGTCATAAATAGTTTAATATTAAGGGAATAAGCAAGGGTCAAACAGAAGGTGTAACTAATTTTACCAATCTAACTGACAAATTACTATCATTCAAACACTAACAACAATAGGTGGGATTTTTTTGTGTAAAGTAAATTAGTTCAAAGGACCACTACCCTTTTGACACGGTAAGCCCATATTTTTTGGACGTGTACTCTATAATAATCTATTTTAAAATATTAAAATAAAATATACCTAATGCTCACGGACGAATACTTTCATCAATTTTTTTTAAATTATCTAAAATCTATATATTAGTAATTCTATTTAATATTTTAAATAAAATATTAAAGTTTAAATATTATTGATAAATTCATTATAATTTAATAAAAAGAATTGAACTTGGATTATCTACTTTGTTGTTGTGACTAGTCTCTTCCACTAGATTAATTACATGTTGATACCCGTGATTAATTAATTTCATATATTAATTGTATCATATAATAAAATGATTAATTACCCATCTTACATCTTACACTTACAATCTAATCTCTTCTAAAAAAAACTGCATTCACCTTATTTCTCAAACCACTTTTTCAAAATTCAATTAAACAATATTATGCAATCTAGATTATTTCAAAAATCCCGACCACTCTCGCAAATTATTTTCCCAAATGCCAAACAAACATGCCATTGGCCTTTGGGATGTATTTTTAGTCCTATTTATTATTTATAGGTAGATTTTGTAGAATTTTGTATATACAATTAAGAATGAAACAAGAAGAAATTCTCTCCCATCTATTTTATCTTTTACTTTGTTCAAGCTTATTGTTCCTTTTAGCATAGTTTTCCAACATTAAAACGTTAATCTTTTAACAAATTTTGCATATAAGTGCCAATTAAGGAATACACAATAAATGTTTGCTATCGCTGTCGGCATTGAGCATCGAAGCCCAGTTATGCAAGGCCTCGTGGCACTCTTTTAATACAACAATATATAATTTAGTAATATTAAAAATGTTATTGGTTAGATATATGATTGAAAAATCGAATCCATGCCATATTGCCAACCATGCACGCAAGGAAAAGAAAAGGAAGAATGACGTTAGTGAAAATGTGGCAACATATTGACCCATGCAAGTATACTGCAGCAGTGGGACATGATTTCACATTACATATAATCTAGGGTAAATTATAAATACTCTTCCCATGTAAGGTCTAATTATAAAAATCACCCTCACATATTCGATATTACATAATTCTTTCTCAGGTTTATCATCTTCTTACAATTAACCTATTACCCCCTAAAATATTCCAATTTTGCCCTTGTGTGTTATTTGTATTGTTTGTAATGTCTTATAAATATTAAAACTTGGGTGCTAATTATTATATCTTATAAATTAAAAAAAAAAAGATAACTATATATTTAATATCAAAATAATTTATAAAATGTATACATGTCCATAAGTTTTAATAAATATTGCAAAAAAGGGTATTTATATATTTATTAGTAATTTAAATTACAAAATATTAAATTAAATAGAAATTTAATATTAAATTTAAATATATAGAAATTTAATTACAAAAAAAAGATATTTAAATATTAATTAGCAATTTAAATAGTAAAATATTAAATTAAATAGAATTTTAATAATATATTTTATAAATATGAACAAATTGTTTACACATTAGTTAAATGAATTTATTTTATAAATTAATAAATTAACAAATTTATATTGTATTATAAATAAGATATTTAATTATTAAAGTCTATATTGTATTTTAAATTGAAATATTTATTGAAATTTAAGGACAATTATAAATTATATCAATAAATTTGGTGTTAAATATATGATTATTTATTTTTATAATTTACAAGATATAACAATTAACATCTAAATATTAAAAGTGATAATATATTATAAACATTACAAATAACTTACAAGGGCAAAATTGAAATATTTTAGGGACAAGAGGTTAATTGTAAGAAGGTGACAAATCTGAGGGGGATTTTTGTAATACCCAATATATAAGGGAGATTTTTGTAATTAGGCCTTACATGAGGGGAGTATTCTTAATATACCCTATAATCTATTAATTATAAATGTTAAGTTTATAAATGTGCTTCTAAATTACATATAGCACCAAGTTGATCCATTAATATTAATCTTCATTTTCATTAATATTATGGTTTATTTAATAACATGGGTTTTCGAACAATGTTTCCTATAGCGTATAAAATGAACAAAGCAATTATTATTAATTAACTCTTTGACGAATTAAAATTGAACAATTGATTTACAAAAGGCCAAATTAGTAATTTATATGTGGAAATGATTAAAGGAAAAGGACTTTCTTCAATTGGTATTGCGTGGGCTGCAATATTAGTTATCTCCGCAATACATTATTGTAAAATAGTGGTGGGGCTCAGTCCATATCTGGAATTGGGCGGACAATTTAAACATTTATAATCGGCTCTATATAGTGGAATAGTGGACATCAGTCCAATACCGATTTGATTCGATCTATCTAATTTCAATTGAACTACCGAAGATTCATGATTCTAATCCAATTATGAAGATTTGCAATTCGAAGTACTTGGAATAAATATGGCCTTGTTTGGATAATTTTTTGTTCATGACTTTCAATTTTTCATTTGATCAAATCTTGTTTGAATGTAATTTTTTAGCAATTCAAAATCTGAAAATATGAAACACAACTTATCTTTTCAATTTTCGCCCAATTCTCTAAAATATGCCCTATATTGTACTACAAAATTTTTATTTTATATATATATTCAATTATCTTCGAATTATCTTACCATAAAATATTATTTTTGAATCATAACGTTTAATTAATACAAATATAAAACTACTTATTTCAATTTAAAAAGCCATGACATGACATCTACCAACTAATTATTTTCCTCAAACTCCAACATCCAAAATATATTCAATCCATAATTCACAATTTTCAACTCAAATACTAATTTAATTAAAAGTATCTTACATACAAGAGACTCTAACCAAAATATATCCAAGTCTATTTTTAATTATTTCACACAACTTTTAAAAAGAATCTCGAAAACTCTAAACCAAAATAATTTTCATCCAAAGTGGATGAAATGATACTAAAAACATCCAAACAGTGCCTATAAATTGAGGTTAACTCAATTCGTTAATAAACAAAAAAAAATTTACATATTCATAATATTTTATTAAAATAAATACCACTGATAATAAGTTACCGTTAGCTTAAGAAGATAATAGTTACTAATCGTTCATAACTTTAGTTTATGCATATTTTCATGCAAAAAGTGACTATTAGTTAAGAAAGTCTAAACATATTAACTAAATTATATTAAATTGTAATATCATTGAAATAGTGGTGTGAATCTTGAAAGTAAAGATTTAATTTAAAACGAAAAAGGATCCGGTATTCAACTGAATCCGGACAACATTCAATGAACTCGAAAAATTTAGATCCGAATAAAATCTAAAATAATTTGAGTCTCCAATTCAACCCATTAGAAGCCCTAACTGGAGTATCTAATTAACTAGCTAGGGAAGTTTTGTTAAACTTTATGAAACGAATTTTACATGACTCAAGTTCAAATATTACATCACTAGTTCAGACTAAAGTCCTAGTTCTTTTGGTTTTATTCAGCTTATACTCAACTCGCATAATCTTTGATCGGCTTTAGCCTTTAGATCACACTTTTATAAAAATTTATACATAAATTGAATAAATATGAAGAAAATAATCTTACATAAAACTTTAGAATATATAATTTTCACACTAGTAGCTTTTAGTGTAACATTTTGAGCTAAAAACCAACTAATAAATGTTATAATCATGGATCAAAATTTCGATACGTTTTCATCGAATACACAATTTTTTTGGTTCTGAGTTAATCGAAACAAAAATTTAGAGTAGTTTCTATTTTAACATATTTCTTTGATTTAAAAATAAAAGTCCTAGGATGCTCGGAAAAATAAAAATCAACAAGGGGGATGAAGGGAGAGGGATAGAACCCTCCCAATTACAAAATAATTTCTCATTTTGCGAGGTTGTGAGTGGCCTTGTTGCCGTCGTGTTTTGGAATCTTTTTAACTTCCTAGCATGAATTGCGCCGTCCTCGCTGGTCCAATAAAAAACAAAAGTTTGACTAGCCATCATAAGAATAGAGTTGAATGAAACACTATAAAAATAACAAGATTATATTTAGCCTGAGTAACATGATAGAAAAAGCTTTCAAGATGGAAGCAATCCGCACTCGTAGCATCAATGAAGTAACCCGAAGTAAATTATGCGAACAAAATCGAGCCATTGCAATCTCGAGCAAGGATAGAAAGTGTGGCTTTGCTGTCAAAGAATGCGGCATCAACATTGACTTCAATCCAATTGCAAGGAGGAGTCCAGCCATAGCTAAGGTGGGGCATTAACCAACAAGTTTGCTTGCACAATGGTGTGATCAAGAGAGATTTCGCAACGCATGTTCGCCAAAGAAGTAGGGCATGGAGCCTTAGCTAGCATCTCAGTTATGCAAATGAAAGTTTCGGATTTTCAAACTATTGAGACTAAATGTCCCACATTGGTTGACAACAATAATTAAGTTCACCTTATAAGGTATTGGGCAATCCTCACCTTACAAGCTAGCTTTTGAGGTTGAGTTAGACCCAAACCAAGTAAGTAGACTTAGCCCAATCCATATGGTGAATTCAAATATGGTATCAGAGCCCTAGGTTAAAGTGGGCCGCCTCCTTCTGTGATGGGCTCCTCCTTGTTCGCATGATGGGCTTCATTATCTACCAACACACACTTCACCAAGATAACAAAGGCCTAGGTTGTCATTATTCCTCCAGTTATTCAAGACTTGGAGATTCATTATTCCTCCGGTTAACAAAGGCCCGGAGTGTCATTATTCATGTGTTGGATCTTCACCCACATGTCGCAAATTTACAAGGTTGGACTTTCATATGTCACGTGTTGGGCTTGTTCACCCACACATTCTGCCCGCCCTCACGTGAAGGGGGAGTATTGAGACTAAATGTCCCACATTGGTTGAAAACAATAGTTAAGTCCACCTTATAAGGTATTGAACAATCCTCACCTTACAAACTAACTTTTGAGGTTGAGTTAGGCCCAAACCAAGTAAATGGACTTAGCCCACTCCATCTGGTGAATTCTAATACAAACCTGCTTCGGAGCAGGTATAATGACAATTGCATGATTGTGAAATACAATAATTTTTTTCGTTAAAAAAAATCAATATTGTTGCTTTTTCATAAGATCTTATATATATTTTCATAGATGCGAATTATAAATAATATATGTATGTTTTGCATTTTGCTATTAATCTCTATCTCTATCTCTACTATTATAAAAACATAAATATTTCTTAACTTTTTTTTCGTGCGGACTAAAATACCATTATTTAATGACAAACATGTAAAAGTTCAGAGAGTTATTATTAGACAAGAAGTCTTATAATATATATCTCTTACATTAAATCCTAAAATTTAGGAATTATTTCTTACATAACTTTTGTAATTTCAATTTCTTCTCCTATAATACATAAAAAAGAAATATAAATGAACAATTTTATTTTAAATAACTCTTAAAATATATATGTAAAATAATTATTTAGCATCAATATATTTTCAAGGAAAAAAAGTTATATGTATCATTCAAATATTAAGTACAGTATAAGTCATAAATAATCCTATAAAAAAAAATCAAATTCTCCTTAAATATCATAAAAATAAAAATAGATTTGCATTTTACCTATAAATGAATAAAATATGCTTATGACTATGTACAAAAATTTTATTTTGCTAGAGAAGCAAAATATTTTCAAGAATATCAAAACATGCATAACCTCGATTTCCATGTAATACCTTTTTTGAAAAAGGTTGATATTGATGAAAATGAGTGAAATCGATTAAAAAAAATCTATGAAATCGGTGAAAACATGTAAAATCAATGAAAATTCATGTGAAATTGGTGGACACTTGTGAAGTTGGTGAAAAAACAAGTGTAATCGATCAAAAAATGCCCATGAAATCAATATATATATCTATATATATGTGTGTGTGTGAAATCGATGAAATTTGGGTAAAATTCGTAAAAAATATGGTTGAAACAAGTGACGGTGAAATCCGAATAAATGGGTAAATTTGGTAAAAATATATATGTGAGATCAATGAAAATTCAAGTGTAATTGATGAAAAAGCATGTGAAATTAGTTAAAAGCATGTGAATTAAGTGAAAATATGTTAGATTGGTAAAAACGGATGAAATCAATAAGATGAAAATTCATGTAAAATTGGTGAACACCTGTGAAGTTGATGAAAAATGGGTGAAACCGACCAAAGTAGTGCCCGTGAAATGAGTAAATATATGAGAGATTATTAAAAATTTAGGCGATATTCGTGAAAAATCATGTGAAATACGTGAAAATAGAGTAAACTGCTAAAAAAAGTAAAATCAATAAATAATAGTTGTACCGACCAAAACAGGGTGAAACCGAAAGAAAAATGGTTTAAACCAGAAAAAACAAAAGAAATTGATGAAAAACGAGAAAGCAATGAAAATTTATTATAACCATACAAAATGGGTAAATCGGTAAAAAAATAACATTAAACCTATAAAATGAATGAAACCACAAAAGTTGGTTAATCTGGTGAAAATACGGATTACACTCATGAACTAGGAAATTATATGTCTGATGGATTCAATCCGCCTGGGTGCTGGATGAGCGACAAATGTGCAATATTCATATGGATTTAATCCACCGATGTAGGATGATGTAACACATGAACTAAATAGGTGAAATATAACTTATGTAAGTAACTAAATGCATTTTAAATGACAGATGAAAGAATTTTAAATCTACTTAAAAATAGACCAAATTCATTAGATCAAAAACTAGGATTTCATTATTTTTGTTGTCATACAATGTAAAATTTCAAAGCTAGAGGTTGTTGGGGATTGAAGACAATCACAAGAACTTTGGTAGAAAATTTATAAAAGTAGTGCTGCTGCACTTATAAAATACTCTCTTTGGAGAAATGTGTTTACAAGTTATTCTTGAACTTGACTTATACAAAATGATAGAATGCAAAGCTATTTATAGAAGAAGTCCTACATGAATCTACCTGAGTACATGAACTAGAAATAAATGACATACTCATCACTTAGGCAATACATGAACCTAGTGAAAATATAATTCATGAACTTAGGAATTAATTCAAGTATGGAACTTTCTATGACTCTTTGATTTATTTGACTAAATAAATGTAGTTTATTATTATATTATTGCAAATTATACTTTCAACACTCCCTCTTAATTTGCAATTTTGAGCATTTCCTTTGTTTTCTGAAATTTGTCCGAAGTCACAGCTTTGGTCAGAAAGTCTGCAGGTTGATCATTTGTGCTGATGAAATCCAAGCACACTTCTCCTTTGTTTACCATATCTCGAACAAAATGATGACGCAACTCAATGTGTTTTGACCTTGCGTGAAACACAGGATTTTTCGTCATAGCTATTGTAGACATATTGTCACAATAAACTATAGTAGGTTTCTTTTGAACTTGTAGTAAATCTGCTAGTACTCTTCTTAACCAAACTGCTTCACAAGTTGCATCTGTGGCTGCGATATATTCAGCTTCCGAGGATGATAACGCCACTGATTTTTGCTTCTTTGAACTCCAAGATATAACATTAGAACCAAGACAAAATACATAGCCTGAAGTGCTCTTTCTATCTTCTATGGAGCCTGCCCAGTCACTATCGGTAAACCCAACCAATTTACTTTCATTTTCCTTCTCATACTTGATGCCCAATTTCTTGCTGCCTTTTAAATATCTAAGGACTCTTTTGGCCGCTGCATAATGAAATTTACTTGGGTTATTCATAAACCTTGAGATCATGCTTACAGCATGCACAATGTCCGGTCTTGTGTTCGTAAGATAAATCAATGAACCAACAAGACTCCTGAATAATTTTGAATCAACTTTGTTAGCTCCATCTTCTTGTTGTAATTTGTCGTTTATGCTCATGGGGGTTGAAACTGGTTTGCAGTTTTCCATATGAAACTTTTTCAAAAGATCTTCTGTATACTTCTCTTGAGAGATAAAGATTTCACCCTTGGTTTGCTTTACTTGAATTCCAAGGAAATACTTCATCACACCCAAATCAGTCATCTCAAATTCTTTCATCATAATTAGCTTGAAATCTTGAACTAACTTCATATTAGTTCCCATATAAATAAGATCATCTACATAGAGACAAACGATCAAGAAATCCTCACCTTCAGTTTTGATATAAAGAGATGGTTCATTTGGACTTCGATGAAATCCATTACTGCAAAAGTGACCGTCGATCTTACTATTCCAAGCCCTCGGAGCTTGTTTAAGCCCGTAAAGTGCTTTCTTGAGGTGATATACTTTTTCTTCTTTGTCTTTCACCTCAAATCCTTGAGGTTGTTGCACATACACTTCTTCATCAAGTTCGCCATTAAGAAACGCTGATTTGACGTCAAGTTGAAATACTTGAAGTTCTAATTGAGCTGCAAGTGCAAGAACAAGCCGAATGGTTTCCATCCTAACCACAGGTGCGAATGTCTTGTTAAAATCAACTCCTGGTTGTTGAGAGTATCCTTTCGCCACAAGTCTTGCTTTATGCTTTTGAATGCTTCCATCTTCATGGTATTTTGTTTTGAAAATCCATTTCAACCCGATCACATCTTTGTGTTTTGGCAAATCCACCAACTCCCATGTTTTATTTTTCTCGATCATGGCAATTTCTTCTTCCATAGCCTTTCTCCAAATTTCTTCTTTTGTGGCTACTTCAAAACTTTGTGGTTCACTAGTAAAGAAAGCAATTTCACATGATTCATAAATTTCTTTTAAAGAACGAGTCTTTCTTACCGGTGAGTCGGTTTCATCATTTTCACTTTGTTGTTTCAAAGTAGTTGGAGGACTAGGAGGTGGATTGACTTGTTCAAGATCATCTTTAATCTTTGAGGATTCGAAGAATTCATCTTGGTTGAGTGGTTGAGTTGAACTTTCTTGCCAATTCCATGATGACGTCTCATCAAATATCACATCTCTTGATACTACAAGCTTGTTATTTATAGGATTGTAAAGGCGATAACCTTTAGATTCATCACTGTATCCTATGAAAATAAGTTTTTCACCTTTCTCATCAAGCTTGTCTCTGTTTGGGGTAGAGATATGTGAATATGCGATGCAGCCAAAAATCTTCAAGTGATCAACTACGGGTTTTTTCTTGTACCATGCTTCAAATGGTGTCTGGTTTCGAACAGCTTTCGTAGGACACCTGTTCAAAATATAAGTGGCTGTATGAACAGCTTTAGCCCAAAACTTTTTCGGCAAACCTTTTCCAAGCATCATGCTTCTGGCCATTTCTGCGATCGTGCGATTTTTCCTCTCAGCTACTCCATTCTGCTGAGGACTCCTTCGGACTGTGAGTTGTCTCTGAATTCCATTTTCTTTGCAATATTCCATAAAAGGAGTGTAAATAAATTCCCCTCCTCGATCTGTCCGAAGAGTCTTGATTTCATGGCCACTTTGTTTTTCCACAAGAGCTTTGAATTTGAGAAATGTTGAAAAAGCCTTGGACTTTGCACTTAAAAAATAAACCCACATCATTCTCGTATGATCATCAACAAAAAGAATAAAGTACCTTTTGTTTCCAAGAGATAGAGTTCTTGAAGGTCCCCATATGTCGGCGTGTATAAGCTCCAGTGGCTCTTTCGCTCTCCAAGCTGTATTTGGGAATGGCAACCGATGCATTTTTCCATAGATGCATCCTTCACAAACTTCATTTTTTCTTTCAATTTCTGGAAGCCCGATCACCATATTCTTTTGCTTAAGAAGTTGCAGCCCTTTGTTATTTAGATGTCCATATCTCAAGTGCCAAATTTGAGATTGGTCAAGACTTTCTGCTTTATAAACCAACTTTTCTCCCGAATGCATAATCATGGGAAACACCTTATTTGGGCTCATCTCAATAATAGCAATAGTGTTGTTGCATTTCTTATCATATATTTTGCATTTATCATTATCAAAAATTACTGAATAGCCTTTTCTAATCAGCTGCCCAACACTAAGGAGATTACTTGTTAACTTAGGAACGTAAAGAACATCAGATATAAATTTTTTATTACCTCCTTTAGTTTGAACTGCAATTGTTCCCTTTCCTTCTGATCGATGAAGCTTACCATCACCAAGTTTTACGTCAGAATTGAAACTCTGATCAAGGTTGACAAAAATATTTTTGTTCCCTGTCATGTGGCTGCTACACCCGCTATCCAAATACCACACTTCTTGAGGTAGTTGTTGTGCTGTCATGCAAGAGAAAAGTTGCTCACCTTCATGTTCACCGAAGTTTGCTTCATTCTTTTCATTTTTGTTTTGATGCCAACAATCCCTTTGAGAGTGATTGGGATTTTTGCATTTCTTGCACTTATGCCAACAATCTTTAGCCTCGTGGTTTGTTTTCTGACAGATCTTGCAAGAAAGACTTGAATCTCCTTCATGTTGATTTGAGTTTCTGCCTCGTTGGTTGCCTTGTCCTCTTCCTCTTCCTCGATACGATCCTCCTCTTTTTTGGAATGATCCTCCTCTTCCATGTTTCTGCCAACTGGAATTTTGTTTAGGAGAAAAATTCATTTTTGACTCAAAAGCTTGTTCAAGTGGCTGATTTGAAGATCTGCTCATCCTTTCTTCATGGACTTGTAGTGAGCTCATTAGTTCACGAAAAGAATATGATGATAAATCTTTTGACTCTTCTATGGCAGCAACAATATAATCGTACTTAGAAGGAAGACTCCTTAATACTTTGAGAACAACCTTTTTTTCATCGATTGTGTCTCCAAGACTTCTTATTTGATTTACTATTTCAGAAACTCTAGTTAAATAAACTTGCATACTTTCATTATCTTTCTTTTCCAAATTATCGAACTCTCTCCAAAGAGATTGAAGTCTTAGTGATGTTACCTTGTCATTGCCTTGAAAACCCTCTTTTAAGAGATCCCACGCTTGCTTGGCTTTTTTGACTCCATGTATTCTTGGATATATAGTTTTGCTTAAACTTTGTTGAATGAACCTTAGAGCGCTTGCGTCTCTTTTCATATTTTTCTTGTATTCCTTTTGTAGTGCATCTGTCCATTCATCTTCATTTTCATCATCCGTTGTAGAGGGTTCTGGATATGTCTCTTCCACAACTTCCCATAGATCTTGTGAAAGAAATAAGGTTTCCATTTGACTACTCCAATAATCAAAGTGTTCTCCTTCAAAGATTGGAACTTGATTTGGAGTGTAGGAAAACATGGTAGGGACTTGATTTGATGACATTTTGTAGAGATGGGAAAAATAGGAATATAGTTTCCGGCTCTAGATACCAAAATTGTTGGGGATTGAAGACAATCACAAGAACTTTGGTAGAAAATTTATAAAAGTAGTGCTGCTGCACTTATAAAATACTCTCTTTGGAGAAATGTGTTTACAAGTTATTCTTGAACTTGACTTATACAAAATGATAGAATGCAAAGCTATTTATAGAAGAAGTCCTACATGAATCTACCCGAGTACATGAACTAGAAATAAATGACATACTCATCACTTAGGCAATACATGAACCTAGTGAAAATATAATTCATGAACTTAGGAATTAATTCAAGTATGGAACTTTCTATGACTCTTTGATTTATTTGACTAAATAAATGTAGTTTATTATTATATTATTGCAAATTATACTTCCAACAGAGGTTTCAATTCTATATTGTTCAATAAATTGAAAATTAATTATTAACATGTGCTATTTTATTACATAATAAAGTTAATTTTTTTACTCTAATTTACAAAAGAGAATTACCTATGAAATTAATTAGACACGTAAAACGTACTTGCATTTTGTATTAATATATTATAAACTATAAGACCCTATTGGTGACTCTAGTCCCCGGCCTTATAGGACTTTCAACTTTTTCAAAATCATAAAATTCAATATCTAAACTCGATCGATCCAAATGAAATTTGAATGGTTTCACCGAAAATACTCAAATAATTTTTTTCATAATCAAAACCGAGACCAAACCAAATTATGTCCTCAATTTTACAGCGAATACTTAATATTTTGCTCAGAAATACATAAGCACTTTTAAACCCTTAAATGGAAATTCTTTGGCTACACGGTGGGCATTTTGCACCCCAATATGGTGCATTTTACGGAAAAATATGCAACTCAATCTGAGTACAAAGTATACAAATTATATATATTTATGGGATGCAAAAATTGCTCCGCATTTTCTTCTTTAAAGCACTTGGATTGACACAAATAATTGTTATAAAAGAAATATAGTAAAAATCTGCAATAAAGACGCGCACAACTAATCAAGATTAATTCCGGATCCAAACAAATAAGAAAGCTCTAAATTTCTATATGACGTATCCATCATTTTTGGTTTACATCAATTTGGACTACAGAACAACCGTGTGATGTGGTTGTTAATGGTCTACTTGGAGTTGGAGGTAATTAAAAAGAAAGTAAATTACGCGAAATATATGTAGTTGATCAATTGACTTGAAATCTTGAACTGCTACGTTTATGGTTGTCATTGCTAATATTGTTGCTAGTGACACCACTCTCATCATTATTACTTGTTGTGTCCACCACGTCGTTTGTATTTTTGTCACTGTTGTTCGAATACGATCCACCAATAAGTGAACTTACCGCTGCAGCTAATGCAGCAGTAAAATTTGGGTCGTTCGCCAGGGCACTTACAGTATCACTCAATTGGCCTTGGTGCATTGGTGGTAATGTAGGTGATAACTGATGCGCCCCCTGATCCATATCATGAGACATTTGAATCCCTGAAAATTTAGATTGATTGCACAAAGCCTGGCCTAAGATTTGAGGTAATAGTGCAACCGCTGATGAATTGCCTGCATCGGGGAAGGGGATTGGGATTGGGAATTGATTTGGTTGTCTTGGGAATTGAAATGGATTAGAAGATTGCGTAAGGTCAAGTGTAACGGTTGGGAATGGGGCCGAGGCGGAGATTGTGGCCATGCTAGAGGAGCAAGGGAGCATGGTTTGGGCTAGGAAATTTGAGTTCATTAGGTTGTCGACACTTGGCATTGAACCCGAGAGGAGCATTTTGGCGGCGGAGGATGTTGTTGAGACCATTGCCATTGCGGCGGGTGGTAACGGGTGATTGTGATTACCTTCATATGTTGTATTGAGGATTGTTTTGTCTTCGGCACATCTTTGAACCTGCGGAGTGCATAATGCATGCATTTAGACATTGTACTTGTTATATAACAAGATATATGTTTCTCGATAAAATAATAAAAATAAAAAATAAAATTCTAACAAGTGAGTAACATTAATCAGATAATATTTCCACAACAAGCTTTTGCATAAATCAAATTGAGCAACGTACTTGTTTACGAACGGGGCAACCTGCCGCCATGGTGCAACGATAATATGCACGAGGGCAGGGGTTTCCCTTTGCCATCTTCTGCCCATACTTGCGCCATTGACATCCATCTGTTATCTAAAATCGATAATTCACAATTAGATGTCAAAGTTACAACTATAACTAAAAAAAGGGATATGACTAAATGCGCGCACTAAATGAATTAGACATATCTCACCCCAAAAACTAGCTCAACATTGATATGATAGATTCAGTCCAATATAAAGAAGTACAATTCCTGAAATGAGTGTTACATACGCACCATAGGGGCCTCAGATCGGGCACGAACAGAGACACGTGCCTTTCTCATGGTGGCCTCGGTAGCTTGATCAACACTTTTAAGAGATTGAGCCAGCTTAGGGACCTTGTTTTCTGGACCATGTTCGTCCTCTTCTTCACCAACGTCCTTGTCTGCTGCCGATGAATGATCTAGACCATTCCTCCCCTCGGACGACGACGACAATCCAAGATCCATGAATTGTCTAGGCTCCATTAATCCATTACTAGTTTTGAGCTCTTCTTCACTTGCTCTATTTTGATCAGTTTGTTGCATTAGTGTCTGCATATGCATTTGAAGACTGTTGAAATTGTTTCCCATTTGATTCAACATCTCCCTTAAATGACCGTTCTCTGAATTCATTCTTTCCAATTCTGCTTGCAGAACTGCTAACTGTTTTTTTTTTGGCGTAGAATTTCGTTAATGAGTGCTTAATATATATCAACAATAACTTATATATATATAAAGATCAATATATATACCTCATTTTTAGATATTTTCTCGTTGGAGTTTGTAGAAACCCTGTCATCCACTATGGGCTGATCACTAGCAGTATTAGCGGTAGTGAGAAGATGCAAGCCGGTCTGTGGAATTCAAAATCAAAACTATATATATCATCATCAAATGTTAAAAAATATTATCATTTTGTAGCCGCTTTCGATCGATATAGTGAATACATATATGGATTAATTAGGCTAATTATTCATGACTTAAATGAACTGAGACCAACTCACCTTGAAAGCTAGCTAGCAATGGATTACTAGCTTAGTCTAATTACTAAATTTTCATGCGGGACTTTTTTTATTCTCAACAAAAATATTTATAAAGCATGCAAATTAAAATGTGGATGAGTGGTGGTGAACTTACGTTTACATTGAAATCCACAATTGAATTATTTGTGGAATCATCGATGGGATCGCTGCCCCCAACCTCCTCCTTTTTGTCAGCGAAGAAATCCATTTCATTGATGATCTTAGTTTTTCCGTTGTGATTTTCAGACTGTTCATTAGGTGTAGTAGCACCAGCACAGTTGAGATTTACGGGGAACTGGATAATCAGAGGTGACGATGATGAATGATCCATTGATGTCTCATGTATATATTGTTCAAGTTAATTAAGGTTGTCTTGTGTGTACGTACGATCGAGGTTGTCGTACTCGTAGTGGAAAAAGGGGGGTTTTGGTTCTTGAAGAAATGGTCTGATAGTACTAGTACTAATTTCATCGATCGATCAGCCCATTTATGAAGAAGTTAAAATGGGAAGTCGCAAATTACCCGGCTTACAATTACAAAATGCGAAGGTTGACGCAAGTTTTTTAGTTGTTAGTCGACCTACTTACATTGTACAGGACTACTAATTCTCCAATCAAATGACACGTATGTATATATGTGATATAAAAATATAAAACTTTGGTACGTGAACATAGTCAATGTAATGCGAGAAAAGTAGCATCTGATTTAATAAATAAAACGTTGACAATTGAGAAAGAAGATCAAATTCAAATGTAAACTAGTCTATGTATTCTTAGTGCGGTAACTAAGAGATATATGTGGGATTTGTTAAAGATATGTGACGACTATGAGAATTAAGGCCTACTTTCCTCTCTGCTCATTTTATATAAGGTAAACATCACATTTGATCCCTCTGATCATTAACTTTTTATAGAGTGGTTCCTTTTGTATTTTTTTTCCCAGTTTAGTCCCTACTATGTATTATTTGTTTCACTTTAACCCTTTTTAGGTGTTCCAAGGCGGTTCCAATAATATGCGATATGCTCATAAGGGCAATTTCGTCATTTCAAGTAAACTAACATGGATATTTTCGTCTTTCTAATCATTTAAAAAAAATTAAAGATTTAATCTCTTCCAAACTAAGCTTTCATTTCAGTCCAACTTAATCGTCCATTTCGTTCCAAACTAAAGTTTTCTCCCAAAATCTTCTTCAAACATCAAAATTGCTCACCAAATAAACAATATCTCAAATGATCTCAATAGCGAAGGGACGAAAATGCCCTAAAAATATTTATATGCATGTCACGTGTTATCAGAACCACCTGATAAGGACTAAAGTGAAACACATAATTCATAGTAGGGACTAAAGTGAAATAAATAATTTATAATAGGGACTAAAGTGGGATAAAAAACATAAGAGGGACCACTCTGTAAAAGTTAATGATAAGAGAGACCAAAAGTGATATTTACCCTTTTATATATATAGGTAAAATTGCAAAAATGTCCCAAATTAATAACTGATTTTGGATTTTTCGTCGCGTAATTTAATATTTTTTTGGAATATCGTCTCACCGTTAATTATGAGACGGAAATTGCGCATTTGTCTGTAAAATTACCACATGACTGCTTACGTGTCATGACGTGGTAATTTAATAGAAATGACGGTTCAATCTTGTAATTAGTTTGGGACGAATTCTGCAATATTATATAATTATTCATGTTAAAATTTACCACGTCATCACACGTAAGCAGCCATGTGGTAATTTTACGGACAAATGCACAACTACCGTCTTATAATTAACTGTGGGACGATATTCCCAAAAATATATTAAAATACGGGATGAAATTCACCAAATTGAATAGTTTGGGACAAAAATTCAAAATTAATAATTAGTTTGAGACGATTTTTATAATTTTGCCATATTACTAGTAGTAAGTAATGGTCCAGTTGCACAAATAAATCTAACTCTCCAAATTATATACATACTTCGGTCTAAGTCAAATATGATAACAATCTGGAAAAAAAATGTCAAACATGATAACTTAACACGTCATTCACGTGGTATTTACTATTTAAGTATCAACTTTGAGAAGATAAATAACATTTCATATCATATGTCCCAAAAATTCTAGTATTTTTTCAAAACTTGTCTTTGTTTACAATCAGGTTCTTCATGAAGCGTATTTACACAACTCATCCTATGAGCTCAAACCTTTTCAGTGAGCTCCAACATGGAAAAAAATCAACATTAACATAAGGATTAAACATATGCTTAAACATATTTATCATATCTCGTTGAAAAACAACCATACTAAATAAAAATATTAGCTAATGTCTTATTAGACTAACTATTAGTATTACTGTTTATTTGTTATCTGTTCACGTCCTTGCTAAATTGGATCTGTAAATTCATTTTCACTCAAGATACTTTGAACTTTAATATTTTTAATGGAATCTTTAATAAACTGATTAAAAGTATATTCGATCAATTCTATCACGAGATTCAGATTAAAATTCCGTTCTATTTATCTCATCCTCAATTTTAGATTTTAACCCAAATTATAGCCAAGTATTCAAGGCCTATAATTTTGATCGACATTAGCATACTCGGGCCGCGAATTCAATACTAAGTCCACATAACAAAAGTCCAATATGAATTTAACTGGTTCAGATTTTAGAATTAAAGCTTTATAATTAAATCCAGGTTAACCCATCCAATTGTCACTGCAACCCGCCTCCAGCCGCTCATCTCTTGTCTTGTATTGAAGTATTACAGTATATTATTATCATTATGTTTCACACACCTAGGTCTTAATTTTAATTTCATTTTTTTTTAATAACCCAAGTGTCCAAGCTTACACTAGATTAATCCTGGACCTTCAGAATCTTTGTCCTAGAACCCTAAATGATGTAAATCGAAGGATGTGCCTCCACCAAGCCTCAGGATCCCAAACTTTTTTTTGTTTCGTCTAAAATTGTCCTAACTTTAAAAGTTATTGATTTAATTACGATTACACCTAAATCGTTCAGAACTTTAATATAACTAGAAAAGTGAAAATACGTTGTACGTATTTAGTTTTAAGTTTATGGGTATTTTTCGTAAATTAGAGTAAAATTAGTCCTTTTTAGGGCATAAAATATCATATATTACTGATATTTAATTTATTTTTTTATAAAATTTATTTTTATGAATTATTATTGTTTTATCAAAAAAAATGAAGTCTTTAAATAGTTGTAATAAATATAAAATGATGTATGATTTAGTCATGACATCTTATAAAATTTATTGTAAAATAAGATCTTAAGAACATTATTTAGTTCATTCCATCATAGTAGTTTTCATATCAAGTTTATACACCATTCACCGATGACACATGTTTTATTCGTTACTTCACAAATTTCACGCGCATTTTTTCTTACTGGTTTGACCAGTTTTTTCACCAATTTCACCCGATGTTTCATCGATTCATATGTTATCACTGTTTAATCTTTTTTACTAGTTAATAAATTTATTTTAGCGATTTTTCCTGCTTTTTTTTTATCGATTATAACTTTTTTTATTGTTTTTCGGTTTTTCATCGATTTTATTCCAATTTAAACCATTTTCTCACTGATCTCACCTTGTTTTCGTCGGTTAAAGTTTAACTCATTATCACCTATTTCACTGATTTCACATGTTATTCACCTGAATTTTTCATTGATTAAATACGTTTTCACCGACTTTAAGTTTTTCTTATTAATTTTACCACATTTGACCGATTTTATCATTTTTCATCCATTTCTTTACAAATTTCACAAAAATTTTCATTGATTCATTTTTTTCCGGTTCAAATTTTGTTTTAGATATACCCCTTTTTTTTTTTATCGATTATAATAATTTTCAGTATTTTCCCATTTTTGATCGATTTTTTTCCGGTTTGAACCATTTTCTACCGATTTCACCAGTTTAACTCTTTTTTAACTGATTTCACTCATTTTTACCATTTTAACCCCTTTTTACCTATTTTTCATATTTTTTTAACTTATTTCACATGTTATTCACCTGAATTCTCATTTAGTAAATATGTTTTTACCGACTTTACGTTGTTTTGCCCGATTTTATCATTTTTTCACCAGCTTCACCCATTTTTATTGAATTTCACTGGTTTAATCATTTTTCTTAAAAATTACACTCGAATTCTTTTTCATCGTTTTCACATATTTTCACAAACTTTTACCTTAATTTTAACCGATTTTACCCGTTTTCATACATTTTTCACAAATTTCAGTCAATTTTTTTTATCGATTTTAAATGTATTTACGATTTCACATGCACTTTTTTTTTGTTTACTGATTTCACCCGTTTATTAACCAACTTCACCAGCGTTCACCAATTCACCCAGACTTTCGACGATTTCACATGTTTTTATTGATTTCATATTTTTTTATTGACTTCACCGGTTTTTTGACCAATTTCACTCATTTTTAACGAAAAGAATTCCATGAAATTAAGAGATTATGCATGTCTTGATATTCTTTATATTTCGTTTCTCTAGCCAAATAAACATTAAGTACTTAGCTAAGTCATAAACATTTTTTGTTCATTTATAGGTAAGATGTGATTCTATTTTAACCTTTCATTTTTTAGTTTTTTTTTCTTTTTTCTGTATAGCATAAAGATATTTAAGAGAATTTAATTTTAATATTTTATTTTTAGAAGATTGTATAGAACTTATATTGTACTTAATCATTCAATGATACAATTAACATATTTTTGTTTAAAACATATTGTTGATAATTTTTAAAAAAAAATTATAAATATATTTTAGGAGCTATTTAAAATAACAGTGTTTTTTTCTTATGATTTTTTATGTGTTATATGAGAAGTATATTGAAATTATAAAAGTTGATTTAAGAGATCATTTCTAAATTTTAGGAGTGAATGTAGGAAATAAATATAATAAGATTCCATGTCTAATTATACCTTACCATAATTAATATAACAAGATTTCATGTCGAATTGTTCTTCTTCATTTATGTTTACATATTCACCATTGAACTAAATATCACTTTACAACTCAAATAAGGGTATATTAGTGTTCAAAAAAAGAAGAAAAAAAACTTAAATTATTCACATTTTTATAATAAGTATATAATATATATATATATATATATAATAGATTAATTAGCTTTTATAATAAGTATAGATTAGCTTCTTATTTTTCATGCCATAAGAAATATCATATATATACATATATGACTAATATTTAATTTATTTTTTATGAAATTTATATTTATTAATTTTATTGTTTTACCAAAAAAAATGATGGGTTTAAATAGTTGTAATAAAATATAAGGGTGATTTACACTCAAATCCCCTCAAGTTTGAGCATATTACAAGAAAACTCCTTACGACGTTAAAAACTAACGGAGTTTGATGATATCATCGATTATTTTATTGATTTTTCAAATTTACCTCTGGTTGAATATAGTGTCTATGTAATAGTATTATACCACATGGGGTTTCTGTGTAATAATATTATAATACATAGGGTGTATTTAAAAGATTACAATAACTTGAAGGGGTTACTTGTAGCCAATGATCATATTTTAAAAAAAATAATGTAAATAAAACATTCTAGTTCTAAATATAAACAAAAATAATCCATGATAGAATAATAATGTAGTCTTAAAATAAAAATATTCAAATGATTTTTTAATCTTCGACTTGGTAATCCAAAGATGCAGTTGGTGATTGACGAGGTGTCAATCAAAGTTATAAGTGTGACTCGTCATTATCTTCGTTCTCTTCATCATGTTCAATCCAAATGAATATTCTAATATATCGATCATCTAAGTTTACCATCATTTTTCTTTAAAGCATCTACATTTTTTAAAATATAACAGTTAGCCACAAGTGACCCCCTGAAGTTATTGTAATCTTCCAAAGACACCCCTTAAGGTATAATATTATTACACAAACACCCCTGTGGTATAAGTATGATCACATAAATTTATCCGAAGTTTCATCAATTTCACGACCATTTTTTCTTACTGGTTTCACCATTTTTTTCACCAACTTCACCAGTATTCACCTAATTCATAGACTCATATGTTTCCACTGATTATTTTTTTTTACCGGTTAGTATATTTTTTTTAATGAATTTCCTCTTTTTTTTTTATCGGCTATTGCCTTTTTCATTGTTTTTCATTTTTCTTAGATTTTTTTTCTTCAAATTTAAATTATTTTTCACCGATTTCACCTTATTTTTGTGGGTTAAAGTTTATCTCGTTTTCACCCATTTCACTGATTTCACGTGTTATTCATATGAATTTTTCATCTATTAAACATGTTGTCACCGACTTTAAGTTTTTTAACTAATTTTACCCTTTTTCACTGTGTATTTTATTTTATGGATTTATATTTTTATTAACGATTTATCCTTTTTTTTTTATCGAGAATAACCTTATTCATTGTTTTCCTATTTTTTTATCGATTTCTTTAATTTTGTTTTTGCTTAAACCATTTTTCTACCGATTTCACCTCGTTTTAGCCATTTAAACTTTTTTTTTAAATGATTTCACTCATTTTTACCATTTTAACCTATTTCACATGTTTTTATATGATTTCACATGTTATTCACTTGAATGATTTATTGATTAAATATGTTTTTACCAATTTTACCCTTTTTTCATGTGATACCGTTTTTACAGGATTTCACCTGTGCAATCATTTTTCTTACAACCTTTAGCTTGATCAAATGTTCACCCGAATGTTCATTGATTTCACATGTTCTCACAAACTTTAGCTTTATTATTTTCACCGATTCAGCCCATTTTTCATATATTTCACCCATTTTTCACTGATTTTACCGATTTGATTCCATTTTTTCACGAATGTCACTGGGATTTTTATCGATTTCACATGTATTTATCAATTTTAGTGGCACATTTTATTATTGGTTTCACCGATTATATCACTTACTTCACCAGTGTTCATAAATTTCACCCGGATCGATTCCACATATTCTCATCAATTACATAGAATTTATTTTATCAGTTTAACAAATTTTCAACTGTTTCCCCACTTATTTCACATATTTTTAGTGAAAAAAAAAATTCCATGAAAATTTGAGGTAATGCATGTTCTTGGACATTTTTTATATTTAGTATCTCATGCCAAAGAAAGATTACTTAGTTCACTAAGCCATAATTATTTTTAGTTCAATCATAGGTAAAATGCGATTCTACTATACCTTTTTTTGTTTGGTACCTTTGTGATATTTAAGATAATATAATTTTTTTAATGAATTTTATATTGTACTAAATCTTTAAATGATACAAATAATATTTTCTTACTTAAAAATACATTGATGATACATTTGAATAATTTTACATATATATATCTTAGCAACTATTAAAAATAATAGTGTTTTTTTATATTTATGTGTTATAGGAACGAAGATTGAAATTGTAAAAGTTTAATTTCTAAATTTTTGGAGCTAATATGGGACATAATATAATAAGACTCCATGTTTAATTATACTTCTTATTGGCATGTTGAAAATATTCTTCCATATTCAATTTTTGGAAAGGTAATTTTTATTTTCCCATATGATAGGAAAATGAAGTTAAAAAATTTCTTAAATTATTTTCCTGCCAATTTTTTAATAAGAAAATTTTAGGAAAATCCATTTCTTATTATATTTCATTAATATTACTTTACAACTTGAATAAGGGCAATTTTGTCTTCACAAAAAAAAACTTAAATTATGCAAACTTCTGGTATTATTAGTATTAGTATTAGTATAGTATTGATAAGTATAGATGTGCATATATATGAATAGTTGAAGACTGAAGAGGAAAATGGTAACGCATGGTTTCTGATTCAGCCAAATTTATATGTTAAGTCCGGTTATACTTTTCATCTGTTGTCTAGGCCTTGTCTTTGTCTGCCTGGTCTCTCATACAAAGAACATTACTCTGGAGATTAATTTGTACTCTTTTTAATATTATATTTTTAAAATAAATTAGTTATGAAAATTGTATATTAATTATTGTTTGTTTGTGGGTTTCTGTTAGCTGTACTATATAATAAGTTATTAATAATATAGTAAATAACTGTCTCGATTATACAGTACAGTAGATAATTTATGGATTTTATAATCATAATGCAAAATGATTATAAGACATCAATCGCACTGGACAAGAAGAGAAAGTTTTCAAGATACAATATAAATTAATTATGTTAAAACAAATACTACTAATTAAAAATACTTTGTAAGATTAATGTTTTTCTTTTTCTTCACAAAATTAGACATCGCCTAAACATGATTAATAATTGTCTTGATACCTAATCTCTTTAACAACAATAGTTTAGTAATAATTCATTGTGCAGTTGCACCTTCCCTTATCTTATTTAACTTGATACCTTATCGATCTTTTTCAATGTGTTGTTTTTTATACTTTTAGTATCTATCTGTATTTGCATATAATTAATTATTTATGTCTGTGAAAGGGGGCATGCTACTGGTGGAAGCACCATCATGTTCAACTAATAAAACAGAAAAACGTACAACTTGACATATTGTATTTTGGCAATTACAATGACAAAAATCCTAACATCTACTACTTCATCAAAATCTTCTTACCAACTTAGCAGAGCCAGTTTCTTTTTTATCAAAATCAAACATTTGTTAACATGGCAGCTTATGCAGCTTTAGTTTCTCTGATGAATGTAATAGATGAGATCCAACTTCATCATGCTCGCCATCTGAATTTTCTTGACAGAGTGCACACTGAAATGTTACGGGGAAGCGTTAGTTTTTTGATTGATTTTCTGGAAGCTTGTTCAGAGAAAGGCAGCAAAGAAGCAGAACAGTTGGAGAGTTCAATCACAAAGGCAGCATATGCAGCAAGATTTATCATCGAATTAGATTTAACAAATAACATCAGTCAGTTCTATGTAGGGGATCGAATCCTTGTGGGATATCGAGGTGTAACGAGAGTAATACTAAATATTTATTTTATCTCAGTAAGGGTGAGGATGATTAAAAAGAAGAGGCAAATGGAAAAAGCGTTCAAGCTTAATTGTTTTCGAGGGGTCAGAATCAAGGATCCGGTCGAGCTCAATGTTTTGGAGCTCAGAAGTTCAACGCTATCTCCTCCAATGGTGGGGTTTGATGAATATTTGATGCGAATCCTGGATAGACTCACCAGACCACAACAACCTAATCGTCAAATAATCCCAATTACTGGAATGGGTGGTATTGGTAAGACAACACTTGCTAAAAATGTTTATGATCATCCAACTGTTGTTGAACACTTTCATATTCGTGCTTGGGTTATAGTATCTCAAGAATGTAGCGTCAGAAAAATTCTTTTAGGAGTTCTTTATTGTCTAAGAAAGGAAGAGGTTGGTGAAAGTTTGGATGCATTCATTGGCAAAATGAGTCAAACAGGTGAAGGTCAACTAGGAGAACAATTACATAAAATTTTGTTTGGTAGGAGATATTTGATAATAATGGATGATATGTGGAGTGTCGATATCTGGAACAACACAAAGAATTACTTTCCAGATAATTCCAATGGAAGTCGAGTCATAGTTACTACTAGGCTATCAAACCTTGCCAATGATTTTGGCGCTTGTGGCATTGAGATGAACTTCCTAGATGAGGATAAAAGCTGGAAACTTCTTTCCGAGAAGGTGTTTGATAAAGAAAGGTGCCCTCTTGAATTAGAAGAAATCGGGAAGAAGATAGCGAACAAGTGCAATGGACTTCCGCTTTCACTCGTGGTCATTGGGGGACTCCTTGCAAAGTCTACGAAGACACTAGAATACTGGGAGGCTGTTGCAAGTGATGTTAATGCAATTGTAAATTCACAAGATGATTGTTTGAAAATATTATCTTTAAGTTATAATCACTTACCTGTTCATCTCAAACCATGTTTTCTCTACATGGGAGTTCTTCGAGTGACACGTGTTTCTGAACTAACCAAATCATGGGTTGCTGAAGGCTTTATAAAACCAGTTAGAACCAAAAGCTTGGAGGAAATTGCAAATGAGTACTTAAAGGATCTTATTGATAGGAATCTCATTATGGTTCAAGAGTGGGGGTCCAGTGGCAGAATGAAAACCTGCAACATGCATGATCTCCTAAGGGACCTAAGCCTGAGGAATGCTGAAAAGGAGAAGTTTATTAGTGTCGCAAGGGCGTGTCTTATGTCTACTGACGAAAACATAGAAAGCCCTAGTTGTAGTCAAAGCACATCGGATGAGACATATTGGGGTCGAGTTGCCCTTGGTTCCTTTGGGTCACCGTCACCTGCTCAATATGTAAAGCTCATTTCGAAATCGATTCCTCCGAGTGCTTTTGGATATATGACAGTATTGAAGGACACTCTAGGTAAATATTTTTATGAATTACAAGAGGAAGAAAAATATTACCTAAGGCTAGTATGTTCGAGGTACCTTGAATTCAGCATTGGTTCGGGTTTGAATTTCAAGTTTCCTTCTTCACTACACCTACTCTGGAATTTACACACGTTGGTGGTTCAAAATCGAGAAACGGTAATTGCACCAGTTGAAATTTGGGAGTTGAAACTACTCAGACAGGTCAAGTTTTGGTCAGTTGTTCTCCCTGATCCTTCTCCAAGTGGCGGTGGTCGATTCAATGTTATGGAAAACCTGCAGTCACTCTTGAAGGTAGAAAATTTCAAATGTAGTGAGGAGGTTCTCAAAAGAATCCCCAATATTCAGAAATTGCAAGTTAAGTATAATGATTTATCGACGGAATATGAGAACGAGGCACTTCATTGTCTCAATAATTTTGGCCGTCTAGAGAAACTCAAATCACTACGTTGTTCTTTTTACCCACCATCATGGAGACCCTCTGGATTACCCATTATGTGGCAAAGTTGGTGTCAGTTGTGGCAGAAGCTCACACTCCCGAGTTCGCTCAAGAAATTAATAATGCACGGCACCTATCTTCTTTGGGAAGATATGACAATGATTGGTTCGTTGCCCCACCTTGAGGTGCTCAAATTGGAATACCTTTCCTTCATAGGATCTGAGTGGAACCCAGTGGAGGGGGAATTCCCTAGCCTCAAGTTCCTAGAGGTTGCAATGTCTCGAGATCTGTTGTACTGGGGGGCAGACAGCACCCATTTTCCAAGCTTGACTCACCTCGTTCTCAGATCAAATGGACGGTTGAAAGAGATCCCAATGGGAATTGGGGAGATACCTACACTACGATCAATCAAGGTGTACTTCGGTTTGGATTCTGTTGTCATTTCAGCAAAGAATATATTAGAGGAACAACTGAGCTACGGGAATGAGGACATTCAAGTTGAAGTTTTGATGTTGCCCAGGCTTCAGCGTAAACTGGACATTTCAACAAGCAAAAATTTTCTAGTTGATATCGGTGGTAATTAGGATTAATTATGCCGTGTGTGTGTGTGTGTGTGTTATGTCATTGCATCCAAACTCTTTTGATCAATCTTTATATTCTACAATTAGAAGGTCTATCTTATCTATGTATTCACTTCAATTGATAACTTTCTCCATTTCTTAGGCGGCGGACCCTGATTGAAGTTTCCGCCTGGGAGCAGCTACAGAAATGGCGGCCCAACATACAGCACTTTCTAGTTCTTCCAATCGAAAAGGTCATCTGAATGAAGTTTCTTCATAACTCAATGTCATCATGCTTATTTTTCATTTATACATGTTTGATGATCGGCAACTCTTTGTTAGTTTAATAATAAGTTTTGTTTTTATTTTTTTTAAAACTTTATGAATAAATTGAACTGGATTGAGATTCCAATTTCTCGTCTAATTAGCAGTTGACAATTTTAGTTTTTGGTTAAAAGAGAGAAATTTACATGGTTTTCAAAAATATAACATGTAAGCAGCAAAATCTCCTTTGAAGAAGAGCAAACCAGCAGGTACTGGAATCATTTATCCTGTTTCCTAACTGAAAAATATGTAGAGGCCTATTTGTAGATTGGAATCATTGGATGTTGAGATATGACAAATTGGGGAATGGAAAAAGATGATGATTGAAAGAAGAAGAAGTGATGAGGGTCCCAAGTTATTGTCATAGATAAATCATTTCAACAACCTTTTCTTTTGGAATTAAAATTACGTTAAGAGAGTAAAAAAAAACCCACAGGCCACAACAATATCTATATCTAGTGATGATGGAAGTATAGTAGGAAGTTAATACTTAGTGGTGTCAACAAATATGAAGGTACCACTCTGCGCAATAAACAGTTGATAAAAGTAGCAAAATCGGCATTCTCAGTAATTTGCTATGACTGCAAGCTTCTAATATGTAGTAATATCTTGAGTTCATAATCAGCCTGTTAGTAATGAAATAAAGAATTTTACATGAAGGCTCACAATAATACAACAGCTCCAAGCAACTAATATAGAAGAACCATACTATTTCATTAAATTCGTTGATGCTATCGGACTATTGGTATCATTTATCAACAATCATTTAAAAGATCAAGAAAGTGTGAAATACACCTTAGCATAGGCCCTTAGAAGAAATACAACAGCTCCAAGCAGCTAGTCTGTACTCTTTCACATGTAAAAGGTATCACAAGCTGGTAAGCAATTTCATATACCAAATGGTATCATAACAAGTCTTTGATAAACTCAAGATTTAAAGTGTCGCGAACAAGAAGGAAAACCCCAAGAACTAAGACCACCGTAATGCCAGATGACATGATTCGCTGCTCTAATTCTAACGGAATCTTTCTCCCACCTCTAGCTGCCTCTACAAGAATCAATGCCAAAGAACCACCATCCAAAGCTGGCAAAGGAAGAAGATTTATCACCGCAAGATTAATATTCAAAATAGCCGCAAATTGGTAAAGCCCATCAGCATTCGATTTTGCTACTTCTGCACCAACTGCTATAATCGCAATAGGACCGGAAACTTTACTTGCAGTTTGCGAGAAGTTCATAAATGTCTGTTTCAAGCTATCTAAAACGTTTGATGTAAGACCCCAAAATTCACGCCCTGAGAAACGAACAACTTCCAAGAAGTTCTTAGGCTTAGCCTTTGAAAACTTGACATTTGGCGATAGTTGCACCCCTATTCTACCAGAACCATCTGAGTTCTCATCAGGGGTGACATTAATCTCCACATTCTGTGATCCCCTCCCAATCCTGAAAAGCACCTTTCTTTGTGGATTATTCTTAATGACATCAACGACTTCAGAAACCAAACTTGGACCTGTTTTTAAGAGTTCTTTATCATTGACACTTAAAATAACATCACCAGGTAATAACCCATCTCTCGAAGCAGCCGAAAAAGGCCTAACTTCGGGTACGAGAACCCCAGGAAAGGCTTCTTGAACAGGCAATCCAACAGACAATATTTGTACAAAAACTATTACATAAGCAAATATTATATTAGCAATCACACCAGCAGAAATAACTATAACCCTATCAAGAATAGGTCTATTTTTTAGTAAGTTCACATCATCCACAGGAATATCACTATCAGGATCATTATCTGGAAATCCCACAAACCCACCAAGTGGAAATGCTCTAATTGAATACTCCACATTATTTGAATTAAACTTAGCAAGTATTGGACCAAACCCAACTGCGAATTTACTCACATGAATGCCCTGAAGATAAGCTGCCAAAAAATGACCACTTTCATGAACAACGATAATAGCAGTCAACACTGCAGCTGCTTCAAGAGTGCTTTCAAACCCACCAAAATCAAGCCCGGATATGGCCAAAGTTTTGAACTTTTTTCTCCTTCCTTGTCTAAATCTTATACTCTTGGATAGAAATGGGCTATTGCTGCAAAATCTTGAACATGAAGAAGCTACTAATGGTTTAGAGAAATGGGTTTTTACATTGAAATCTGAAAATGTTTTCTTTGGGTTAAGAAATCTGGGGAAAGCGTGAGAAGAAGAGGATGATGAGAGGTTTATTATCATCCTTTTGATGTTCTGTGATCGCTTATGGGTATGAAGGATGAGTTATGTTTTGGTGGAAGGAAGCTTTAGTTGGAGAATAGGAGCCAAAATAGGATTGGATAATTGGTAATTTGGTTTTGTGGACGCCAAGAGAATGAGATGTTCCCATCCATCTCCACAAGTTTATTCTGATTTTGGGTTCATTTGATGTTGTTTAGGTTTCTCCGGTTTGGAAAATGGCCCAATTTATCTTATGGCTGGATATTAATCCGAGTTGAATTCAAATTTGACTTCAATTTATTAGAATTTTATTAGATAATAGACCTTATGAATTTAACTTGATTTAGAGGATATGCAATCCAAACTACGTGAAGCATAAATTTAGTTCGATTTAATTCGTCAAGATAAATCCAATACGTAATATTAAAATATGTATGCATTTTTGTAAGTAACAGTAATATTATATCATCAACATCGTTTTCGAATATATATCTCGGTCAGCTTAATATAAGAAACTTTTCGAAAAGTTTCGGAAAAATTATAAAAAAAAGAAAGTTTCATGATAAATATTAAGTTTCGAAAATACATTTTATTTTCTTTTCGATTGATTCAAAAACATAAATTTTTCGATATTTTGGACCAAGAAAATGGAAATTTTGATCCATGATCATCAATTTGACAAGAGAATTCATATTTTCGTTCGTGATTTTACTTTTATGCATATTAATTTTGATATATTATCAATTCATCTCACTTTTACTGAATATAAAATGTTAAATCAAATTAATTACGTGGTTAAATGTGCAGAAAGATATATCTCTTATGTGTTGGACCTTTGTGTGAGTTATGTTGAAAGTTTGACCAAGTAAACTGATTGAATGAAAATGCAACACTAACAAACATGTTGAATAAAAAACAATGGTAAAATTTTGAAAACTGATTGGATAAAAAAAAATTAACCGTTTATAGCCTTGCTCTCCCCGAACTTAGGTAAAAAAAAACTGATTGGATATAAAATTAAGCTCTACATTTGTATGATAGTTCACATAGCAATATTTCCCCGACAATTTCTCATGGCAGGCTCCATTACAAAGCATTGTATTGTATGATATCAATGCAATACTATGCTATAATAAATACTTCATGGTACAAAATCAGTACTCAAATTGCTCTCTCAGTCTCTCTCATATTAAGAAGCTTCAAAATGTATATGCACAAGTACAACACACATGTTTTCTATTACTCGCTTCAAAACGCTAGATCGCAGCCTCAAGCCATTTCGGTAGTCTAAGCGAATCCTTCATCCCAAGTCTCGTAAAAAACACAGCACGCTAGATCGCAGCCTCAAGCCATTTCGGTAGTCTAAGCGAATCCTTCATCCCAAGTCTCGTAAAAAACACAGCATATAATAGATGCAGCAAGAATATATAAAAGCCACAATTGAGCATAAGCTGTCAAGAGACAAAGACAGGAATTGTAGGAGAATCGAAAATATTATTTTCTTTTAAGGGCAAAATTGTATTTTAATTTAAATCTCATAAGATTGAACCTTTAGCACTATTCGTCCCGGGGTTTACAAAATTGCATTTTCTGTCACAATTTTGTAGAGTGTTTGTACTTTCATAGGACCATATCGTATTTGCACTTCAGGTCCCAAATTGGACAGGGAAGCAACGATATGACAAAAGTTGCAAAACATTTTGAAAAAACAGGACCAAAAAAGTGCACTTTTATAATATGTGAGGTCAAATGTGCTCGAGGGTCCAAGACTAAAAATGCATATTAAAAAAACCCGATATTAATCTCACGTACCAGAAATCCGAAAATAAAGTATATGAAATTCATTGATGGAACCGCAATAGTGCCCAATGAGGAGAGGAGATATGTGACACCAGCATGAGCATTTATAGTGATCTACAAGCCAAAAAGAATATTCATATTGGAGATTGGAATAGCCAAATGAGGATATAAGAGAATTATTAAATGAATGAATAAGGAAAGTAAATTACCAATTTTAGTATGTTTTCTCCAATTAAATATGATATAATCAAAACATTACCCAGAGCTCCGATAGCTCGAACCTGCAAACGGAAGCCACTTATAGGTTTGCTTTTACTAGCAAATAAAATTCTTATGAGAGGAAAAAAGAATCAAGGAGAGAAACAATACAATTGAGCACAAGAAAACTGAAGCACCCCAACTTGTCTTTGACCTGAAATGCATAGTTAGAACTTTTAGATTCTTCAGACAATGTTACAATAGCACAGTTCAGACAACAAGGAAACAAGAGAATGCTCAACTAAGGCTCTTAAGAAATGATGAGCCCAGATTGAGATTTTAATATAGGCTAATAAGAAGCCATTTGACTAGTGGGCTGGGCTTACTACTCTATCTTTGGAGAAAAGGATTGCTTTCCAAATCTCAAAACCCCAGATTGCAATTATATGTTATGAAATGACTACTTCATCGGTTCATCCCTATAATTCATGAAAAAGTTACCAAATCCACCTTTAAAAATATTAGGATAAAAACACCATACTAATTCAACAACTCTTAATTTGTTATTCCACTACTTTACTTAACCAAACACCATACATAATATATGTAGTACCATATATTACATTTAATCTCCTTATCTCTACATTCAATCTTTGGGCTTCTAAACCTGACAATTCTACCAGATGCCATTAATTATATAACATTAGGGGAGGGAATGCATTACTTAGATAATTTCTTATAGGGTGCAAAAATCAAATATGTCCTTAGAAGAATAGTAATGAGAATATATAATACCTTATCTCACACATACATAAGTCGAAGGATTATGGAAAATGGTGATTATAATGTAATTTCAGGTTCTGCTTTAAAGAGCTTGTAGAAAGTATATTTAAACAAAAGGCTATAAATATGTTATGAAGGTTACTTTTTGAAGTTTCAGTAGAGATAAAAATATCAGTTAAACATATACTAAAAGATTGTAGCAAATATGTGATGCATACCTCCAAAAAGTGCCCATGGCGAAACCAGGCAAACCATGCAATAACTGGCCGAGAAATAAAAACACAAATCAGTCTCTCATTTTAAGCTTTATTTAGTCGACAAATAATCAGCTGCCACAAAAAACAAAATAAAAATGCCTAAACACGAATCAACAAGTATCACAAAAACATAACGCTTTATAATTCAAAAGCAAGAGCAGTGTAGACTTTGTTGTAAGAAGTTATAAAACTCACCAAATAGGTAACTGCTTTTACTGGACCAGATAACACAAACAATAATACAACAGTTGCCATCTGCATACGATCGAAGAACAATACGAAATTCCATGACCTACATAAATTTAATTAAAGAAAAATTTAAATAATACAAGCTAAGTCGTGGAATACCATGGTTTTTCTTCCAGCTTCAGTACCCCATCTCATAGTGGACAATACAATTGGCAAAGCAAAGAAACAGGCAAAGTACTTCTGTCAAAATTAAATTGAACTATGCATAAGTGATTGTAGTGTCGATATTACCTCACAACAGATGGATACACTGGTTCTACTTTGTGGAAACTCATAAATGAAATCTAAACAGTTACAAATCAAATTTTACTTTCGTGCCCGAACAAGACTAGTTTTATTTCAATTTAAAGATGTAATATTTGCATTTGCAAGTCTAAATCTTGTAATTTTTGGATTATATCTGAAGTTATTATACTTGTATTAGCAACCTGGCTAACATTCACAATCTAAAGGCCTATAAGGCAGCCTTGTGATGTGAATGCCTAAGTTTCCAAGATTTCTTTCAGTTTTCTACGCTTCCAAGTCACAGCTCACATTCTGTATGGAAAGATCTTGTAAACACCAAACCAACCTTAAATTGCACTAAAAGCCAAAATTTAATCTTGACACAATAGCGCAGAACTATATACAGAGAAAAAAAATACCCAAAATTATTCTCTATCTATCCCAAACTAATTAACTTAATGCTTAATGATGCTTAATGAAAGAGCTCTCAAAACCAAATAGTATTTTATACATTGATTAAATGTATCTATAATTCACTACTACATGTAAAAATGGAAAATTTATCAACGGATTTTATACCTCAATGGCAAGAGAGGTACTCAAAAGAAATGCCAACCCAGAAACAGCTGCAAACATAGCACACTCCACCAATCTCAAAGTATTCTGATAAACTTCCCCATCTTCCGCCAAGTATTCTTCAATTTCTTTTTCTTCATTCCTGTCAATGGAAAAAGAAATCGGGTTTGCAGCATACAGTCTTGGTGAAGCCTTTCTAGGAGTAGAAAATGATTTTGAAAGATTAATTTTATTTGGAAGGGAATGGAAAAAAAGAAAGTGGGACGGCGGGCAGAGATTTAAGTGGTGGTTGCCGTGGCGGAAAGGGCGGTGGTAGTAGTGGTGAAGGTTCAGTTTGAGGAGAGTCATTGTTGTTGGTCGTTTTGGATAGAGCGGGATTTTGTAAAACAATCGGCCCAACCCAGTTCGGTTCGGAGTATTTATTTTGGGCTGACTGGCTATTATCTGTATAGACTAGGAGTTGTGCAAAACTCAAGAAAGGTGTCACTGTTGGCCACTTGAGAAAATAAAATTGTCGAACACATGGTGGGCATGTCACCATTTTTTGCTTTTGAAACAGTTAAACATAATTTGAAGTTACTAAACTTCAGAATCCTATAGCGTCTTTTCACATGTTCTTAGTGAAGAAAAGGATCCTGGGCAAGTCCCAATTCAACATCAATCAAAAAGTAGAGTTGGGAGGGTTTGAGCCTTAGAGGTATGGCCGATTTATGTTGGGCCAAATTAAATCCTGAGTATTAGTATTAAACTAAACATGATGATGTTCATTTTAGGCCTTATTGGGTTTCAAATATTTCTCACAAAGCCATTTCATCTTTCACTATCTTACTCTTTAAAAAAAATTAATGAGAATATAATTTGATTAAGGATTCAAATCAAATCAATAGCACTTGATTAGAGCTCATTGTATAAAAAAAATTTAATTTGAATTTGTTTTATTATATTGATCAAATGAGGAATACAATTTTTTTTAATAAATTAAAAACTCAGCTTAAAAAATTAAGAATTAACAAAATAATTACAAGAATATCAAGTTACTCGATACTGAACTCGAGCTTAGTTTATTTTAATAAAATCAAAACTACAATACTTGATTAGTTTACGCCCCCAACCCATCACCTCTCAAACACTAGAGCTATATGATGTCAATGAATAGACAAACAATTCGATTTTCACTCTTGGATTTTAATGTAGGAGAGCAGGAGAGGAAAAGAGTTTAGGAAGCAAGAAGACATCTTGAGAGGCTAAGAATATTTCACAAGTTCAATTTTTTTTTCTTTTGGGATAACTAAAGAATATAGTACTAGTCAAAACTCGATTACCTTGACCGCTGAGGGATAAAGTCCTTAAATTGCTAAGTTAAAGTAGCTCATTCTATAAAAGGTTTGGTATATTTTGATCAATTTTTAAACGGAACAAAAATATAAATTATTACAAAGATAAGTCTATATATATATATGCCTTGAAGAAATGAATTTTAAGATTTGGTTTTTGACAAGTTACCCCATGGTATGCCTAATAAACAAGTTACCCTCATTATGAATGTGAAGTAAAATTAGATGTATTACCCCACTTCCCCTTGATTAATCCAGCAATTTATGTTAGATTGATTTGACTAAAGGCGAGGTCGGAGTTTTACATGGAGCTATGAGTCATTTTTTGCAAGATGAAGATGGACAAATAATCGAGCCACATTCTATAAGAGCTGGGTAAAAAAAGTCTATATTTGTTTACGCAAATTAATTTAAGATTAGATTTGGTTAATGACTAATTTTTGTTTCTTAATGGTTCTTTATAGCTTGGATTACCCTGGAGTTGAACTTTGAGCAAAATTTTCTGAAAGATATTGGAACTTGGAAGGGCCGTGCATTATAGCATAACGGATGATGAGACTATTGAAGCTTTTAATTATTGAGGCTAGAAGGTATTATACCCACAAGTATTCGTGACATCTCATGTACTAGCTTAGCTTATCTAGAGAAGCTATGCCCAACTTTTTCGGATCGAACTAAGTTAGTGTCGAACTGCAGTGCCAGAGGAGATACAGATGTTGAGACAACCATTAAGCATTTGAAACTTTAAGGATGTGTATGGATGGACTAGAAAACTTTTGGGCTAAGCATTTTTCCCTCCAGTAGTACATTTTTGTTGCATGGATGAAGACTGAAGTCAGTAAAAACATTTTCTTGTAGTGTTCACTAGGCTCTTTTCCTAAGTATACGCGGTGAGATTTTTGTAACTGTGGTTTCTATCACTTGTGATAACTGATAATTCTTGAATTCATGAGGTGAAATGATAAAAACGTTACACTATTTTATAGTGCAAGTACTTCTTAGCACATCCGAACTAACACATGAAACATTAAGATTGGTATTTGACCCAACAATATATACTTGGTCAAATAAGTTTGACCCAATAATTTAGCGTGACAATCATGCATGGAAATTTCAAGAACATTCTTTTTACTTGTACATGGTTCTTTAGAACATTCCATTTAGATAGTAGTCACTAGTAAGTAATAGATATTTTAAAGTATAGTGCATTCCGAATAATTCCATGGAAATATCATAAAATTATCTAATAAACTTCCTTATATAATCATTCTTACCCATTAGATCAAATTGATCTTCACCTTCCATTTGATGAGGTGGTTAGTATAAATAGGGACAATTGCAAACTATATATCTCAACTGAGTAGAAAAACAAGAGATGGGAGAACCTGAAAGTAGCAACACCATGAAGAAAATTTTATCGAAGTACATGATGGGCATAGCAACTATACCGGACATCTGCAAGGTTCCCGAAGGATACCGTGATGAAAAATATTTTGTGCCAACTCTAGTGTCCATTGGACTTTCTCATCATGATCCCCACAACCTAACACTAAAGTTGAAGAAACAATTCTTGAAGAATTTTATTGTTCGAATTGGTGTGCAAATGTTGAAGAAAGGGTATTTGGAAAGCTTCAATGATAGACTTTACAATAATATCGATGCAATAGCCGAAGCCTTCAGCAGCTTGGAGGAAATTATTAGGGGTTTCTACGGAGACGTAGATCCAAATTTGTTGGAAAATGACGAATTCATGAAGATAATGTTGTTGGATGGGTGCTTCGTAGTTGAGTTATTTATGAGCCATGCCAACAACAAAAATTCAACCCTTGTTGGAAACATGGCGCCTCTCGCCACCTTGCAGCAAGATCTTCTCAAAATTGAGAACCAGCTGCCATTCATTGTACTCCAAACGATAGCAGGTTTCATACCATCGAGCGAGGTAAACTTACGGGCACAAATTACTTTTTTTAATTCTCAAAATATATATCATATCTACTTTTCAATACTACATTTAATGCTCATTCATGGCTTGAGTTCGTTCATATTTAGTTTGTTAATGATGTATTAGAATTGATAAGAATACATTTGGATTTTCTGAGTTAGTGTCGGATCTTGGCCATGTTTAATGGACTTTCCTTGCTATCATTCGTATGACTGTCTTATATGTCTACTCCCTGCAAATTTAAACTTTTTAATCTTTTAAATAACTCATTAAGGAAATTGTTCATATTTTAAACCTTTTACGTTTTAAGATATACGGTGTTATATATTATTGAAATAAATTAAGTGGATTATTTATTCTAATTTTTATTTTTAAATTTGATTAAGTTAATTGATCAATTGTACCAATGAAGTAAAAGAATTGATACGGAGGAAATATTTCTTTCCAGGTATGCATACAAAAAAATGTGTTCAACACGCAATGAAGGTGCAAGTTTTAAGTTATGTTGAACCAGTAGTATTTTTCCAATATAAAATTTTGACTAGAATTGACATTTTATAGATTGCATGGCATGCGGCTGAATAAGCGCTTTTATCCATTTTATCTTTATGATTAGAGAGCATTAGACAAATGGTTTAGTATTACTATTAGGACTGTGATGGTGATGATCTATTGTAATTATGAATGAGAAACTGTTTGGGTGAAAAATTTATGTGCTTGCTGGAGTTTAAAGAATGGTTTTTTGTCTGGTGAAAACACATGTCTACACTAAAGTAATTGCGAAAAACCTTTTTGGCTAATGAAATCACTTTCCTTGGTCTCGTTTGGTTGTCGATTTGTTTAATCATTTATGATGTATTCTCTCTTAAATTTGTTTTATTTGCTTATGTATTGCTTGACAATATGATATTTTGTTATCAGCTCAGTTGGCCTTTTTATTCTTCATACATTTAAGCTATTGGAAAAAAACTATGAAATTGATAATTTTGGTTATTTTGACAGAATAACAACATAAATAAAGGAAACAAGTTAGTTGATCTAGCCCTCAACTTTTTTAACATCACCAAGCCAAAATTGACCACCAATGATGAACCAAGGCATTTACTAGAGCTTGTGATGAATGCCTTGTTCTATAAGGTTGAATCATATCCGTATAGTAGTACTATTGTTCAAGTGGAAAATGATGAAGAAATTGAAATTCCCTTGCTTCAAGAGGCCCAGCCTGCATCGAAGCTGATTGATTATGGCATCAAATTTGTTCCGGGGGACTCCAACGTTTTAACCCATGTGGAGTTCGACAATGGGATTTTCAAAATCCCTCAAATAAGGATTGAAGAAACAACCATGACATGGTACCGGAATTTTTTGATTTTTGAGACGATAATTTGCCAATCAAAAATCTTCACATCCTACATCAAGTTTATGAAGACACTCATCAAGACCAAAAAGGATGTCGAAGTATTGTTGGATGCAAATGTTATCAGGTCTTCGATCAATGATGCAGACATGCTTGCTTCTTTCTTTGAAAACTTGTCGGCCTATGTCAACCATGAAGACTTCCTTTTTGAGCTGCAAATACGAAATGTGAACCGCTACTGTCGAACCACTAAACCTTATTTGAGATCAATTTTTATGTCATGGTTTCGTTAGAATGACTATCATCCTTACGTGTTATTTATTTTTGCTGTTTTAGCTTCTTTATTTTATTATTTATTTTAATCACAAACTTATTGACTTTTGTACTTCCTTCATAATATTTGATAAAAGTTATGTTAGGATTCGAGTTGTATTTGGTTTTTGGTGAAAGTTTTTTTTATCATATTTGTCATTATTAGTGAACAGTGATGTATAAGTACATTAATATATATGTATATATATTTTTCGTCTTATCAATGAATTCTATATTATTTAGTTAATCATAGGCAACATGGAGTATGGTGGTTGTTTAAACTATTTTGATTTAAAGTGATGGTATTATATTGTTATGTAACGTGGAGGTGTTGGTAAAACTGTATTCAGATTATAATATCAATTGCTGTAAAATAAGACTTTTATTGGATGGAAGAAGAACTAGAAAATTGTAGGAATTAAATCTAGATCATGTAGGGGCAAAAATTCAATTTTCATATTATAGAATAGGTTAAAGTTCATTTTTCTGTCAATCGGACGAAAATCATACTATAGAATGAACGTACGTTTCAAAAATCATACTTCTGTCAAGTTTTTTAATAGAATTGCCACGTGGTCCATTAAGTCGCCTTGAGAGGGAAAAAGCTCACGTGTGAGGCACGTGTGGTATGAAACATGAAAATTGTCATGTTTTATGGTATGAAAAATGGATATTTGCCTATTACATTTTATTAATTAGACATAGATATATATATTCATTCAATTTCTTTTATTAACCACTCAAGCATTTGTTGTCCGATCTCACCAAGTAAAATTATTTGATTGAAAAATATTTTTCTACCTTTTTTTCGGGTAGAAAAGTCAAGGATAATTTGACTTGAATTACAAACCAACCTAATTTGAAATCTGATTTTTCACCTTCTATAATTATATAAAATATACATTTCAAATTACTAAACTACTCGTGTGTTAAACTTTTAATATGATTCAACTAAAACATTGAATGGTTTTTTTACTATGATCAACTTCGACGAGTCCTAATAATTTTTTTTTCCATGTACACCCATTTGCTAGATGTGAATGTTGATAGATTTCATTGATCAAAACTCCATTCTAATGTGAGACCTACATGTAAAATTTAATACCTACTAAAGGCCGTATGTCTCTTTTGTTAATATGCATTGCAATATTAATTTATTTAGATTAAAATATATGGTCAAGAATAAATAAATTAAAGTTGATTATAGTTAAATTGAAAGTGAGGTAAAAACTCAATTTTCATATCATAGAATAAGCCATAGTCAATTTTACATACCAATCGAACGAAATTATATTTTAGTTTCAATTCAACTTAACGGGCACGTGGCACTTATGTTAAAAAACTGATGGAAGTGTGGTTTGATATGATTTTCGTTCGATTGGTATGAAAAATGGACTTTGACATACTCTATGGTATGAGAATTGAATTTTTGCCTCACTTGGGCATAAAACCTTTTACTTCAATTGAACTTATTAAGAGTTTACTTTGGAATCCATGGTAGCTCATGGACGTTAGCATAATTTCAACGAATATACTCATTGAACTGATTCAGAAAGAAGCATCAAAATTTTCCTGTATAATATAGGAGTTAGTTAAACCTCAAGTAGAGATAGAGGAATTTCTTTAAAATCGCTCATAATATTGTGCTAGGGGTGGAATCGGGACGGGTTTTCGGGAATTCGGGTATTTCGGGACGGGATATCGGGTTTCGGGATCTCAAATTCAAATCCCGAAACCCGGTAGATCAACCAAGGTCCCGAGAGTTTCGGGTACCCGATTTAATTTCGGGATTTCGGGACGGGACCGGGTGTCCCGATAAACTATTATTTTTTTTTAGTTTAATGCAATTTTCAAACCGCCTCGGATCTTATGTGTCAATATTGGTATGTCATTTCACCATCTTATGCACAACATGTAGACTAAAAAATGATCTCAAAACCTCAAGATCTGATTAAAGAAAATTATTGAAGAAGTTTGAAAATTGAAAGATGATATATGTTGAAAAACTGAACGTCGGCGATCAACGGATCAGTGGCGGACGGCGGGAGTTGAGTTGTGGTGGAGTTAAGTATTTTGATTAGATACATTTACTTGTATGTTTGGATTTTAGAGAAGAAGAATACGTAGAATGAGATGTGAATGGTTGAATTTTAGATTTAGATTAGGTATTTTGATTATATATATATGTTTTAATTAAACTATGTAATCGGGACCGGGTTCCCCGATCGGGTGGGGATCAAAACCCGAAACCCGTCCCGATTTTTCGGGACCGGGTTTTGTCCCGTCCCAACTGAAAAAATACCCGTTTTGTCCCGTCCCAAATGGGAAAAACCCGATCGGGACGGGACGGGTACCCGAAACCCGGTCCCATTTACCCAGCCCTATATTGTGCCATGGAGTAACATTGCGAATACATGGATATTGTCTAAGAAATGTTATTGTTTACATAGTCTCTCCAAAATTGAAATCGACACAGTGAATACTTGTCAAAATAAGGTCGTAAAAATGATCCAAAAAATTATCCGACTTGACCATGTGTTCTTATAAAAAGATTCGGAATATAATTGGAACTCCTGAAGAGCTTCTATTATAATTCATCACATGGATTGTGTAAAGTCCACTTAATGTTTTGGGTCTAACTCAACCTCAAAAGTTAACTTATAAGGTGAGTGTTCAAGACCTTATAAAGTGGACTTCACTATGATTTTCAACCAATGTGAGACATCAATAATCCCCTTTCATGTGTGGGAAGACTGGATTTGTGAGTGAAACAAACTCAACACGTGACATATTAAAGCCCAACATGTAACATATATAATCTTATTATTTTAAGAATAATATATAAATTTTATTAAATAGGATTAATAATAACTATTTTTGCAATTGTGATTGAAATGCTTCAAATTTGTGAATTGTGGGGTAATTTTTCAATTAGAAATCATGTGGGGCAAACTTTTCCAACTATCTTTAATTATAGGACAAATTCTATAAATTTTCATCAATTCCGTCAAATTTGACGAGCCCATGCTCCTCACGTGTTCAATTTCATCATTAATTGATAAAAGTATGAAATGTGTGACGTCCCGTAAAATAATGGTGTTTCGAAAGAAATAATTATAATATGAAAGTGGTATAAAAGTGAAATTCTCTCCCTTAATAAATAATGAAACAGACTATATTTATATTCACAATTTTTTTATACTTTGAATTTGGACTATATATAAGACAGATAATTTATATATATATATATATATATATATATATATATATATAATTATAAATTAAAAGATGATAATAAAAATAATACTAATCATTGATGGATGGTATAGTCAAAGGGATTAAAACTGTGAACCAATTTCGAATATATATTGTAGGAGATTCCTAGGTAATAAATCTTGGTAACTGATTTCATGATATGAGATATAGTCATCAAACGCACCGACTTAATTTAGTTATGTACTGTACCCATGATGATAATTATATATATATAATCATATGTATTAGTTCCTGGGCTGCTGCCCTGGTCAACCAATACACTATTCCCTTGATTTTTTTTCTCCGTTATTTAATCATTATCTTAATAACTTTATACTAATTAATTAATTAATTTCTCAACTATATATCTTAACTGCCTCAACTCTTCTAATTTCAGTATACCAAGATTCCACATGGTGGGTACCCTAGCTATTTCTCCATATTCAATTCATCACACCCTTTGAAATTAAATTTAAAAAAAAAAAAAAAATTTATATATATATATATATAGCTCCTCTTACAATCATCCTCAACACTCTGCAGTACCTGCACCAACCAACCACCTATTTTTGCTCTTCATAATTTTCAAAATAATAGCCATATTTTCTTCTTCTTCTTCTATGAAGAAATATAGTATTACTAATTCAGAAGACGAGGAGAGTGGTTGGACTAGTTATTTGCAGGACTATTCTTTTAATAATAATTATCAGAAAGACGAAAACAGGCCGATGATCATGAGCTCGTCATCACCATCATGTTCTTCTTCTTTAATTTCTGATGCTGCTTGGAATGGTCCTTCTTATAATAATCCAGTTATCAAGAGATTAAATTTCAAGATTAATCCAAACAAATATTGTAAGAATTATTTGCGCGACCATGATTTGGAAGATACTGCTAGCTCTCCTGTCAACAGCCCCAAGGTGATGATTAATTAATTAAGTATGATCAATTTAATTATGTTTATATATATACATGTTCAATTCTATCTTTTGATATCAAATTGATTGATTTAATTTACTGTCAATTGATTAATTAAATAGGTTAGCACTTTGAAGCATAACTACAGAAGAAGAGATGATGTTGCTTTTGGTGATTTTGATCTGCAGGTAATATTTATACATCAGCAGAAAGTTATGCAGTAGTAGTTTATATTTATTGGTTTTAATTTAATTTGTAGGGTAAAGAAGAAGACGAAGAGGCCGGTCCGGAAAATGTTTCAGATAAAGGGAGCTGGGATGATGAACAAAATGAGAAGAATATTATTATTCATGAAAGCACAAGAAATACTATTAATGATGATGACTTAAAGAAGAGGGGAATGTGTCTGGTGCCTATGTCTTCCTTGATCAACTACCTTCACTAAATCCGAATTTATATATACAATTGTTAGATATGTTTATAAATTCCCAAATTAAGGTAGGTACGGTTGAATCAACTATTGAAATATAATTTATTGATGTATGAATGTGTGTGTAGCAAAACTTATATATATAGGAACTCATGTAAAGAAAAAAAAAATCTTATGAGTAGCTAGATTGATCGTATATATATATTACTCTATAGATTGTCATATTTAGAATGACAATTTGTGCGTGTTAATATACATGTTTAGTTTGTTTTTCCACTTCCCGGCCGGTTTCTAACAGAAATTTTTATTCGAAAATTTTCTGATTAAAATCTTCAGTCGATTAATTACATTTAATTTCCACACATCTTCATATATTAGATCCGTTTTGTAGCTTTGACTCCCCCACCCCAAATAATTTCATTTATGATGAAACTACAAGTATAAGGGTTGGAGACACAAATTACTCTTTGATATATGAATTGGAATGGCGAAAACTATCACAAAAATTGGAGTAAAAATTAAACATACTTGATCCATAGTGAAATGAATGTTCGACAAGCTCAACGGGTCAAATTGAAAGAATAACTTTGATTAATTGATTGATTGGATCTATATTATATCGTCCTTTCCAATTTAATAAAACTTCTAATATATATTATGATGTCACTGATTAAATGAATACAATAAATTAACTAATGTTGATCATATTTCTATCTACTTTTTTAGAAGCTAGCTGTTACAATTTTTGTTTTTCTTATCGGCTCAATCACATTAATCGCCCCTTGGCTAATTTTCATCTTCTTTAGGTGTTTGGCGCCCCTCATGTCGAAATATTTATAATTGTATCTCTCTTACATAATATTTATTACGCCAATCATAATTTTGGCAATATTTCAGCCAAAATGACTGCATATACTATTTACAAGACTTTTATTCCGTCGCAACATTTCATGGATCGGGTTAGATTAATTGTGGACTTTGAGTTTTGGTAAGTGTAATTCAGGTGATAAAGTGACAAAAATATCCCTCTTAAAAAGACACTTGAATGACACATGGGATTAATTCTCACCGAAAAATTGTGGAAATATGATTAGTATAAAAAAATATTGTGCAAGAAAGATATAAGTATAAACTTTTTGACTTGTAAAGAAAATAATGGGTTTTTTTTTTTCTTTTTTAAATGATCTAATCTATATATATCCGGCACATAAAATACTTCCAATACAAAATATTTATTAGAAACCTGAATCCAAGATGTGACCACCAACTATATGGTAAAGCACAATAATTAATTTGAAGATTGGAATAATTATTAAGACTTGGCAAATGAATTAATTTGAAGATTGGAATAATTATTAAGACTTGGCAAATGAAGTTGTTGAGACAACCTTAATTAGGAATATAATGGGAGTTGGGACGGCTATTAGGCGCATGCATGTGCATATATAGTCAATCATCAAGGGAGATGAATTGAGGCAGGTGTTGATTTATATATATGCATTACCAATTTATTACGATGTTTACCTAGTTTTTATGTTGATCCAAAACGAACTATTTTTTATAAATTGGGTGTGTTTTGCAGGATTTTTAAAAGTACAAGAAAGTTTGACACAATATTCATAAATAATCTCTTGCAGGTACATAACACATGGAAGTATTTTGCATTTACCCCAGAAAAATAGTGGATCAAACCAAAATTTACTTACCATGTTCTATATTTTTTTACAATACATTAATCATCAATCATTACATCAGAAATTATTTCAATATATGCCAAAATACTAAGAATTACAAATAATAAACAGCTACGAATAACTATTATTAAACTAAAGAAATTTTCACATTCATAAAAGTTAAACCCATGACCTTTTGTTAATGGGCCTCAATTTTGTTAGTTATTGTCACTAGGCTACTACATCATTGGCCTAACCATATTCTATTTGACGGTACCATACAACCATAAGTCAAATGTGTTTATACATACATAGTAATTACTAAAGCACAAATTCATGATCAATCAGAAAAATCAAAAACATATTGCAGTTATTTTAAATTTAAATAATTTAGAATATTTCATTACGAGTCACCGTATTTGGGCTAAAAAAATTTGTTGAATGATCGAATGTTGATGGATCGAGCCGAAAATTAAGATATATGAAGTCACATGTCTCAGTTCTTATTAGTAGAATTTAATTGTACGTACATCTAGCTTATTATCTCTGAATACCATGAAATATAACCAAATTAATTTGAACCTCAACTTTAAGAAAAGCTTAATTTTCAAATGAATGACAGATTAGTAAAATTAAAATGTTTTGTCTTACGATAACAGTATTGCTTTTGCTAATATGGTGGTCAATGCCCCTTTTGAAAAACGATCGATCAAGGGCTTAATTAATTATGTTATAGAATTTGACAAAAAAAAAACGTGGGCCTTAATTACATGAAGATATTTGGTCTGTAAACATCAATACTGCGGAAGTCTCATCACATTGAAGATCGTTTCACATAATTAAATTAGTAGATGATGGTACATATTAGCTAATTAAGCACACCATGTTCCATGTTTAATTATTAAAACTTATCCATTAACATGACTCATTATATGTATAATTGTTTCCATAATCAAGATTAAGTGGTTTGTTAATTGACATGACGTTTGTTGTTGACAAACTGTAAAAGTTGTAGCCCTATGTTTGGTTAATTAATGAAATTTTATCATTTATAACCTTATCCTTGAGAAAGAAAAACCAACGTCTTAAAGAAGCATCACATGCTCCATGATAATGAAAACTTTACAAATAAACATTTGATAATTGCCATCATAATCAAGGTTATAAACAATAAGTGGTCAATTAAGTGACACGTACGACGTGGTTTGTTTAAATGCTCGAAACTATACTAATGACATAATTACAATATATACTTTGGTCTAATCATCAAATTATCAACTTTTGAGTTCTTTCTAGCTAGCTAGCTCTCTTATCTCCAAGCGATGGTGCCTATTAATTCTCCTCACATTAGACAACTGATGAGGTGACTAGGAAATGTGACGGAGAGAATTATAGCAAATATATTTTTATGAGGAAAATTAACCTATAAAGTTTATAACAACGAAGAACATAATTAAATTTGGAACTTAATTATGGCCCTATTTGGGAGGGTTCTGACCCGATTTTGTGGGTCTCGATTTTATAAAAATGGTCTTGTTGGTTTCGGTGAACCATTTGAAACCCTATTTGATTAGGTTTTAAATGTTTGATTTTGTAGTTTTGAAAATGTTGAACCCTACTTGGATTGTATTTGGATGTTGGGGTTTGAGGAAAACAGTAGGTGGTATGTGTCAAATTAATATTATTTTATAGAGTTTGGAGAAAAAGTAGGTGGTAGATGTGAAATTGATATATTATAGTTCTCAAAAATCTGATTTATAAATAGTTTGTGATGAATTTTGTGGGTGTTGTCAAACTCCATTTGGAAGAGTCCTATAATGCATAAGCTATCAACAAAAGTCCAAGTAGTTCTTGCCCAAATCAAATTGAATTGAATTTCGTGCCACAAAATATTTATTTTTAGGATTAGATAACAATATTCATATAGAAAACACAAGACATGCATATAATACCATTGTGATGGAATGTGTTTTGCAAAGTTCAGTCTGGACTAAAATTTCCTGGAAGGTCCACCCAGTAACTTCTTATTAAAATTAATTCTAAATATATATTGAAAAACAAATTTGGTTAAATACAATCTAGATCGGCTTTTGATACATGCACCTAGATTTTAGATATGACTCACCTAACCAAATTACATAATGGTTCTAGAAAACAAAAACAAAAACAAAAAACTCGCATTACGTATTAAAAACTATTTAATATAAGCTCTCAATCAATAATCAATCATCAAATATGATTTAATATGTACATCTCATCAAATTTTCACATGAAAACTCCAACGGCAACATTCAAACTAGCTAGAAGCCTATAACAAATCATGCTCATACTTTCATATCTCATTAACATTTTTTATTTTAAGATATAAATCTTGAAACTCATTCATGACCAAAAACTCGCTAGGTTTTTATTTGAATAGTGCTATAGAATATTTGAATTACAATTTATATAGATTTAGGACTTTTAATTTTAGTTATAATCTAATTAAATAAAATAATCCGCAATTCCACATCATGCTTTTGGACCTTGGGCCTACTCGTATGTCTAGCAAAACCGTTGCAAGAATGATAATCCTTGCTTTAATGGACTTGGGTTTGAAAGTCTTTAATGGGCTACTGAATTGTCCAGTAAATCCAAACGAGGTTTTTTTTTTTTTCTAAGTTAACTCTCAGTGATATGTCTAATGGGCAATTTACATTCCTTTGAAATAAAAATAAGTAATTTAACTCCCTTTGAAATAAAATAATGAGCAATTTACCTCCTTGTGGTATAAAAATAGTCAATTTACCTTCATGTGAAATAAAATAATGAGCAATTTAACTCCATGTGATATGAATTAATTAGCAATTTAGATGGATACAATGTACTGCTTTCATAAAAACTGCCATTTTTATTATCACAGGGAGTTAAAATTGTCTATTTAGGATATCACAGGGAGGTATTTTGCCATTTTTATTATCACCGGGAGTTAAAATTGTCTATTTAGGATATCACATGCCCTTTTATTTATTACATGGAGTTAAATTGCCTATTTAAAATAACACAGGGAGTTAATTTACTATTCATTCTCCAAACGAGCCTAACACTGTTATAAAAATATTTATTTTTTTGGAATGGTTCAAGTTTTTGAGATCTTATTTACAATGAATTGGGTTCTCCTTCATTTGAACAGGAAGGAGAAGAAGTTTTAGTATTAGGCAAAATTATAGAAAACGTATCGAATTAATTAGTAATTTTGGATTTTCATCCCAAATTATATCACCTTGTCGAATTTGGTCCTGTAATTTAATATTTATTCGCAATACTGTCCCAAACTAATTTTTAATTTTAATTTTTCTTCTCGTACTATATCAACTCGCCGAATTTCGTCACGTAATTTACCATTTTTTATGAATTTAGTCCCAATATTAAATTTCTAATTTAATGAAAATTATGTTTCAATCTTGTAAGTAGATTGGAATGAATTCCGTATGGTTTTTCATGTTAAAATTTGTCATCTCATGACATGTAAGCAGCCATGTGGCAATTTAACGGACACATGCATAATTTCCATCTCATAACTAACAGTGGGACAATATTATTAAATTACGAAACAAAATTTGGTAAGATGATATAGTTTGGGACAAAAACCCAAAATTACTTATTAATTTAAGACGTTTTCTGTATAATTTTGCCTTATTAATATTATTTCTTCTATGCAACAATCTTCGATAACGAGCGTTCTTTCTGTAATTTTTATTTAACCACCTCCCCTTCTTGGAGTAAACATACTTTCTCGCATTATTGTTTATTGAGGTGATAGATAAATAGTTATAAACACAAATTTCTTTTATGTAAGATAAGAAATTAATTCTAGAATTACATAGAAATTATAGCATACACATCATTTGGATATGTTTCGCTCGAATTACATATAAAAAAAAACTATTTGCATTATATTTTGTTATTTTAAACATTAGATATATTACACTTAACAAAAAAAAAACAGTTTATAATTAAAATGCTCTGTTGTCAATTTTTCAGTAGTACTCAAATTTTATCGTCAGACGTATTTTTTATAGAGGCAGTATATGATACATTGAGTCACTTAGAGTGTGGCATTACCAAAAAAATTAATAACTTATTTCAATAATATGATAATAATGCATTGATATTTTTAAATTTTAAGATATTTAAGTGCAATTTATAAGCAAATTTTAGGCTAGATTAAACAATATATACAAGAAAATAACCGGATATAATATGTTGTGATCCTAACGTGAGGGTTAAGCTAGCCCGGCCCTCACATTAGTAAAAGTCTTAAATTCCAACTCTTCAATGAGAAGGACATTTTAATATGTTAGGTTAGCTATATATTTTACTCGACTACCCTTTTTGACAACATTATGGACCCTCACAATAATTTTCATCTGAAAAGAAATAAATTATAATACTCCAAATTCCAAGTATTCCAAGTTATACCAATTAGCGGTTCATAAATCACATTAAAGAATATGTAACTGGTCAACGCATCAAACTAGATTAGGGATTTAAGTTTGAATTAGGACCCAATTATGTACAACATGATTATAAACTATGACCAGGTTTACTTTAATGTCATGTAATTTTTTTTTAAAAAAAGGCATAAAATATTTCTCAAGCTTAAAATGTAAACAATCCACATGTGATGTCTCGCATAGTTTAAGATAGGTTAAAATACAATTTTCCCCCTTAAAGTATGGGGTGGTATCAATTATTCCCCTAAAGTATCAATTGTAACCCTTATCCTTTTTGTTATAGTTTTGAACTTTTTATTCCAAAATTGCCCCATCCCTTTTATAACTAATAAATTAACTCTTTATTAATTTTTTGAACAAATAATTGTTTCTTTATTATTTATGAATTCATCCAACCACCAAATAATATTAAGTTTCAATCTCTTAAATTCTTTTGTTTTCATTCCTTTTTTGGCTCAGTTTCATCTTTATTTCAGATTCAGATTATTTTCTTTATTTTTTTTTTGTTAACTTTTTTTCTTTATTTCTATCTCGACGTTCTTTCTTTACACTTAATCTTTGGTGATAATTATATCCTTTATTTTCGTTACAAATTATCATTTTAATTGTTGAGTAATTCTTTATTAGAAATAGGTTTGTATCGTCAATTTTAAATCTATAATTACCCTAACTTATTTATACATCTAGTAACAATCAAAAGAAGATTCAATACCAACATAAATCATTATCAATAGCATGAGCTTGTGTGATTATTGCATTTTGCAAGTAAGAACTTAAAGAGGATACTCAACATGTTGGAATAATAATTTGTAATGAAAATAAATGAGATAATTATCACCAAATAAAACTGTGAAAAAAATCTAGATAGAAATGAAGAAAATATTGAAACATAAAATAAAGAAAAAAATGAGAGGGAAATAAAGAAAAACTAGAAAAGTGTACGTGCTTTGCACGTGATTAATTAATTTCTTTTAATCAAATTAGAAAAGTGCACGTATTTTGCACTTGATTAACTAATTTTTTTAACTAATTTCTTTTAATTAAATTAGAAAGTGCACGTGCTTTGCACGTAATTAACTAATTTCTTTTAATCAAATTAGAAAAGTGCACGTGTTTTGCATTATGCTATATATGTACAATATAGTTTCTTCTCTTTCTCATAAGGAACAGACTGTAAAATTCAATCAGGAAAGATACATGGTTAGGAGGCTCCTTTCAATGTAAATGAAAAACTTTGATCTCATTTGTTTATGATCTCGATTCATTTTTTATATATCTAAATTTTTGGCTTTCCTTTCCTTGCTTGTTTGCAGTTTTCTTATAAAGAAGATCTTCAGTCTTGCGCTTATAGTGACTGCGTTCACTATCAATAACCAAAAACACCATGAGTTATAAGAAGAATTAATGAAAGGGTCTCCAAATATGATTGTTGTTATCAAGAGGACCTAAAGGACAACTCTTCTAAGAATATATATGCAGTATACTGGTCCCTAAATTAAAAGAAAGTGTAAGCTGGTATATTCTTGATCATGTAGAAGATGAATTGTAAAATATGTAAATTGAGAGAATTGTGAAATAAAAGTGTGTTTCTATTAATCTGAATGTATGTACAAAATAGTAGCCAAACCTTGGCTTAAAAATAGAGAGAGATTACATGATTGTAATAAAGTAAATATACACCTAAACTGAATTAAATTACTTGCCGCTGCGTCTGTTGAGGAAGATCGTGACGCATGCGATAATGGCAACGACGATCAAACTCAGCACGAGGGTGCAGGCGACGGTGAAGCACGAACTCATGAATTTCTTGTTTTCCAGGCTCAAGCTTTTGATTTCCATTTTGGTGGGGGGTAGCTATTTGATATTTCTTACGATGTTAAACTCTCTCTCTCTCTCTCACTGGGAATTGTAGAATATGTTAGGATTAGGAATTTAGGATGATTAGTAGTCTGTCTCTCAATATATAGATGGGTGAGAGGCGGTGCTTCTTAAAGTGTATTAATGTGAACAAGACAAGATTAAACACTCATTTTAATCTGGATAATGTTTGCAAAAATATAATATGGATAATATCGTCAATTTTAAATCTATAATTACCCTAACTTATTTATACATCTAGTAACAATCAAAAGTAGATTCAATACCAACATAAATCATTATCAATAGCATGAGCTTGTGTGATTATTGCATTTTGCAAGTAAGAACTTAAAGAGGATACTCAACATGTTGGAATAATAATTTGTAATGAAAATAAATGAGATAATTATCACCAAATAAAACTGTGAAAAAAATCTAGATAGAAATGAAGAAAATATTGAAACATAAAATAAAGAAAAAAATGAGAGGGAAATAAAGAAAAACTAGAAAAGTGTACGTGCTTTGCACATGATTAATTAATTTCTTTTAATCAAATTAGAAAAGTGCACGTATTTTGCACTTGATTAACTAATTTTTTTTAACTAATTTCTTTTAATTAAATTAGAAAAGTGCACGTGTTTTGCACGTAATTAACTAATTTCTTTTAATCAAATTAGAAAAGTGCACGTCTTTTGCACTATGCTATATATGTACAATATAGTTTCTTCTCTTTCTCATAGGGAACAGACTGTAAAATTCAATCAGGAAAGATACATGGTTAGGAGGCTCCTTTCAATGTAAATGAAAAACTGCGATATCATTTGTTTATGATCTCGATTCATTTTTTATATATCTAAATTTTTGGCTTTCCTTTCCTTGCTTGTTTGCAGTTTTCTTATAAAGAAGATCTTCAGTCTTGCGCTTATAGTGACTGCGTTCACTATCAATAACCAAAAACACCATGAGTTAGAAGAAGAATTAATGAAAGGGTCTCCAAATATGATTGTTGTTATCAAGAGGACCTAAAGGACAACTCTTCTAAGAATATATATGCAGTATACTGGTCCCTAAATTAAAAGAAAATGTAAGCTGATATATTCTTGATCATGTAGAAGATGAATTGTAAAATATGTAAATTGAGAGAATTGTGAAATAAAAGTGTGTTTCTATTAATCTGAATGTATGTACAAAATAGTAGTCAAACCTTGGCTTAAAAATAGAGAGAGATTACATGATTGTAATAAAGTAAATATACACCCAAACTGAATTAAATTACTTGCCGCTGCGTCTGTTGAGGAAGATCGTGACGCATGCGATAATGGCGACGACGATCAAACTCAGCACGAGGGTGCAGGCGACGGTGAAGCACGAACTCATGAATTTCTTGTTTTCCAGGCTCAAGCTTTTGATTTCCATTTTGGTGGGGGATAGCTATTTGATATTTCTTACGATGTTAAACTCTCTCTCTCTCTCACTGGGAATTGTAGAATATGTTATGATTAGGAATTTAGGATGATTAGTAGTCAGTCTCTCAATATATAGATGGGTGAGAGGCGGTGCTTCTTAGTGTATTAATGTGAACAAGACAAGATTAAACACTCATTTTAATCTGGATAATGTTTGCAAAAATATAATATGGATAATATCGTCAATTTTAAATCTATAATTACCCTAACTTATTTATACATCTAGTAACAATCAAAAGTAGATTCAATACCAACATAATTCATTATCAATAGCATGAGCTTGTGTGATTATTGCATTTTGCAAGTAATTACTTAAAGAGGATACTCAACATGTTGGAATAATAATTTGTAATGAAAATAAATGAGATAATTATCACCAAATAAAACTGTGAAAAAAATCTAGATAGAAATGAAGAAAATATTGAAACATAAAATAAAGAAAAAAATGAGAGGGAAATAAAGAAAAACTAGAAAAGTGTACGTGCTTTACACGTGATTAATTAATTTCTTTTAATCAAATTAGAAAAGTGCACGTATTTTGCACTTGATTAACTAATTTCTTTTAATTAAATTAGAAAAGTGCACGTGATTAATTAATTTCTTTTAATCAAATTAGAAAAGTGCACGTGTTTTGCACTATGCCATATATGTACAATATAGTTTCTTCTCTTTCTCATAAGGAACAGACTGTAAAATTCAATCAGGAAAGATACATGGTTAGGAGGCTCCTTTCAATGTAAATGAAAAACTGCGATCTCATTTGTTTATGATCTCGATTCATTTTTTATATATCTAAATTTTTGGCTTTCATTTCCTTGCTTGTTTGCAGTTTTCTTATAAAGAAGATCTTCAGTCTTGCGCTTATAGTGACTGCGTTCACTATCAATAACCAAAAACACCATGAGTTATAAGAAGAATTAATGAAAGGGTCTCCAAATATGATTGTTGTTATCAAGAGGACCTAAAGGACAACTCTTCTAAGAATATATATGCAGTATACTGGTCCCTAAATTAAAAGAAAGTGTAAGATGTTATATTTTTGATCATGTAGAAGATGAATTGTAAAATATGTAAATTGAGAGAATTGTGAAATAAAAGTGTGTTTCTATTAATCTGAATGTATGTACAAAATAGTAGCCAAACCTTGGCTTAAAAATAGAAAGAGATTACATGATTATAATAAAGTAAATATACACCTAAATTGAATTAAATTACTTGCCGCTGCGTCTGTTGAGGAAGATCGTGACGCATGCTATAATGGCGACGACGATCAAACTCAGCACGAGGGTGCAGGCGATGGTGAAGCACGAACTCATGAATTTCTTGTTTTCCAGGCTCAAGCTTTTGATTTCCATTTTGGTGGGGGGTAGCTATTTGATATTTCTTACGATGTTAAACTCTCTCTCTCTCTCACTGGGAATTGTAGAATATGTTATGATTAGGAATTTAGGATGATTAGTAGTCAGTCTCTCAATATATAGATGGGTGAGAGGCGGTGCTTCTTAGTGTATTAATGTGAACAAGACAAGATTAAACACTCATTTTAATCTGGATAATGTTTGCAAAAATATAATATGGATAATATCGTCAATTTTAAATCTATAATTACCCTAACTTATTTATACATCTAGTAACAATCAAAAGTAGATTCAATACCAACATAATTCATTATCAATAGCATGAGCTTGTGTGATTATTGCATTTTGCAAGTAATTACTTAAAGAGGATACTCAACATGTTGGAATAATAATTTGTAATGAAAATAAATGAGATAATTATCACCAAATAAAACTGTGAAAAAAATCTAGATAGAAATGAAGAAAATATTGAAACATAAAATAAAGAAAAAAATGAGAGGGAAATAAAGAAAAACTAGAAAAGTGTACGTGCTTTGCACGTGATTAATTAATTTCTTTTAATCAAATTAGAAATGTGCACGTATTTTGCACTTGATTAACTAATTTCTTTTAATTAAATTAGAAAAGTGCACGTGATTAATTAATTTCTTTTAATCAAATTAGAAAAGTGCACGTGTTTTGCACTATGCTATATATGTACAATATAGTTTCTTCTCTTTCTCATAAGGAACAGACTGTAAAATTCAATCAGGAAAGATACATGGTTAGGAGGCTCCTTTCAATGTAAATGAAAAACTGCGATCTCATTTGTTTATGATCTCGATTCATTTTTTATATATCTAAATTTTTTGCTTTCATTTCCTTGCTTGTTTGCAGTTTTCTTATAAAGAAGATCTTCAGTCTTGCGCTTATAGTGACTGCGTTCACTATCAATAACCAAAAACACCATGAGTTATAATAAGAATTAATGAAAGGGTCTCCAAATATGATTGTTGTTATCAAGAGGACCTAAAGGACAACTCTTCTAAGAATATATATGCAGTATACTGGTCCCTAAATTAAAAGAAAGTGTAAGCTGTTATATTCTTGATCATGTAGAAGATGAATTGTAAAATATGTAAATTGAGAGAATTGTGAAATAAAAGTGTGTTTCTATTAATCTGAATGTATGTACAAAATAGTAGCCAAAAAAATAGAGAGAGATTACATGATTGTAATAAAGTAAATATACACCTAAACTGAATTAAATTACTTGTCGCTGCGTCTGTTGAGGAAGATCGTGACGCATGCGATAATGGCGACGACGATCAAACTCAGCACGAGGGTGCAGACGACGGTGAAGCACGAACTCATGAATTTCTTGTTTTCCAGGCTCAAGCTTTTGATTTCCATTTTGGTGGGGGGTAGCTATTTGATATTTCTTACGATGTTAAACTCTCTCTCTCTCACTGGGAATTGTAGAATATGTTAGGATTAGGAATTTAGGATGATTAGTAGTCTGTCTCTCAATATATAGATGGGTGAGAGGCGGTGCTTCTTAAAGTGTATTAATGTGAACAAGACAAGATTAAACACTCATTTTAATCTGGATAATGTTTGCAAAAATATAATATGGATAATGTTTGCAAAAATATGTCAAAAAGTCAAAAAGTTAATTACATGTTTGCCACAAGAAGCCAAAAGCATGTAATTACTTGCTTAATGTCCTTTTAGACCTTTTTTTTTAGAGAAGTAAAAGTAAAAGTTCCACATGCAAACACTTGCTAAATTCTTTCTTAAGTCTTTTTCGCTTCTCTGTGTTTTGCATGCAGCTCCTCCAAAAAATGTTCCGGATTCTCTCTGTGTTGAAAATACCAAAAAGGCTAAGGAAGGAAAAAGGTAATAGCTGTTCAACTATAAATTAAATCAGAGTGATTAACTAATTTCTTTTAATCAAATTAGTAAAGTGCACGTATTTTGCACGTAATTAACTAATTTTTTTTAATCAAATTAGAAAAGTGCACGTGTTTTGCATATGATTAACTAATTTCTTATGTTAGTTGAATCATATCATCATTTTTAATCATACTATGGTCTAAATGACATACCACATAATTTCTTTGATTAAATCGCTTCAAAGTTGTTATCATTTTTAGGCTCTTTAATAAGTTATAATTTTTTAAAAACTTACAAAAGAAATATCGATTGTACCTGCTTTTACATTGAGTTTATCATTTCTTTTTTGTTATTTTAACCCGTTCGTTCACAATTTTTTTATGGTTTATCCAGTTTATTTAGACGATCCATCTATTCTCAAGTTAACCCATTGCTTGATTTTCATATTTGTTAATCAGTTCACTCGTTATCTTAACTAATTTCTTTTAATTAAATTAGAAAAGTGCACGTGTTTTGCACGTGATTAACTCTTAATTAATTTTTCGAACAAATAATTGTTTCTTTATTATTTATGAATTCATTCAACCACCAAATAATATTATGTTTCAATCTCTTCATTTCTTTTGTTTTCTTTCTTTTTTTGGCTCAGTTTCTTCTTTATTTCCGATTCAAATTATTTTCTTTATTTTTTTTTTGTTAATTTTTTTTCTTTATTTCTATCTCGATGTTCTTTCTTTACACTTAATCTTTGGTGATAATTATATCCTTTATTTTCTTTACAAATTATTATTTTAATTGTTAAGTAACTCTTTATTTGAAATAGGTTTGTATCGTCAATTTTGAATCTATAATTACCCTAACTTATTTATACATCTAGTAACAATCAAAAGTAGATTCAATACTAACACAAATCATTACCAATAGCATGATCTTGTGTGAATGTTGAATTTTGCGAGTAAGAACTTAATGTTGGAATTTATATTCTATATGTGAATAAAATTTTGAGAGTAAGGGGTCGTGTCTGTTCGATCTGAAGAGGTACCTTTTGGATCGAAACAGTACAATCCAAACATTGTGTCTCTTGCGAAAAGACATTTTTTGAGTCTATAAATAGGAGACTTAATCTGGCCAATTAAGTATCCTTTTTCCTACAATAATCAAAATAAAATTACTCTCATCTCAACTTTAAATTTATGTCGAGTTTTCTATTTGCTTCGGTTCGCCGTGGGTTCATTATTTGTGCAAATAATGAACAACAGACTGTTGTATCTTGGGAGACTACCGGGAATCAAACTGTATGCACTGTGACAGCCCCGAAAATATTGTCTTAAGGAAATTTGTTTCGACAAGCCTCAGTCTAATTTCCTCATTTTTTACGTAAAGATTAAAGTGATATTTGGTTTCGATACAAGTAAGTATTTCTCACTATTTTTTTTTTTATGTTAGATCAAAATATTTAAGCACACAGATTGTTAGACACCAACACTTAAAGAGAATACTCAACATTTTGGAATAATAACTTGTAATGAAAAAAAATGAGAGGAAAATAAAGAAAAATATTAAGACAAAAAATTGGAAAAGAAACAAAATAATGAATAAATTAAAATATAATGTTCTTTGTTGGATGGATGAATTCATAATTAATACATGAGTATTTTTTTTTCTTTGATAAATTAAGAAAGAAAAAATTTATTAGTTATAAAATGGACAAGGGTAATTTTGGAATATATAGTCTAAAATTTTAACAGAATGGGGTAAGTGTTACAAGTGATACGTTGGGGAAGATGAGGTAATTGGTACTATCACATACTTTAAGGGGATATACTCTATTTTGCCCTTTAAAATATATATATATATATATATATATATATATATATATATATATATATATATATATATATATATATATATATATATATAATTAATTTTTTTATAAGTTATTTAATTGGTTAACTAATTTTTAATTGGTTGATGCACATGAATTAATCATTTTTCTTTTTATAAATAATACTTCTGGAAGAACAATTTATTACTCCTATAAAACAAGTTTTTTTTGGGACTTGTTTTGTGATTGAACAAATATAGTTTAACTGAATTTGGAAAAAAAAAATATCTTAATTGAAACTAGTTAAAATTAAACTTTCGATCAATGTTGTAAACAATTAATTTAACGTTCCAAAATCCAATAAGACAGAGAGTTAATAATGGGTAAAAGATCTTTTATCACAGTTGTGAATCCATAATGGAAGAAAAGAAGTGGACATGATCCCTAGTTAAGACAGAAACATATCTTGTTTTTGTGTCTCATCTCATGATAAATTCATTATTCAAGTGAGTATATGGATTTACAAATTTTTAATTTGCACACGTATAAATAAATTTATATTTATTACACAAATAGGCGATAAGGGATCCTAATTCCTACAACAACATTGGACTGATGGATCGGGATCCGAAGAATTTATTTTAAACTTTGAACCATTTGAGAGAATAATATCACTAATAACTAAAAGAAGAAAGCTGGAAGCGCCATCGTAGTGTCCATGCTTTTTAAAAAGGCCCTGTTTCTTGAATAATTTTATTATGCCCTACTTCAATTGGGTATATGAGTTTGGGCTTTGGCCCATTATATATTACTAGCCTATTCCCGTGCTATGCACAAAATCACATTAAATTATGATTAAATGACACTAATGGTCCATCAGATTTAAATTTGATTACGCTTTCGTCCCTCATATATAAAGTGTTATATTTTCGTCATTCTTTGATAATATATGTTACACTTACGTCCCTCGTAGATAAAGTATTAGTCTTTTGTCTCTCTTAAATAATATGTGTTACATTTTAGTCCCTCTTAGATAACATGTGTTACACTTACGTCCTTCGTGTTACACTATTGTTCATACACATTTTTATACAAAATATTAACATAAGGTCGAAAATGAAATAAATATTAAAATGAGGGTAATTTTAACGCATATTATCTAAGAGGGACAAAAGTGTAATGCTTGAAAATGAAATAAAATATTAACATGGGCGGCGTAATTGTAACACATATTATCTAAGAGGAATAAAATGTAATACATATTTTGTAAGACGGAAGAAAGTGTAACACTTTTTCTATGAGAGACGGAAGCGTAACCAACTTTAAACTTGAGGGACCATTATTGTCATTTAGCTTTAAAATATTTCTTATGGTGATTATTTTTTTGAGTTATCCAAGAGGCGAGAAGTATGGATAATAACAGTGTAATTAAATTGATGAAAACGAAAGTAAAGTGAATATAATAGTGTAGTTAAAATTGATGAAAAAGAAGGTAATGCAATAATAAATACATAAATAGGTCATCTAATCAATATAAAAATCATGAGTTTATTCTATCCAATTTTTATTAAGATTATCTTACACGTCGTTGGGAGTTAGTGAAGAGTACATGTGTAATTTTCTTCTTGACATCTTCTTGCCCTCTATGATATGCACTTTCAGTCCTCTTGAGATAAAAGAGTAGTAATTTGAATAAGATAGAAAACAACCTACCAAAATCCATTTTACAAAGGCCAATTTTTTCTCTGTAACAAATAATGGAAAAGATGGAAGAAAATTATATATTTTGGCATACAGCATTAATTGTTCCTCAATGATTTAAGTCCCGCACTTATTTGGAGTTGTGGAACTATTTTATTAAAATATTATATTTTTTGGTTCCATTCCATTTGATATCTAAAATGCAAAATTTGAGACAATTTTATGAGACTAAAAGTGCTAAATTTTGACAATATAATGATTCCAAAAATGCAGAATAAGTTAAATTAAAAAAGCTATTGTTTTGGTTGAAATATGTGCACAATTTGGGAAGTACGCACTAAAAGTTTAAAGATTTTAAAATATTAGAATTGAAAATACGATTTGTAAACCCCTGGATAAAAAAGATTAAAATTCAATAATGTGAGAATAAATATGTGATAGCACAAGACAATAGTCATAACGAAGATGTAAAATACAAACAAAAATGTATTTGTCTTGATTACAATATTATAATTTTTTTTTAATATAAGATAATCAAAAGAAGAAAAATAAATATTTTTTTCTCAATAAACACGTTAACTTAAAAAAATGAAAATAAATATAAGATCTGCTAAAATTAAGGAAAATACACTTCTCCTAATCAAAAGATATTGAACATAAATAATTAAATTGAACGTAAAGCTTAGAAATGTAACTCTGGAATGGAGAGATAAATGAGTCATTTTCATATTTCTTCAACAAAAATACGTATGCTATGAAATTTACATTTATTTAATTTTGTACAAAAATAAAACCACTAAATTAATACGAAAAAGGAGGGGGGAAACAAAGATACAAAAATGAAAAAAGAAATAAATAAATAGAAAGATACAATAAATTTTCTGCAAAATTGAAACAAATTCCTTTTTGCTTGGTCTGAAATGGTTACAAAAAAAATATGGGGAAAGACACAAATATGATTAAATTGATATAATCATCCATTAAGCCATAAATTAAAAATAATTCAATCAACTATTTCAGATAAAGCAAAAATACCTTTGAGTGAATTCAGGTCGATTACTTGGTACTCAAATGCCAATCATGCAAGATTAACTAAAAAAGAAAAAAATCGTTATTATTAATTAAAAAGATGACAAAATAAATAACAAAAATATGTTACTTACTTGATATACATGTAATGGATATGCAAAGAACTTTGTAAACCAATTACACTGAAAAGCAAAAAACATATAAAAGAAGGTTAGATTGTAAGAACGTATAAAATAGAAAAGGTAAGAACCTGAAATTGAAAAAAAAAAAAATAATAATGATTGCTACAATGTTAGGCTTCGGGCTTCTATGACAATGTTAGGCTTCGGGCTTCTATGACAATTGAGATTCCATCTCTTAAGTTTCGTGGTAATTGAAATTCCATATCTTTTGATTCTAGTTCAGGGAGGAAAACTACTAAAAGTTCATGTTTCAACTTATTTCTAATAAGTAAAAATTAAAAGTTCAATAAATTTACAAATTTAAAATCTAAGAGTCAAAACATTCAAGAAAAATAATTACTTTTTAACAATATAATCCTTCCGAGATTACAAACTTAACTGTGTTTCAAGATTTTCTGCAGCAAAATCTTGAAGTTCTTTCAATACCTATAAATTAAATAAAACTAATCAATCATAATCAGTCTCATACAATTAACATATTCATACAAACTTAAAAGAAAAATACCTTCAAATATAAATTTATGAAGAAAAGGAATCACAAACCTATCATTGTCTTAAATCAGATCAGGAATTCTTCACTTGATAATTCTCGTAGAATATCAATATTATCAAGAAATAAATTCGACCAAATCCAAAAAAGAAATGCATGTAATCAAGTTAATAATAATCTAGAATAAAAAATTACCAATAGACACAAATATGTTGCAAGAGTGGAAAAAATGAGATCACATATTGAGAGGCATGTTATTATGCTAGAGTGGAATAAGTTGCTAGTGTTTAGCTATATATATAGATCATGAAAGAAAAGTATTAAGAATATAGCAAATTAATTAATTAGCCTTAATCATGGGACGGTTAATTTTTTTGCATGAAATAAGATTTCAGTTCATTGTCAAACCCAAATTTTCCTAATTAGCTGTAGGATCGATGCCAACCATAGCTTAATGATCTTAATGGTAACTTTTGACCATAATTCAAAACATAGATTTGAAATTATAAGTAAATGATTTTTTTTTTATCAGAAATGAATCTTCCTTTTCTTGTATGATGACAATTAATTAGATTGTTTTATAACTGAAAATAATAAATTTTGTCTTGACCAATCAGAACTTTTTTAAGAAAATAAAATAAATCAAAATTACCAGAAATTAGTATTGAGTCCAAATTGCTAGATTTTGGTCAAAAGACCATTCTCCTATATATATATATATATGATTGGGCAAAATCAATCCAAATTGATATTGTCTTGATTCTGAATCTTCCATGGGTGAGTGGGAGTGTGTGAGTATAATTAAAACAGTTCAACTGTTAATGCAGCCGATATGAATTTATATGTTACTCGAATTCAATCCAATTATATGACTTTTTTTTATTAGTGATACTATGGACATAATCCATTTCTAAATATTTATGATTCAAAATATTTTAGGGGATATGAACTTCAATATGATCAATTAAATATTCGTATATGATAATAAATAAATTTTTTGTATATATATATATAATTCTATTGAGACTAATAAAAGTTTATAATTGATTTATGAAAATATTAGTTAATAATTCATTCATAATTTCAATTTTTCGTATATTGACAAATTAGTTTAAAAAAAAAAAAAGAATACTTATGTGATTTTACCGGTAGATATTCTATGGAATGACAAAAAAATATGACATACAATCTAATCCCAACAAAATATGGTAAAGACTCAAATAATTTAGATCCTGGCCCGATTCATATTTGACTCGAATGATTAGAGCCGTATCTGAGTTGACCTTGATTCGACTCAAGTTCGACCCATCTTTCATGAGTTGCTACTTTTGTAGGTGATGAGCTCTTCAACAAGTGCTCTAATAACAAGTAATTTAGTAAAATAAGCCAAATAGCATACTGCTTTCATATTCAAATTTTAATATGAGCAGCCTTTTGTGTTAGGGCTTTAATATATACTATTGACGAACAAAGGAAGCAAGAGATTGAAGATGCAATTTCTAGTTTGCAAAATAGGCATTTAGGGATTTAATTTCAGTTTGACCGTTGATGTGTTTGGATGTGTTTGGCTTATTTTCCTTTTCCCTTTTCCCTTTGTTTTGTTTTCAGCGCTTTTCTTATTAGAAGAAACGCTACTGCAACTTTTAGTTTGTTATTTAGGATTAGTATAAATAAAGGCCTTTTTGCGATTGTATATGTCCAGTAATTTCATTCTGTAAAATCAACAATTAGAGTTCAATTCAATTTAGTTTTTTCCTTTTCATATGCTTGTATATCTTCTCATAGTTTAACAAAGGTATTAGCGTTTATTAGTAACCAGCCAAAATTTGTGATTAATATTCTACTCCATCTGTCCCAAATTATCTGTCCTTTTAGAGAAAAAAAATTGTCCCAAATTATCTGTCACTTTAGGATTTTAATACACATTAATTACATATCTTAGGTACCTTTAGAGAAAAAATAAGAGAGAAAGTGTAAAACTTGAATAACGTGTAATTAGTTAATGGTGGGATAAATAAAGAATAAGAATATTTGAGGTATATAATTTATTTTTTCCATTGATAAAAGTGATGCTATATAGTAGATACCTTAAAATATGTGAAAACATGTAAAATGACACTTAATTTGGGACAAAGGGAGTATCATTTAATCCAATAGGGCAAGCAGCAAACTTTGTGTAGTTTACATAAAATGTTCATCTATCATTTGACACAAAGCAAAAAATTTAATTTAAGATTTAAAAAAATAAAAAATAAAAAGACAAAAGTTAACACAAATTCAATAAATTGGAGTCTTGAGACTTTAGAATTCTACTGCATTTTAGATCAAAATTATCTTAAGAAATATGGGCAAATAACTCAGTTAAAATATTATTTAATGATATATAATCGTGTATTAAGTAATAGTAGCCTATTCATACGTGTTTCGGTAATCTAGATATTTTATATGTTAAGCTATTTTTACCTATATTAACAAACTCGATATAAGCCCGATTAAGACCCGAAACCCGAAAAATTATATGGACCGAGTTTAAGCCAGATAAATTAAAAAACTTATGAGCCGAGTTTGAGCCTATAGCTATGAAACCCAATATTATTTGAGTTCGAAATATTTAAAACTCGGCTCAAAAAGCCCGACTGACAATCTTATTTGTAGGAGTTGAACCCAGAGTTTTTTAGGATATACAAAATTACAAATATATTACTTTAGATATCAAATATTGTTAAAAAGAAAGGTTCTAATCCGTGGATATCCGCACACCATCAATGTTAAGTAATTTAATCCGTGGATATCATATATGTGTAACGCACACAAAAATAATTTAATAACAATTTTAAGTAATTGAGTCGCAACGAATTAATTATAAGAATGTAATAAATCTGAGGGGGAGTTTTGTAATACCCAATACACGAGGAAGATTTTTGTAATTAAGTCTTACCTTAGGGGTATAAGTAATTTACCCTATAATTTTTCAAGCGAATGTCTAAAGCCTGAAAGCTTGGGGCAAAGGCGCGATCAAATTTTCATCTAACTACCTCCCCTTTTAGAGAGAACATATTTTTTCAAGCGTTTCTCTATTCTTTTATTTTTATTTTTGAATAACCCATGTTATCAAGCTTACTATAGATCAGGGTTCATCAGGACCCTTGTCATAGAGCCTTGAAGGCTATAAATCGCGGGATGTGATTCCATCAAACTCCGGGTTCCTACCATATTGCTGTACACACTGCGCACAAAGGTATTTTGACAATAAATGGCCCTTAGATAGACTCAAGGTAATGATTCCCTTCCAAGTACCAAACGGGATTGGAACCCCCATCCTTGCCGCTGAAACAAACCTTAAGAATCGTTGGTCAACCAGTCGAAAAAATGACTTGGAGCCCCTCTATTGTTTATATGTTTATCAACACAAATTCTTCTTAATGTAAAATAAGAAATTAGTTTGAGAATTATATAAAATTTGTAGCATACACATTATTTGGATATGTTTCGCTCGAAGTACATATGTTTAAAAAAATAAAAAACTATTGGCATTATATTTTGTTAGTTTGAACACTTGAAATCAAGTGAAATAACTTTAATATTATTACCGTACACCATTAGCATTTGATTAAATGATTTGACTAAAAGCTATGCCTTCGATACACTTGACTCCCTAATTCTTTTTTTATTCTTGCACCAAACACCCCATTTTAATGACTAATGAGATATGCATGCCTCACGATAGCTCGAAAAAAGAAAGAAAACGTGAGTATATATAAAAATAGTTGTGCTTAATAAGACTGTTAATCGGGCATTCTGAGCCAAGCTTTAAGTAGCTCGAACTCAAATAATGTTAAGCTTCATAGTTATAGGCTCAAACTCGGCTCATAAATATTCTATTTTCCCTGGCTCAAACTCAACCCATGTAATTTTTCGGGTTTCGGGTCTATATCGGGTTTGTTAATATATGCACAAATAGCTTGAGGTATAAAAAATTTAGATTACCGAAACATATATGAATAGACTACTATTACTTAAGACACGAGGATATATTATTAAATAATATATTAACTAATAGATCAAGTTATTTGCTCACATTTTTTAAGATACATTTGATCCATATGAACATGCAGTAGAGTTTTAGTGTCTCAACACTCCAATTTATTGACCTATATTATGCTCACATCTTTAAGATACGTTTGATCTATATGAACATGCAGTAGAGTTTTAGAGTCTCAACACTCCAATTTATTGATCTGTATTTTTTCATCTTTGATTTAAATTTCTCCTTTGGATTTTGATCATCAATACGAAATTGATATACCAACATATATGTGAGTTTACATTATAACTTTTTATAAGTTTACTTAATAAAAATAATAATTAATAACTATAACTACAATACAAATAATTAATCGTAATATTTAAAACAATCATATGTTCGGGCCTTATTCAGGCTGAGCCTAGATAAGCTCAGCTCATAAATTGATCGTGTTTAATATAATGACTCAAACTCGACTCGGCTCATAAATATTTCGGGTTCGAACCAATTTTAATCAAGTTGAGCCATCGGGCTTTGGGTAGGCCCGGCTCAATTGACAGTCCTAGTGCTTAACTCCTGAATTTTTGGTTGAAGTTTGAGTTTTTTGAAGTGCATTATGACCATCTCAAGTTTTATGTTGTTGCATTTAATTCTTAAGCCCTCAAAATTGTTTCAACGTATTTTAAACCCCCAAGAAATACTTTAACATTACACTTACGATCTCGCTTCACAGGATTGTTTCAGATATTTGTTTCTTAGCTCAATTGTTTTTATATATGCAACCGTGTGCTTCTAGATAGGAGTAATAGAATTTGAAGTGAGAGGCATTTTTCCAATAGTTAGAAATAGTAAAACAAAAATTCAAAGATTGAATAATAAGGTTTAATAATTAAGCTTATACTGAATAATAAATCGATATTTTGATTTAATATTCGGTAGGAATAAAATATTCGATTTTGCTCGGTTCGATCGATTTATCGAACCGTACCAATTGATAGATGTGGATAATGTTTACAAAAATATGTCAAAGTCGTCAAAAAATATAATTACATGTTTGCCACAAAAAAGCCAAAAGCATGTATTTACTTGCTTAAGCTTTTCATGTCCTTTTAGACTTTTTTTTAGAGAAGTAACAGTGAAAATTTCACATGCAAACACTTGCTAAATGCTGAAAAATACTTATTTAAAGTTTTTGCAAACACCACCTTAAATACCCTTGGCTGTTAATTTATGAAATCTAAATTCAACTGAATGATACATTAAAGAAGCCCTAAAATACATATACTAGTCACTCTATATATAGCTAACTCTTAGGAAAATGTTCTCTTACAGCTCAAAAAATTAAATCGAGTACCTTATTTGATAATATCAAAGCCAATCTTCACCCTTTTCTTAAAAATCCATCTTACTAAACGTTTGCTGTGGGATTTGCATAGCAGCAGCAGCATAATCAGAAGCTCCACACCAAGCATCATAAATTGGGTTTGATGCTTTAAAAATCTTTATAGGCGTCCCACATGGTCTGGTCATTCGAATTCCAGCTTCTAACCGTTCATTCATGCCCGGAAATAGGCAGCTCCCACCAGTCAACAGAATTGACTTGGTTATTCTTTCTTCCAAATCTTCACTTCACTTTGGCAACCTCCTTCTCGAGATCCCAACCATTCATCCAATACTGACTGGTCAATGCCAACCAGGTTCGGATTAAAAAGAATTTCTGGACACCTGAATCTTTCCACTCCAAGTATAATCTGGAAATCCACCTTGGTTTGAGGAACAAAACGTGGTGCCTCTTCAGAAGTGGACCCTAAATCGGATTTGGAAATAAAGGTTGGGTCGATTTCCTGTACAAAAAGTAATTTTTTTTATAAGATGAGTGTACTTACAATTGGTAAACAATATATGCAAAATGAAAGCTTACCCGGAGTCTAGAAGAGATGCGAGCTAACTCGGTTTCGTCTGGATCTGGTTTATCGTAATCATCATCATTATCCTCACTCATAAGCTCGTTGAGATGCTAATCTTCATCTTTTGTTCCAAATGTATCCTCTCATTTCCCTCTATCAAAGGCTGATGTGGTTAAAAGGCGCATCCTCCCTCTCTAGGAAGGATTTAACCTCTCCCCACGACCAACACCACTAGATGCTTTATGATTTCCATTAGTATATCCACCATTTGTTAAAGTCTCTTTCGCTGCTACTTTCTCAGAAAGTTCTCCGTGTTTTGCACGCAGCTCCTCCAAATATTGTTCTGGATTCTCTCTGTGTTGAAAATACCAAAAAGGTTTAAGGAAGGAGAAAGGTAATAGCTGTTCAACTAAAAATTAAATCAGAGTGGTTTTAAATGTCTGGTTACACCTAGAACTCAATCATGAATCATCATACTATTAAATCAAAGAAAATTTCATAAAAGATTACAAGCGTCTTTCTTCTTCGAGCTTATTTTGTCTTTCTCTTTCTATTTCCTCTTCGACTTGTTTCTGTTTTTTCTGCTGTCGTGCCTCAGACGTGGATTTGATAAATAACTGTTCCCTCTTTTGCTTGAGCTGTCAAGTAGATTTTGAATTTTATATTCAAGCAAAGTTCATGAAAGGATCATAGTTCTCATAAAAAAAAACAACACAAATTAGCGATGACCACAAACATGCAAATCAAACTTCAAACAAGAAATACTGCTCACAAAACATTTTAATGCAATAAGGAACTTACTAGCAACCACACAACTGAAGAACCTGATCGCGTCTGAGCATCTCATCTGGAACTTTAATAAGTTTGTACTTCTCATCAGTGGAAGGATCCATCTTCTCGACACTTTTCACCCTTTGCCTTGCGTAAAAGATTGTGATGCCTTTGTAAGGGCAGATTCTACATCCTGTTTAGAACTATATACAGTTTTTCCGAGGATTGATGGAATATCACTTTCTCTGGCATGCTTGAGCCTCTGCAAGATCATTTCCAGGTCTCTGCCACATCACGCTCAGGAGATTGCCATCAGTTGCAAAGGTGCAAACTGCAAAGTTAGCAAGGGTCTCGGTTCAAAGGTTAGGCTTAAGGATAAATTTTAGTATATTCGCCAACTCATTGTATTAAAATTCTGACATGCAGCTAAGTTTTGTGGTCTCAGCCATTCAACTTCAATAGAAGATCATTCTGGAGAACCACAACTTGAAACTGCTTTTTTTTTTTTTTTTTTTTCCTGCTTTAAACTACTTTTCTAGATGGAGATTATTTTAACAATCAAACAATTGCCCTAACGGCTTATAACTCCACCAGTATTGATGGCAAAAAAGAAAAACTGAACTGCCACCCTTAACTCTGACATCCGACCGTTGCATGAAAAAGAGAAACGAAAGTACAAAATATGGAGGACGGAAAACCTCGATATTAGAGAACTCTAAATGCTCGGATGAACACTCCAAAGCATTCCATCAAGTATTTGATAGGCTTTTTTATTATGAACTAACTATTTGATAGGTAAAATGTACAGAAAATCGAAGAATACTCGGTCCAAGTTGTTAAAGATTAGAGGCAATTGTAGGACTTTCAACTTGCATGGCAATGCACCTGATATAGAATTTTAAGTACAAACTGTGTTGGTTCATTAACATTTCATTTTACATGAACGGCTACCAATTATGCCTATAACATCTTTGGCTTATGCATTCCATTAATCTGAGAAAAGATGTAGGGAGAAAGTGTAAAATTGTTATTAATAATGAACCATGAAGGGGTTTTTATACAAAGAGATAAGACTCCATAAATATCAAAATACCCAGCCTAAACCTAATACTCCTAACACACTATAACACTAACTCATGCTCTAACTCTAACTCTAACACTCCCCCTCAAGCTAGAGCTTGTAGCTCTAAGCTTGTTACAAATACGATAATCACTCGATAACAACTAAACATAAAACATCATAAATAAGAATAACTAAGTGAAGGTTGTAGCAATAGTTGACAATTGATGATGAACTTGATAACGAACTGCATTGAATTGGAGAACTCTTGATAACCAATTTCAACGTCGAAACTAACACCCGCGAACACCGCGGTGACAACGATTGGCAAACCACCAATCAAAACATAACAAATGGATCACTTGATCCACACAACCGACAATCTTGGGGATCAATGCAGATGCCGGGGATAACATCCGCTAACACTCTGTAGCTTCCTCGACCGTATTTTGATTCCAACCAAATGTCCAAAAAATAGTGCGCGACGACCACACTACCGAAAATTACCAAGCAACAATTCAATTGCAACAACTTCCATCAACAACAACAATATCACCAACCAAAACCCAACAAACCAAACAAAGAAAAATACCTAGAAAGCAAAAAATAATTATTACTCACTACTCCCCCTGAGCAACTAACCATAGAGTTGCTCAACACATCAATCCAAAAATATAACCACCAGAAGTCCAGGACAACTACTCATCTTTGCACTACTCCCCGAATTGGGCTAGGGTTGAAATAATTTGAAACCGTGGCACCATAAACAATTGCAAAAGAAAGATGAAAACGAGCAGATCTATTAGGCAGATTCTGAAGCAGCCGTTATGGCTGCGAAAACTGAGCGTGGACGGGGCTAGTTGTGACTTGAACTAGGGCTTGAGACGCCCCTTTCCTTTCTTTAAATCTGAGTTGAGTGGGTGGGTTAAAAAAATGGATTTGTTTAAGAAGATGGTAGAACTTTTTTTTTTTTCCTTTTAGTGGTGGCAAGACAATAACGGAAAGACAGCGGCTTACTTGGAATGGCCAGCCGCCGCGGCGATGAGTTAGATGGTCACCGCGGCGGCTAGGGTTTACTCTATCTTGTGTACTTTTTATTTATTTTTTCTCAAAACCCTAGGTAACCAAAAACCTAAGCTCTTGATACCATGAGAAAAGATGTAGGGAGAAAGTGTAAAATTGTTATTAATAATGAACCATGAAGGGGTTTTTATACAAAGAGATAAGACTCCATAAATATCAAAATACCCAGCCTAAACCTAATACTCCTAACACACTATAACACTAACTCATGCTCTAACTCTAACTCTAACAAATCTATTTACCATTATTTAATCAGCAAACAGGTTAAGAGCATACCGGGATGACATGGCTTATATTAAATCCGGAGCAGATTGCAAAACCATCATTGCTACATATTCCTAGTTGTTGATTGTACCTGTAGCTAAATGCTGCATCAACACCAAATGCTGCAGTGACTAGAAAAAGCCAGGAATGAATCAGAAGAACATAATGACCAGAAAGTTATCTAGGAAAGTGCAAAGGATTCAAAATCAGAAAATGAGTTGAGATCATAAATACACAAAAAGGCATCCCCCAAAAGGACTGAACAAACAAATATTTACCTACTGATGGAACTCCATAGGACTAAAAGAGAAGTTCTGCCATTTTGCTGCGAGACTGAACTAGGTTGCAAGCACATTCAGTAATCAGTGTGAGTAATCTGTTTACCATCATTGAAACAAAAGCTTAGGCAGAAAAATGATAAGCTCGAATTGCACATTCGAAATTTATTTTAATTAGAACTACTCTCAAATATATGAAAATACTAATAAAAGCATAAATATGATGCTGCCATGTATTCTATAAAGAATACGTCAGTAAAAAGGAGATGATGCAAAAAATTATCCCTTCAGAACATTGAGAAACACCACCTCTGCTTCTCCAATATCATGGATGACAGCATATTTATTTCCAAAAACAAAGTGCAAGGCAAACTTGTTAAAAGAAATCATTTAAGCCAGTAGTTAGAAGCGAAATTCTTGCTTTCATAAAATTAACCTCTAAAGCTTTTCTCAATACAGACCTACGTGTCACTAGTAAAAAACATGAGTACAAACATATCATAATATAAGCCAACAAAATGGATGGACATTTAGCAAATTTCTGTAAAGTCACTCTTCTTAAATTCTCATTTCGTTGAACTAATGGCCAATAACATACTGTAAATCTATATAGCCACAATAAACATATTTGTCCATATATCTTCCCAGCTTCTGCAGCAATTTCCACTTTTTGGACTCTCTTGTTTTTTTTACTTTAAGTAAAACAAACCACGAAAGAAATAAAACGACTTGCAGATGTACCTGTGACTGATCTGCACCCAGTTGATCAAAGCCAAAGTCAAGAATCTAGAATAAAGAGGCAAAATGGTTACCAAACAAAATAGCATGACTTCATTCAGGAGTAGGAATCTAGTCTTACATTTAAAAAAGAAAGGTATAAACCAAAATAGCATGAAAAGGCCGAAAATTAATCATGACAGTATACACTTCTACTGCTTCTAAGTTCTAATAATCAACAATCTGTTGAACTGCTTCTAATTTCAGAATGACGCAGTGTCCAATAAATGGGACACGGACACCTTTAAAGATATAGACACAAATAGTAATGTGCTGTTTCCAAAACTATGAAGAATGAAGAATGAAGCAGATTTCTCTAAGAGTTATTTAGTGAACAACACATAATTCATAAAAAAGCAGGGTGGCTATTTCTTATATTAAGGACAAAAATATATATCGAATCTTAGCACTTAAATTTTGATGATTTCAAGATTGCTCAATAGTATTTCAAAATGGCACAAAAATATACATTGTTAAACATGTCAGGGACTGAAGGTTGACAAAATACTTGAATCTGCCCCGTTTTCACCCACCAAGCATCCCCCCTTCCTCTTTTGAGGGGCAGATTGATTATTCAACAGCCAAGTCACTCAAATCTTCTCCTGAACATAAGAAGTAATGTTGTCACCAAAATGATATGCGAAGAGAACCGAGAAAACACTAATCATGTTAAATATGGGGCCTGTATCCAAAAATAAACTACAAAATAATGATATGCTTGCTTTTCCAAATATCAAACAATTACAATTTACACGGAGTATTTAATATAACTCATCTATTCAATACTATTCCAAATTGTCATTGAATCAAAACATAATGCTGCGGTGCTGAAGAAGCTTTATTTTAAGCAGGGATCGAATCCAAGCACCTCAAGGCAATAATAGATAACAAGCATTTCTACTTAATGATTCGAATCCTCCTACAAGATCTAATTAATTAACCAAATGACAACACCAAAAAGTTGAACTATTTATAGAATTTAGCTACCTGTCCATCGAAGGGGAAGAATAGAGAGGGATATACCTGTTCAATTTCGGAAGTTCAGCGTCGACACCATTCTTTCCGAACCTGAGTTTTCTTAAACCCGAATTGTTCAGGCCGTGTATCAGACGCTCAAAACCAACGGCCCTAATTAGCGGATCGATAAATGTACTAAAATATATAGAGTATAAACAACAAATCATTGCAGCGGAAGCATGGTGGGCTCGTATCCCATAGTTCCAAGGATCGAAACCTGCCTATTATATTTGGTCATTTTATTTTATTTTTTTCAATGTTGCACTACTATTTCATTCACCATCCTTCTTTTAATTTGCTCTATTTTTTTTTAATATTAAGATACTAGAACATGTTTTATTTATTTTATTTTACGGAACTCTAACTTTTAATAGGTTACATTATTAATTACCATTAAATTTCTAGATACTTTGCCTTTCTTATTATAAAGACCAACAATCCAGCATAATTTGTAAGAAAAATATTGACGATAATTATTTTTATTGAAACGAGATATAACACATCACATTTAACTACGAACCTTCTATAGTGTTGATGTAATTTTCTTTAATCGAAATATATTTTTATAATTCAATTTAGGCATGGGTTAAATAGGTAACAGGTGTGTGTGGATGGGTTTTGGCCCGGTCTCGTGGGTCTCGCGAGACCGAGCTAAAATCCTTTTCAAGTGAGTTTTCACCAAACCCATAAAACCATCAAAAACTTATTCAAAAACTCACACCGAAACTCTTCAAACCTATAAAACATTGATTTGACACCTACCACCTATTATTCCCCCCAAATCTCACTAGAAAATACATTGATTTGACACCTATTACCTATTTTTTTTCCTAAACCCCAACATTCAAACTCAATCCAAGTGGAGTTTCAACTTATTCAAACCACAAAATCCAAGAGTCAAAACTCATCCAAATGAAGTCTCAAAAGTTTCATCGAAACCCAAATCAATTTTTTTAAATCGAGACTCGTGAAACCGAGCAAAAACCCATCCAAATAGACCCTTATTGGTTTTATTTTCCTTTAGAAAAAATATAAATACACCATTACAACAAAGTATAAATAATGTCAAACTATTAATTACAAACAACATATAACTAATAATACAAATATTAAACTATAATAATAAATAATAACCACAATTTTTATGGGATCTAGGGCAATTTTTCTTACTCCTACCTCAGTAGATTTAATTTATTGGGGTTGAAAATACTAAAAGAGGACAAAAAATTGTATTTACAACAGGTCGGTGGCACTAATTTTCCCTATATGAGTTGGGGGACCTTGGGCCTTGCCCCTAAGATTTTGACTTTTTTTTTTTAAAAATAATTCTATTCCTGTATACAAATTAGTTCATGTGAATGTCTATTGGTTTCCTTTCATAGCTAAATTTACAAAATTTTGTAGTTTAAGTGATATGTTTATCAATAATATGAGTTAATTAATTAAACTATTTTGGTTTTTAAATTAATTAGCATGTGTATTGTAGTACAGTTATTATTTTATATTTCTGTATGCGCAATATAAAGTAAAATTTATTAAAAATATGCTTGAAAATAAGATACAAGTTTATTTATATATATTATCTTTCTAATGTTTTAATCCATAACGAGAAGAATATTAATTTTATTTGATACTATCTTATAATATATTAATGAACATCGCGTACAATTATAATATAGTGAAAATACATTTTAAAGAATATATTATTGTGTTCATCTATTTATGTAGATGTGTTTTTTTTCCTGGCCAACTACAATTTAGCAAGCAATTCCCCTCTTCTTTAGGTCAACATACTCATCAATAACATTTCAGAAGGGCCTGTTTCTGCATTTTTGTGGGCTAGTTTTGGATAAATATAAAAATAAATACATATTACTTAAAATAATTTTAATAAATTTTCTAAGGTATATATTGTGAAAATTAATATTTATAAATACAAATATTTTTAAAATAGAAGTTTACTTCAATAAATTTTATGAAATAACAAAAAATATCTGAAATAATTAACATAATTAATGATTAATATTTTCAAAAATTAGATATATTATTATTAAAATAATTTTATGGTTGTTTTTAATTATTAAACTCCGAAAATGAATTAAGTAACTAAAATCAGAAGAATTTTTTTGAATTAAATATATTAAAATAAAATAATTTTGTTATGTACTATCTAAAGTAACCTACGTTTTAATTAATGAAGTAAATAAATTTTGTAAAATGAACAATTATACTTGAATTGTCTTAAGGAAAATAATTGTTTTATTAATTTCTAATATTAAGTTCTGAAAATAATAATTTAATATTAAAATGAACTTTCATTTCCACCAACTAGTATAATTGAATATAACATTTAAAATTATAGTTAGATATTTTAATATCAAATGATAAATACAAAAATTGATAATGCAAAACTCAATTTATGATAATTTAATTGATATCATAGAAATATAAATTAAGTAAATGTGACATATAGGAATAAAATAGATTAAAGAAAGCATTGGGGAAAAAAAAATAAAAGCAAAAGCAAATAGCGAAAAAAAATTATAAAAAATAGACAACCGCCGACAATTGTCAGCGTTGTCAACGCCTATCTACCACTTGGCTGGGAAGGTTTTGGACTTAGGCCGAAATTATGGTTTGGGCTGAAATCCTCTCAGGCCCATTTTCAAACAAGGTTTGGCCCAATTTGACTGAAACCAAACTGAGTAAAACCAGATCCATATATAACCCAAGAGATTCTTGCTTCTCCAACGCTAAAGTGAAAAAATATTACAAAAGAAAAGAAAAGGGATCTTTTAATAGAGAAAAATAATGGATCAAAAAAAATTTACTTACCATATCCTATTTTTTAGAATACATTTATTATCAATCATTACAACAGTAAATAATTCAATGACTGCAAAATATTAAGAAATACAAATAATAAACAACTATGAAAGACTATTATTAAACTAAATAAATGCCCACATTCGTAGGTAGGACTGTCAATTGAGTCGAGCCTACCGGAAGCCCGATAGCTCGACCCGATTAAAATTAGCTTAAACTCGAATATTTGTGAGTCGGATCGAGTTTAAGCCATTATGTTAAACCTGATCAATTTATGAACTGAGTTCGAGCCTACCACGACTCAGCCTGAATAAACCCGATACATATAATTGTTTTAAATATTATTATTAATTATTTGTATTATAGTTATAATTACTAATTACTATTCTTACTTTGTAGCAAGTAAACTTTACAAAACAAATTATAATATCAACTCACATATATGTTAGTACATCAATTACGTCTGAAGTCCAAAACCCAAAGGAAAAAAGTTTAATAAAAGATTAAAAAAAAAGACAAAAGTTAACACTAAAGGTCAATAAATTGGAGTCTTGATACTTTAAAGCTCTACTGCATGTTCAAATAGATCAAAATTAACTTAAAAAATATGGGCAAATAACTCAATATTTCAGTTAAAATATTATTTAATAATATATACCCGTGTATTAAGTAATAGTAGTCTATTCATATGTGTTTCGGTAATCTAAATATTTTATGTGTTAAGCTATTTTTGCCTATATTAACAAACCTTATTAAGACCCAAAACTCGAAAAATTACATGGACCGAGTTTGAGCCAAATAAATTAAAAAATTAATGAGCCGAGTTTGAGCATATAGCTATGAAACCTGATATTATTTGAGTTCGAGCTATTTAAAACTCGGCTCAAAAGACCCGATTGACAATCCTATTCTTAAGAGTTGAACCCTGAACTTTTTAGGATTTACGTATATATTACTTTAGATATCATATAGTGTTAAAAAAAAGAAGTTCTAATCCGTGGATATCCGCACACCATCAATGTTAAAGTAATATATGTATAACGCACAAAAATAATTTAATAGCAATTTTAAATAATTGAGTCTCAAGGGATTAATCGTAAGAATATAACAAGCCTGAGGGGGAGTTTTATAATACCCAATATAGAAGGAAGATTTTTGTAATTAAGCCTTAACTTCGGGGTAATTATAATCTACACTATAATTTTTCATGAGAATGTCTAAAGCCTGAAAGCTTGGGGCAAAGGCGCGATCAAATTTTCATCTAACCACCTCCCCTTTTAGATAGAACATACTTTTTTCCAAGCATTCTTCTATTTTTTTATTTTTTTTATAACCTATGTTACCAAGTTTACTCTAGATCAATCTTGGTCCCTCAAAACACTTGTCATAGAGTCTTGATGACTGTAAATTGCGGAATGTGACTCTATCAAGCTCCGAGTTTCTACCATACCGTTGTACACACTGTGCACAAAGGGATTTTGACCAAAATGAGATTTTTACAAAAAATGGCCCTTAGACAGACTCAAGGTAATGATTCCCTTTCAAGTTCCAAACAAGATTTGGCCCCCACCCTTATCGCTGGAGTAACTCTTACCGCTGGAACAAGCCTTAAGAATAGTTGGTCAACCAGTCGGAAAAATGACCTGGAGCCCCTATATTGTTTATTGGGGTGATAGATAAATGTTTATCAACACAAATTCTTCTTAATGTAAAATAAGAAATTAATTCGAGAATTATATAAAAATTATAGCATACACATTATTTGGATATGTTTCGATCGAAGTACATATGTTTCCAAAAAAAAAAAAAAAACTATTTGCATTATATTTGTTAGTTTTAACACTTGAAATCAAGTGAAATAACTTTAATATTTTTTTTTTTGATCTACTAGACTGTGTATTTACAGCTCGGACCAAAGAGTGCAAAGGGTATAGGTCCTCCCCAGTGTGGTGTCTCCAGTAGGATTCGAACTTGAGTCTCGCCTCTGGGGGTCGCAAGTCACTACCACTTGGCCCAACCACCTTGGGTATAACTTTAATATTATTACCGTACACCATTAGTATTTGATTAAATGATTTGACTAAAGGCAATGCCTTCGATATACTTGACTCCCTAATTCTTTTTTTATTCTTGCACCAAACACCCCATTTTAATGACTAATGTGATATGCATGCCTCACGATACCTCGAAAAAAGAAAGAAAACGTGAGTATATATAAAAATAGTTGTGCTAAACTCCTGAATTTTTGGTAGAATTTAGAGTTTTTTGAAGTGCATTATGACCATCTCAAGTTTTATTTTATGTTGTTGCATTTAACTCTTAAGCCCTCAAAATTATTTCAACGTATTTTTAAACCCCCAAGAAATACTTTAGCATTACACTTAGGCCATCTCCAGCAGTTGAGGGCTAGCCCCGGGCTCTGGAGTCCGGGCTAGCCCAGGGCCAGCCCGGGGCGCTGCTGGTCGTCTCCAGCAGTTGGGGCTCCGTGGGGGAATTACTTTCATTTTTTTCCTTTGCCCACTCTCACCTATTAATATTATAGATTTATATTTTTTTTAATATTAATATTAATAATAATAATTATATTAGTACTCGTAATTTAGTTATTAATTATATTAAAATATTAATATTAAATAGAATATTTAATTAAAGTAACTTAAGAATTAATACATAATACGCAATACAACAAACAAGTATTTATCAATATTTGTTCGCTTTAAATATTTAATTTAGATTAAGTATTAATCTAAATTTTATTTGTATGAGTGTTTAATTTTATTTTTAACTAATTCTGTATTTTTAAATAATTATAGCAACCACCAATATTGTAGTTAAATGATTAAATTTTTAATTACAATGAAAGATATTAAACTTAAATGGACTATTACTATATTTATAAGTATATCATAATTTTATGTTTAATTTTAAGGTTTGAGGCTAAATATTCATATTATGTTTAATTTTAAGGTTGATGGCAAAAATTTCGGATTTAATTGGCAATTGATTGTTTTTATGATTTTCTTACCATGCATAATAAAATCATTGTGTTAGCATAAATTACGGGTTTAATTAGGTAGTAATAATTAAAGATTTAACTATAAGTATATTATAATTATATAAAGTAACACATTAATTATATATAGTATATAACATATTAATTAAAATCTATCACATTAATTATACAACTACCTAACATAAATATCACATTAATTAAGGCTCATTAACTATGTATACATATCACATTAACATAAATATCACATTAATTAGGCTACATTAATGTTAATCAACAATCAATTAAAACCACACAAATATTTAATAGAGGGTAAATTTGGTAATAAATTGAGACAAAAAAGTCAAAACCACACAACAGTCCTCTTTTCTTTTCCTCGTCTTCTTCTTCTTCTCTTATCTATCTCTCTCTACAAATTTTTTTTTTTAAAGAAAAGGAAACCAGGGCGCGTGCCAACACACGCCCCTAATTCCCAACCATCTTCCTCACAAACCGACGCGCGGAGCAGGGCTGGCCTGCGGGCTCCAAACAGCCCGCAGCCCCGCCCGTTCCGCCCCGCAACCCCGCCCGGCCCAGGCCCCTCTCCATCTCCAGCGGTTCTCCCACCTCAGCCCGACCCCGCCCCGAGCCCGCAGCTAACCGCTGGAGATGGCCTTAAGATCTCGCTTCACAGGATTGTTTCAGACATTTGTTTCTTCGCTCAAATTTTTTTATACATGCAATTGCGTGCTTCTAGATAGGAGGAGTAATAGAATTTGAAGTGATACACATTTTTCCAATAGTTAAAAATAGTAAAACAAAAATTCAAAGATTGAATAATAAGGTTTAATAATTAAGCTTATATTGAATAATGAATCGATATTTTGATTTAATATTCGGTAGGAACAAAATATTCAATTTTTACTCAGTTCGATCGGCTTACCGAACCGCACAAATTTACTCCTTGTGAATGTAATAATAAATAACTATGTTTAGACTGAAACTCATATAAAGCTAATTAATATTCGATTTATATTAGTTTGTTAGTTAAAAAATTGCTAAATATCACATTCCAACCATATTTCCAATTTCTTAGCACATTCTTTTTTTTTTTCTTTTTTTTTTAGAACCAATTTCTTACACATCCATATCAACACACAACACATTAGGACTAGTATTTGAGCAAACAATAATTGGTCAATTAAGTTTGACCAATTTGCCTCAATCATGTATGGAGATTTCAAGGACATTCTTTTTGCTTGTTCATGATTCTTAAAAACATTCCATTTACATAGTAGTTACTAGTAAGTAGTTTTAGATATTTTAAAGTAAAGTGCATTTCGGATAATTCTATAGAAATATCATATAATTATCTAATAAACGTCCTTATATGATCATTTTTAGTCACTAGATCTAGTTGATCTTCACCGTCTGTTTGATGAGGCGATTAGTACAAACAGAAACATTTGCAAACCATCTTATCATAGTAGAAAAACAAGAGATGGGAGAACCTAAAAGTAGCAACACCATGAATAGAGTATTAACGGAGTACATGAAGGGGACGTACTCCAAAACCGATTGTGCCCTACATATGCAATGTTCCCAAAGAATTACGTGGCGGGAATAATGAAAAATATTTTGAGCTAACTCTAGTGTCCATTGGACCTTTACATCATGATCCCCAAAGCCCATTAGTAGAGTTGAAGGAACAATTCTTGAGGAATTTTATTGAACGAATTGGTGCGCAAGAATTGAAGAATGGGTTATTCAAAACTTTCGGTGATAGATTTGACAATGATATCAATGCAATAGATCCGAATTTATCGGAAGAGGAATTCATGAAGATAATATTGTTGGATGGATGCTTCGTATTTGAGTTACTTATGAGCTATGACAGCAACGCAAGTACAACACTTGTCGGGAACATGGAGGCAAAAGTACCTCTCACTACCTTGCAACAAGATCTTTTCAAAATTGAGAACCATGTCACGGACTTAACTTCTCGAAAGTTACCGTGCGGCACTTAGCCTCTAACGCCTCTAGCGATGTTCCGCACAATTGTGTATCACAAATAAGTAATTGTCACATGTATTATTTCCTTATAGTGACAAGTTTATTCACTTTAAATAACCCTTGATTCATGGCGGGTGGCGAGTGGGAATGCCACCCGCCACCCTCTGTCGGAATAGGCTAAGTCAGTCTCGCCTTGCACCTTAGAAGGTTGCTAAGTAAGTTGGGAAAGTAAGAAAGTGTGCTTGAGAGAACTTAATGAATGCTCTTATATTAACTTGGAGAATGCTTACAACTTGATGGTTACAAATGAAATGCCCTACAACTATTTATACTTGGAGCCTTCCCTAATGGATGGCTAGGATTTACATAATCTAAGGGCTAGGAATCCATCTCTAGACCCTTCTACAAAATTCCTACCAACCTAGAACTATGTACAAGTTTCTACAATTATCTAGAACATCCTACAATGTTCTAGCACCTACTACATCTAAGCTTCTAGAACCTTCTATAAGGTTCTACTAACTTTCATTTCTAGAATATTCCGGATCCCTCCGGAACCTTGTAGAACATTTCAGACCCCTCCGGAACCTTGTAGAATGTTCCGGACCCTTCCAGAACCTTGTAGAACATACCGGATCCCTCCGGAACCTTCCGGCTTCTTCTTGGCCCTTCCGGAGCTATGTGGAACCTTCCGAAACTCTCCCGAGTGTCCCGGACTTGCGTGAAACTCTCCAGAATCCTCCGGAACCTTATAGGGCCTGTTTGGTTTCTCCAAAACGTCCAGGGCAGCCCCTGGGACGCCATAATGCCACCCGACGGGTCATGTCTTGCCACACTGCCTTCCCGTCGCCCGTACAAGTCCCTGCCACACCCGGGCCCCGCCCCCGGGTGATATGATGCACGCCCGGCAAGCCCTCCAGCCTTGCCGGTAGTCCCGTGATGTCCCTTTTGGCCCTTGCCTCGATCAAATGCCTTGCTCGCTCGGCTCCCGTGGTCGAGCAAAGTGCTGGGGCGTGACAACCAGCTGCCATTCATTGTCCTCGAAACTCTAGCAAGTTTGGTACCATCGATCGAGGTAAAATTTACGGACACAAATTACTTTTTTCAGATTTCCATTTTTAAAATATCAATCATATCAACTTCAATACTATATTTAATCCTCATTCATGACTTGAGTTCATTCATATTTAGCTTGTTAATGATGTATTTGAACTGATAAGAATAAATTTGTATTTCTGAATTAGTGTTGGATCTTGGCCATGTTTAATGAACTTTCCTTGTCATTCTTAAATTTTGACTGCCTTATTTGTCTTAAAACTTGTCTTCTCTCCCCCCTAGTCTTGCTTTATCTCATATGATGGGATTTCAAATTTTAGTTTAATATTTGATCTGTATTACATTTGGTTAACTATATTACTAAGAACTACTCCATCCGCCGCAAAATTTTCACCCCATTAGCTACAGTGCAAAGTCAAACCATTTTAATCTTTTAAGTGACTTATCAAGTAAATTATTTAAATTTATAGCGTTTTAAACCTTTTAAGTATTAATATATGTGTTGTTATATATTGTTGAAATAAATAAATAAAGTTATATATTTTAATTTTTAAAATTTGATCAAGTTGACTGCTCAAGTGTACCAAGGAAGTAAAATAATTGAAATAGATGAAATATTTATTTTCAGTAACCAACACTGGTGCAATGACCCTTATACCTTATTCAATATTCCAAGGTTTTGTTGCTGTCAATATGGTCAAATATGATAATTTTTAAATATCAGATTTTTATTATTAAACTACTGCAGTGCAATCAAGTGCAGCATGTCTGAAGAATTAATTGTTTAAAAATTGTTTGGTTATAAATTTACAAACCATGAAAACTGGTTGATCATTACAAAGTAGAGCAACAACTGGCCATTAGATTATACATTTATAAATAATAGCAAGTGCATCTTATCGAAGTATATCATATCATAGTGTTTGTTATCTAATATTAGGAAAGAAAATGTGTGTTTATTACTTGCGATATTATAGTTTTATCACTAAAGTGCCATCGACAATATCAGCGTGGTTATATATTACCTAATAGTCCCGCTCCTTACAAAAGAGGTAACTAGTGAAAAAGAAGAATACTGAGTAGTCTTACCACTAGATGATTAAGTGTCTTGTTAAAGCGAGTTATAGCAAATGTTGGTGCTAATATGACTTATATAAACACATATTTAAATGATTAGTGAAATTAACAAGCAAACGCAAATTGCCTCCAATAGAATTAAAATTTCGATTAAGTTGCTATTTTTGTTGAAATTATTGCATCTAGGTTAATGATGGCTATAAGTGCAATGAAGGTGCAAGTGTTGGGTACTGTCAAACCTAATGTTTTGTGTACCTATGACAATAATATAACTTATAAGTGCTAGGAAGGTGCAAGTTTTAAGTTCTATTGAACTAGTAGTACTCTTCCAATATAAAATTTTGACTAGAGTTATAGATTGAATAGCATTCATTGAATAAACGCCTTGATGCATTTTATCTTTATAATTAGAGATCATTAGAATAAATTACTATTAGGATTGTGAAGGTAATGATATATTGTTATGATGAAAGAGAAACTATCTGGGCGAATAAATTATGGGCTTCCTGGAGTTTAAAGAATGATTGTTTGTTTGGTGAAAACATTATAACATGTCTACACAGAAGTAGTTGCGAGAGAAACATTTTTTGCAATGAAATCACTTCCCTTGGTCTCATTTGGTTGCCAATTCTTTTGAACTGCATTCTCTCTTAAATTCGTTCTACTTACTTAAGTATAGCTTCACAATATAATATTCCGTTATTAGGCCAATTGGCCTTTTCTGTCTTCATCATACATTTAAGTTATTGAAAAAACCGTGAAATTAATGAGCAAACAAATTAGTTCTAAATTTATGAAATTAATAATTTTGGTTATTTTTACAGGATAATAACACAAATCAAGGAACCGAGTTAGTTGACCTGGCCCTCAACTTTTTAAACATCGCCAAGCCGCAGTTCACCACCAATGATGAACCAAGGCATTTACTAGAGCTTGTGATGAATGCCGTGTTCTATAAGGTTGCTTCAGATCCATCTAGTAGTACCATTGTTCAAGTGGACAGTGATGAAGAAACTGAAATTGGATCGCTTCAAAAGGCCCTGCCTGCATCGGAGCTAGTTGATTGTGGCATCAAATTTGTTCCGGGGGACTGCAACGTTTTAGCCAATGTGGAGTTCGACAAGGGTATTTTCAAGATCCCTCATGTAAGGATAAGAGAATCAACCATGACCTTGTACAAGAATTTCTTGATTTTTGAGATGTTATTTTGCCAATCAAGAATATTCACATCCTACATCAAGTTCATGAAGACACTCATCAAGAGTGAAGAGGACGCTAGATACTTGTTGAAGGCAAAGATAATCAGGTCTTTGATCTGCGATGCAGATATGCTTGCTTCTTTCTTTGAGAACTTGTCGGCCTCTGTCAGCCATGAAGACTTCCTTTTTGAGCTGCAATTACGCAAGGGGAACCGTTATTGTCAATCCACTAAGCCTTATTTGAGATCAATTATGGTGCCATGGTTTCGTGAGAAAGATGTACATCCTTATATCTTCTTTATTGCAACGATTGCAGCTTGTATATTTTATTATTTGTTCCCAAACTCGCGCAAATAGAAAATAGGTTGATGATTAACTTTTGTACTTGTTTCATGATGTTTTATAATGTTATATAAGGATATTTGTTAAAATTATATTTGTTTATTAGAAAAGAAAAAAATTATTATTTTAATAAATATTAAATATATTTATACTATTATATGCTAAGGATGCAATAAGTGAAAGAACAAATTCAAAATGAAGATTATGACCATATAAAAGTAACTTTACTTCCAAAAAAATTAACTTAAGAATATAAACTCTAATAATAATGATACTAACAGTTATCTATGAAACTAAGCAATCATCACTTGATTGTGTTATCAAAATTTGTATATATTTTTTAAAACTATTAATTTTCTTATATTTTAGGGAAAAAATATGGAATGGGTATTCTAAGAAATCGAAGAAAAAATGAATAGTCAAATGCATAAGTCCCAAAACATCATATTTGATTAAAGAAAGATAAAAAAGGACCACCTCAACATCCGAAACTTCAACATTATTCTTCCTATTCAATCCTGGAAAAAGCATCTCAAACAAAAAAAAAATATCCTGGAAAAAGAAAGATATGGGTATTGGGTTTGCACTGGCAAGGTCCTACAACAACAACTACAGGTAAAGGACCCTGGGTAGCGGGCGTCGACTGACAAAGTTCAATACAACAACAACAACTTAAAGTAAACTTGGGAAGGTTTGAGCCTTTGAGGTACGGCCGAGTTACGTAGGGCGAAAGACTAAACATGTTGTTTAGTTTTAGGCTTTTATTAGGCCTTATTGGGTTTGGACAAAAGAAAAATATTCCATAGATGTTGGGCCAATATATATTTTCGTCTTAAATAGTTTTGTTGGAGATAATTATTTGAGTCCGAATTTCAAACAAGAACTGTCTTGTAAAATTCTTATTTGGCCTGAAGTATATTATTAAAATTAATTGTTTTTAAAAATTATATTATTACTTATGAGTTTTCTGGGTTTCTTTTTAGTTTATGATTTGGTTAGGATGGAATTATTGAATAGTTTTATCTAGTAATGACAAACAAATACATAAATTCAAATATGTTTACTGGTTTAGATCATTTACAAAGAGTGAAATGCAAAGATATCCATATCTTTGCCTAATTAGCAAAAGAATTATTTTGTTATTTTTATTATCAAAAAATTTCCTTGTGCTATTTTCATTAGTGAAAGATCCCCTCTCAAACCAGAGTAATTCAATTGTTAACTTTGAAAATTGACAATAACATCCTTATTGATTTTTGAAGAAATTTCAAATAATGCTTTTTGCTAAAAAAAAACCAAAGGAGAAGGTTTTGCCAATTAGACATTAACAAAAAAAAAAAAAAAAACCAAAGGAGAGGTCATTGAATAAATGGGTGAAATCGATGGAGAGAGGGGTGAATTCGGTTTTCCACCCTTGAGGTTTGTGATTTTTTAGAGAACTCAAAAAATAAAATTTTGATAAATTAATGTCGTAAGGGGGTAATGTAATGAATCCAAGACCTCAAATGTAGCTCGAGTAATTTCTCATGAAGGATGCATGGATAGTGTAATTACTCAATTTACTCTAATGATGGAGGTATCCTTGCATTACGTGTGTTTTCGATGTGGTGCATCAGATGCATATCATAACTTCTCTTAATATATGATTGATCTAGTGTGTATTAAGTCGATCAACTAAGTATAAAAAAGAAAAAAAAAAGAGGGGGAGTGAACTTGGAAAATTGATAAAGTAGTTTGTGATGTTTTTAGATTGGAACAAATTTCATAAACCATTGCAAATACTTCCTAAGGGAAATACACTTTTGATACAAAACTTTAGTTCAAAAAACACATTTAATATCAAGTTTTTCGGAAAAACACATTTCATATCATAATTCACACCATCTTGACATATTTACTTTTACCGTCAATTTTTGGATGGAATTCAGCACGTGCCGTCATTGTGGGTGTTTAAACCCCGTGCATGGTTTTACTTCCATCATCAACTTAACGGGCACACGAGCGACAAACGCTGAATTTGTCCAAAAATTGACGATAAAATTAAATATGTCAAGATTGTGTGAATCATGATATAAAATATATTTTCTCAAAAAGCTTGATACCAAACGTGTTTTTTGGATTAAAATCAATACTTCCCCGTTTACTTGGAATCACCTTTCCAACTTTAGTCAATTCACCAACTTTTCATGTACAATTATTTATATGACCTAGGAAAATTCTGTAGCAAATAGTTAACTATTGAGATGACAGAGTTAATTGTTATATAAACTTCACATTAATATACTATACTACTGATGTAGGATTAATTTCTCGTACCTAATCAAAAAATTTGATTTTATTAGTGTATGTATTGGTTAATTAAATATTAAAAAAAAAAATTGATTGAGAACGTCTCAAAATTGATTAAAAAATATGAAAAATAATAATTATCAAAATATTGAGAAAAAAACATATATAGAAATAACAAAATCTTCAATATATGAATAGTTAGCCGAATTGAGATTATCAAATTGTAGGTAACGCCCATTGTTGCACAATACAGCACGAATCCAACAAAACTTGGAACAATTCCCTTTTTTTGTCGTTCCTTTCGTCTCCCCCATTCTCGCCGGCCCCAAATAAAGCAGAGTACACAATAAATAAATAAATAAATAACCAATCGTTTGTATATTTCATTCAGACACTTATTATCAGCTTTCCAAAATGAATGATCTTCTCACGGTTAGTATATTATAAGAAAACCCCTCAATTCTTTTACACAATTACGTTCTTTTATGCTTATTGTTATTGGTTTTATAATATTTTGGATTGGAACTAGAATGATTGATTGGATTCTGCTTGAGCTGAACTAGGTTGTGTTTTCGCGCATAGTTTCCTGCTTCAAGATATTTAAAGATTAAAGCTTTAATGGCCTTTAGAGAATTTTTTTTTATTTTTGTATAGTTCTTGATCATACTCTTTATCATTTTAATGAATAGTGATGTTACTGATGTATGAGTACATAATACTCGTTCTACCTCATTCTACTTCTTATTAATGAATCCCAAATTGCTCGTTGCTTTAGTGAATCATAGCCTTTTGGGAGTTCTAGGTTGTTAAAATTAATTGCTTTACGATGACATGTACTTATATTTCATATGATTGTGACAAAAAACAGACTTCCGTGATATTTGTTCATTGCCGTAGGTAAGGGATTTGACTTTTTCTTGGTTATGGTCTGTCCTTTCATTGTCTTTTCCCGGTGTTTGAATTGTATTTTCAGGACTCATTCGTTAGTGACGCAAAAGGCAATCCTTCCAGAGATGATCATGATATTGAGATGGGCAGTCGTTATACTAGAAGTAACTCGGAATTGGGGATGGAATCCTTTAATAAGCAGGTAAATCACGAAGCAGTAGTTCCTATGCAATTCTTTCACGCCTCTTTCGTTTAACAATTATTTGCTTTTTGATCTTCAATCTCGTAACTTATTGGTTAATTTTCTTCTTTCATGTAGATACAAGAGGTTGAAAAGCAAGTGGAAAAACTCTCTGGTTTACTTGTGAAACTTAAGGTATGAAATGAATACTGCTTCTTTAGACCGTTATATCATCAGTGATGAAGATGTGTAGTTCAACTTTTCAGAGAATATTTGTATGATCATGAAAGCTAGTATTTTGTTCCTTTTTTTCAGAGGTAGTATTTTTGTTTTTTGGTATTGAGTAATTTGATGTTTCTTTGAGGTTTTGTGATTCCATGAATCCGTATAAGATTAAACAAGAAATTTAACAGGACCACCGACCATGATATTATATGAATCTGTAATGTTGAAGTATCGATAAATGTATTGAGATGATACATAGAATTGCTGTAAATTAAGACTTCTGTTGGATGGAAGAAGAACAAGAAAGCTCTAGGATTAAGATATAAACTATTTATAGCTCAGACAGGAGCCTGGAAGGGATGTCAAATAGCCTAAATGCAAACTTTGCGGAAACTAGGACTTATAAGAGTAGAAATTGCAATTAAAAGGAAGTGAACTAAACTACGATTGCATCAAAGAAAGATGTGAAGATATTATTTGAAAAACGTTGAATCAAAATCATAGCACAGGTTTAGGGGTATAAGAAGGTATAGACCCTTGGAATGATTTTTGGACAAAATAAATTAGACTGAAAGCATGCCAGATGAACAGGAAAAAAAAGTCATTTGAATAAAAAAGCTGATGTTCATAAAGCATCGATGCTGGCTGGATTAAGATAATTAGTGATACACTCTTCTAGTAAATGTAACTGTCAAATTTCTTCATGGTAACTAGGGAAATTTTATAGTGCGTCTGATTACGAGCATCCATACAATGTAGATTTTGAAGATAATTGAGGCAACTTCATTACACTTTCTAGATATATTAGTGAAGGACAAGGCTACCTAAAGCTTCACGAAGTCATCTCTCTTTTAGATGCATATTTGTTGGAGCAAATTGCATTTTTCTTGGATTATTTCTTCTTGGAATGCGCTAAAAAAGTAAAGAATAAAAACTGATTGTTTACTGGAAATTTCTAGTCAACATCAAAAGATCTGATTGACTGGGTTTTTATCTTTCATTTGGTTAATTTTTGTGAATATTTTACTTCGTCCAGGAAGCCAATGAGGAGTCAAAATCAGTCACAAAAGCATCTTCTATGAAAGGTGCACAATTCTTTTATGATGTCTATTTTCTCCTGCAAATGGATATTTACCCCATCAACAGTGGAGAGTATGCATATCTGAGCAAATATAGGTTTTCTTTAGATAAGTAACATTCATTTTTTTTTTTTATTAATGACTGTTTCCAGCTATTAGGAAGCGAATGGAGAAAGATATCGATGAAGTTGGAAAGATAGCACGCAATGTAAAAGTGAAAATTGAAGCAATAAATAAAGACGTATTGCTCATACCACATCCTTCTAATTTTCTGCTTGTACTTTTAAGATATTTATATCCTTATAGTATAAATCGATACCCTTTTCTGTTCCAGAATTTAGCTAATCGAGAAAAGCCCGGGTGCGGAAAAGGAACTGCCATAGATAGATCAAGGATGAACATGACAAAGTGCGTGCATTATAATATATAGCTATAAAATTATAAATATCTCTGTTGTTTCTTCACTTATATGTTAGCAGGCATGTAATCATATTTCACTGTATTGCAGTGCCTCGACCAAAAAATTTAGAGACCTCATGACAGAATTTCAGGTCTTTTATTTCATTTGTAAAACCATTTACCTTGCCTTTCTACTATTGCTTTTATACTTAAAAACATATTATATATTCTTCTATTAGACCTTGAGACAGAGATTAGATGACGAATACCGCGAGGTTGTCGAGAGAAGGGTAATAACAGGTCTGTACATATAACATTTATAGTTCGTATTTTATTGTTTACGAGTCATCTCGGCTTTGTTAGATAACTCGTTAACTCTAATAACTATGTATGCAGTCACTGGGACCAGGCCAGATGAAGAGGTGAGCCTATGGTCGTATTTATTATTTGCTTATAATTGATAAGGAAGAAGATATTTATGCTGGAAAACTCACGATGACTAACAGACTATCAACCATCTGATTGAAACTGGAAACAGTGAACAAATATTCCAGAACGCTATGAAAGAAGCAGGACACGGACAGGTAATCTATATTTTATTATATATATTTATTTCTCTTTATATAATCCTTCAATTGGATGCATTTTCTTCTAATGGTTAAATACCAATTTAACCTTCTCCACTTGAGTCCCTTTTGTACATAAGGTGAACATTTGCAGTCTTATTTACTACACTGTTTTATATGTCTTTTGTTATAGGTACTTAATACTTTGGAAGAAATTCAGGAGAGGCACGATGCTGTAAGAGAGATCGAGAAAAAGCTTCTTGACTTACATCAGGTATATCTATATTTAACTGCTCATGCCGCATGCTTCAAATGTTCATGACGATTAATTACTCTTTTTATGGCAGATTTACCTTGACATGGCTGTTTTAGTCGAGGCTCAAGGAGACACATTAGACAACATCGAAAGCCAGGTTTGTTTCTACATTTTTAATAAAGTTAAGACTCTATATAAGTTAAAAATTAGTAGGGTACGGTGAATGGATGGTGTATTGTTCAGGTGACAAATGCAGTAGATCATGTCCAATCTGGGACAACTGCACTACAGAATGCAAAGAAACTTCAAAGGAAGTCGAGAAAATGGATGTGCATTGCCATTATTATTCTCTTAATAATTGTAGCTGTTATAGTTGTCGGTGTTCTCAAACCTTGGAAAAACGGGAATGGTGCTTAGGTTTTTTCCCCTTGATCGTGTGTCAGTTTGTCTATATATTGGTAGAGCTTGCTTGTTAGAAGAGTATTTGCGCTTGATTATTACATAATGGTCCTAGATTTGGTCCGTTTGATTATGTTTTCATATGCTTGTTTTGATGTTTTAAAGTTGATGGTAAAGAATTTGTGAGTAGTTTGTGTTCTGAAGTGGTGTTGTTTTTGTCATGTTCATAAAACATAAGAAAAGTTTTTGCTCAGCCCTCCGGGAATAGGGCACACATAAGCATTAGGATTTGTTGCATTGGCTTCCCTGTGATTTGTGAAGTTGCATTTACTACCCATCTTAGAACTTTGCTTCAATAAGTCAACTTTTTATATTGAATGAATGTAGAAGAACACATTATATAAATTAGGAAAATTTATAAGTTTTTTTCTTTTTTCTTTTTATATATGTTTTACATTTTAATATGGTTCTGAAATTATTTTACCCAAGTACAATATGAATTTTAAATACTCTAGATATAAGAACGTGTTCAAATATTCTTAATCAATTTAGTTTTCTTCTAAGCTATGAAATGAAGTATTTGTGAGAAAATTCTATTTTATAATTATATTTTTAGATCATGGATAGTTGGATACCATCTAGCACAACATTAAATAGACATTTTATTTTTGAAGAAAAATATGTCGGAAACGCTTTTAAAAGCAAGTATATTGCATTTGTTAAAATTGATTTGCCATATCTATATCTATAATCTAAATGGTGCAGCCACTTTATCTGTATTTTATATAGTATTATATTTTAGATATAGTATTACACTGTTTCCAATTTATAGTATTACAAATATATATATTATTGTTATTATACAAAATAATTTACATTTTATCTGATTTCAGGTATTATATTGCTTTAGAATTTAAAATCTTATATACTCTAAGAAAATGTTATATTTTTCATTTTATTTGCTTCCTATAAATTGAGTTGGCTTCGAAAATTTGACAAGCCGAAACCCAAATTATAATACCAATCTATACTTTGAGGCTTTGAGCAATCCATTAGAGAACAATTTATGGGCTTGTCAATTTTTTTTTTTTTTGTTTGGAGAGAATAATGGGCTTGGGTCATCTAAAAGTGCCAAAATTGGCTCTTGTGGTCACTTTCGGATATTGCAATTAGAGTTGCTCCAAGAACATGTTAACAGATCCTCATCCTTTTCCATTACTATTCTATTTTGCCCCTCTTTAAGACACCTTACGGTATTAAGGCTAGTTTCCATTGAGAAGGAAATGATTTGAAATTCAATTTCACTTTTCCGCTAGTATGTGCTAATTGTGTTTATTTTTTATTTTTTATTTCTGGGTTTCCCAAGGGTTTAGTCTTTTTATCTTTCTCGGGTACGTCTGACACATTAAGTTGAAACCTCTCACAACAAATATTTGAACATAAATTCGCTATTTTACAATTAATAATTCTTTATACTAGATCAATCACATGTTGGTGCTAATTGTGTTTATTTAACAGTAGCTTCTAAAGAAAATGACAGACGCATTACGTTTGCTATTTTATCTGCTAATACTTACTATCAAAAATCAGTCTTACATTATTTTCAAAAATCTTAAGACTTCAAATTTAGTATCTCGGATTTTAGTTGAATTCGAATCATTTAGTCCTGTCAACACTTAATTTCTCTTTTCTCAAATTAAAAAAAAAACACTTAATTTTTCTTTTCCTTGATAGATAAGTATCAAACCTTTGTTGCTTTGTTTTATGTTAGTGGACTACAATCAACATTATTAATATCTTGGCCAAATACATGTGCAGTGCACTCGTTTGGTAATTAGACGTCGAGCTAGTTAGAATTTGAATTCCTTTTTTAACGAATTCTATTATGAATGTTCCATTTTCACATTTTTGTTAGGTTTGGGTAGTTAGATAAGGCCCAACATCTCATTAGGCATAATCTTGATTTGGTTGGTTGCTGGGCCCAAGATGTCACGTAGTCCCTCCATAAATGGTATCAAATCAATTTTTTATGCGAGTAAAAACATATTTTTGAAAAAAAAATTATTTTTAATAAATAGATTATTATTATTTTGTGATATGCAGAGGAAGTAATAAGATGGGTAAACATCACTTTCGGTTCTTTTTATTATTATTTTTATAGAGTGGTCCCTTTTATATTTTTTTTTTCACTTTAGTCCATATTATGAATTATTTATTTTACTTTAGTTCTTTTTAGGTGATTCAAAACGGTTCCGGTCACATATGATATGCACATGAGGGCAATTTCATCATCTTAAGTAAACTAACATGAATATTTTCCATATTTCTAAAAATTAAAAAAAAAACTAACATTCTAACTCTTTCAAATTAGGCTTTCGTTCCAATCCAACTTAATCCTCCATTCCGTCCCAAACTAAGTTTTCTCCCAAAATCTTCTCCAAACACCAAAATTGCTCACCAATTAAACAATACCTCACATATATAGTCTCATTAGTTAACGGACAAAAATGCCCTAAAAAATATTCATGTGCATGTCACATGTTATCGGAACTACCTAATAAGGACTAAAGCTAAACACATAATTCCTTGTAAGGATTAAAGTCAAACAAATAATTCATAGTAGGGACTAAAGCTGGAAAAAAAAATACAAGAGAAATAACTCTTTAAAAAATTAGTGATAAGAGGAACCAAAAAATGGTATTAACTATCTAGTCTTGAGAGTAGAAGCTGAAAAAAAAAATACAAGAGAAATAACTCTTTAAAAAATTAGTGATAAGAGGAATTCCAAAAAGTGGTATTTACTATCTAGTCTTGAGAGTAGTTGATATGTTCCACAAATATAGGTCCAAATAAGAGCAAATGTCATAACTGCCCCAATTACATTTTTTATTTTATTTTTGAGACGGTAGTTTCATCAATACATAATCCGTACATTCAAATCATCCAACCATACATCATTACAATTAAAAAAAAAAAAGATAACACATCATCATTACTTCAAGAATCAATCTTAATCTCAAAGTAGAAAGAAAAACTAACAATAACATTAATAATTCAATTAAAGAAAAAATCAAACTAATGACAATTGAACCCAGTACCCCTAGATCCCTGGGCCTCAGCCTTACCATAAATGAACGGCAAAAAGCAAAATTAGTCTTTTACCTTTCACAGGAAAGTGAGAGTAACACATTATTAGTTCCGGCAAACAATTATATCCCTTTATATTTTAAGTTCCAGTCTTTTTTACCTGCAATTTTAGTTCAAATAGGCAAAATTACAATCAATACCCATAAAGTATTATTTTTTTTTTGGTTTCCCAAGGGTTTAATCCATTTTGAGGCGGGTTGGGCACATTAAGTGGGTACCTCTCTCAACAGGGATTCGAACCTGAGTCCGCTACTTTGTAGTGACTAGTTCCTTCCACTAGACCAATATTGTGAATTTTGTATCTCTGGTTGCCACGGGGTTGTAGCTCACCTTGTCACATTGTCAAGTTGACTTAAATTGGAGGGAAAGTAACACCCTCACTATTTCCTTCTATTTCTTCTTCTACCTACTGATTATTAGGGAAAAAAGTTATAATACCTCAATTTATTTGTTTGCATGTCAACTTACGGATAATTTTGTAAATTCCAACAAAAATAAGACTAAAATTAAAAGAACTAAAAGAATAAATGGTGTAAATTGCTTGTTAGAAGTATAGGTGTCCATTTTCTGCGTGTCTATAAAACTTAAAGGAATAATATTACTTTTTGAGAAGATTCAACCCTTTGTTAATTTAATTTTAACTTTGCACGAAATTTGACTATAGGTAAAAAATGCAGTGGACCATGTAAATCTGGGTACGGATGCTCTTCAAACTGCGAAAAGCTTGCAGAAAAAGTCAAGAAAGTGCATGATGATAGCCATTATTTTGTTCTTGCTCATTGCAATCATAATACTAATCTCGATTCTCAAACCATGGAAGAAGCAGTAAAGAGCAATCTCTCCTGGCCATTATATATATAATGTCTTTAAATATTACATGCTAATAATTTTTATTTTGTTTCAAGTTTCATAAAATAAATAACTATGTAGAGGCATGAGCTTAGTTCCTTAATTAATTTCTAGGTCCATAATAAGATCTAAGCCATTTTTTTTTATGAAAACAGAAATTATTGTGTTTGTGTGCGTATTGAATTGATTTCAAATATGATTTTCTATCAATAAATTGAATCACTCGGAAAGTTACAAAAGAAAATCGAGGAGAATGCATGATACTACCTTGTATTATACGAAACATGCATAAAACTACCATGTGAATTATTTATTGTATAGAGTCCTTCCAGTATATTATTAGTTATTCGGAACAATATCTCTCATACATACAAAATTGCTTACAAAAAATTTCAGGAAATCATTTTATAAATATTTCATGTGTGAAGTTGTAGGGACCAGCTTAAAAAGTATTTTAAAATTCTTGAAATATGTTGATTTGAACATATTATTTTGTACTTATGAGGGTTTTCATATTGGATATTTGATAATACCGAGAAATTTCATGCAATAAGAAATTTATATAGTAGTTTTATGCAATGTTATTAAAACCGGACAGGACCGGTCGGTCCGACCGGTTCGACCGCGAACCGGAAGTTGGTCCGGTCCGGTTAATTCGCTGGTTTTAGCGGTTCAACCAGCGGTTCGTTCGGTTCGACCAGTAAAACCTCTAAATCAGTAGGCTCACCGGTTCGCTCTCCGGTCCGGTTTTAAAAACATTGGTTTTATGTAAATTTCTGGTCTGGTCTTAGTTTTTTTTTTTTACTTTTATCTTCGCTAGCGTTGTTCACTCAAGTACCACACAATTTTTATTTTCTTAATGTACGAACGTTATGTATAATATTATTAAATATTAAACGTATGTGAACGGTGGTATGTAAATTGAAAAGGATTGATTGATTTTGGTATGAAATGTGCAATTATGAAATGTGTGGTATGAAATGTATAAAGTAGGTAAATGTTTGGTATAAAAAGTGCAATTCCCTCATTATTCTAACATTAACAATTAAGAATACTTGTGGATGTCATAAAGTCCATCATGCATAAACATAGATCAAATAATTATACTCGACAAAAGAGGAAATTAAAAACCATTTGTATGGCCCGTATGGGCGCATATACTTTGTTTTATTTCTGATAATTTAAGTTGTAAACTTGTCCGTATGGGGCGCATATATATATATATTATGCTAATTGTGGATCTGTAGAAGTATATGCGTTGGGAATTTATGCGTAGCTAGATGGTGACAGTGGGGCTGGGCATAAATCGACGTCCAGACAAGAGATACTATTATAGTAAATTTCGAAACTCATCTCGTAATAAATGGAATATATACTAGCTTGCTTTCGAATACTCGAATTATATATTGTGGGACTAATAGATGACATTTGGTGCTTTCTTCAAGGCCTGAGGATTGAAGAAACCTCATCTTGTTGGGCTGGCTCGACATATATGTATCCTTTTGATTTCCTTTTTCTTTTTGGTAATTATGTATCAATCTAAATTTAGGTAAAACTTGTTTTATATTTTGACCATATACTAACTTTTAATGTCATTCGCAAGTCTAATTTAATGAAGTCATAACCTAGTGATAAAATAGAGGTTAAGAACCTAGAGGTCAACCTCATTTAGTCCTGGAATTAAATTGTCCAATAATCAATCTTGTTCAGGGACGGACGTGTTTACACTCTTGTCAGGACTTGACATATGAGTTCTTTGATCGCCATGTTCGCTGCTTTACTCGCCCTCCTAGTCCGGCTCCACTTCCTTTATTCCATAATCCATCCTGTATGCCCCAAGAGCAATACTTTAAAGTGAACGTGGATGTGGCCTTAGCTTGGATTTACCGGGTAAGTGTCGTGGCATCGGAATTGTGGCTTATGATCCTCGGGGAGTTTGTATTGCTTGGACAACGCATACCATTGACTTTCCTCTTCAACCGGAGGGGGTTGAATTTGGATTTGAACATGGTTGGGATATCGCCTTATTCTCAAAGGGGATTGTACATCCATTATTGAGAGTATTATTGAGAGTATTCGATCATCTAATTCTTATGGTTGCATCATTAGGCCCATTCTGGAAGATTTTAAATGGCTTTCATCAAATTTTGTTGCATTTTTCTCTTCCTCTTTGTTAGAACTTTCTGTTTTGTTTGATGACTTTATACTTGATGATATTGATCATGAATGAATTTACCCAGTCGAATTTATATTAAAGAAATATTTGTGTATGTGTAATTTATAGTACAAGCATTGGTATGGCCCAATTTCATTCTGTGTATGAGTTGAGTCTGTATATACTCGAGTAAAAAATAATTTCAAGAAGGAACTAATTCCGTTGATATATATACTACATTCTATTTTTTTTTTATCTATTAAACTGCATATTTACAGCTCGAACCACATATTATGTGGATAAGATGATTAATTTTCATTTTTTTTTCTCCAGACATCACAAGAAGATTTATTCATTCTTTTCCCCACAGATCACACGAAGAAGGGAAGAATTTGGATCCATGTTTTAAATTTTATATATTTTTTTAGGAATTAATTAGCAATATTTTTGTCATTAAGAACTCAATAAAAAAAATTCGTCTTGTTTTACAAAACAAAAGAGAACCTAAATCATTTATATCTTCTATAGGAAACCGCCAATTTAATTTTTCTTCCAATTAATTGTGTCTAGTTTAAAATTGCTTCTTATCTTTACATTGTTTATGCCCATTATGAATCGCAGAGTTTTTGATAAAAATGAGATACCTCAAGTAACTTTAGTTAATTTATATTGCCATTTAAAATTCAATATGGTATTTTTTATTCACGGTCTTTTTTGTAATATTATTGTTGTAGATTAAACATGCAAATAGAACAGTATAAAAATCGTTTTCACGAGTTTCACTAGAATTTATTTTCAGCCCCCAACACTTAATTAATCATGTATGCATCCCTGATTTTGTTGATAACTCAGGAAAAAATTTACGTAGACTTGATCTAAGAAAAATTTCAAGACCTTGTGGCTAATTAAGAATGACACCAGATAACACATTAAATGATGTCTTAACCAGAAGGTTGTATAAATTTTTCTTACACCGTATCTAGGTAAGATTTTTTTTGGATTCCTCAACATCTTTACATACTCGTGCGATTGACCCACCTCTCTAGTTCTCTAAATTTTGTTTAGTGGGGCCATTACTTTTACTAGTGAGATATCAAACATAATTACAGCTAGAAATTACGGAAGCACTGGAACACATAATTAACACTTAACACCCTCAAATTAAAATAAAACTTAAACCCCTCATTTTTTTCAGCAAAGTTGACCATCGGGGTGAAAATAATATAAGAAAAAATAGGTAAATTTTCGATCCGATTGAACAACCTACATTTATATGTATATACAAATTAGATACCATGAATTTGGAATGATTACATCATATAACTAATTAACAAGCCATGAATTATAGCTTATACAAATTAAACGTGCTATGCACAACAATTGAATTAGTAAAAATTGGTATGTTCAACTTTGCCTTAAATTTTTTTCACCCTGACGGTCAACTTTGCTGGAGAAAATGAGGGGTTTGAATTTTTTTTTTTAATTTGAGGGTCTTAAGTGTTAATTTAGTGTTTCGGGGTGCAAAGTGTCCATTTATTGTGTTTCGTGGGTGCAAGTTACTGATATGTTCTTAATTCAAGGGTGATAAGCGCTAATTTTATTTTGGGGGTGCAAAGTACCAATTTCTGAAGTTTTGGGAGTGCAAAGTGCCAAGATTTATAATTGAATTACCTATTTTGCCCTTGAGTTTTTGCTCGAAAATAAAAGAGGGTGCAAAATGCTGTATTTTTTATATTTTGAGAGTGCAATGTGCTAAATCTAAGTTTCGAAGTGCAAAGTGCCTATTTCCCATAATTTGGGGGTACAAAGTGTAAAAAACCCTCTAGATAGAAGGGCTTTTTTACAATTTTAGTTATTTTGTTTCCTCAAAAATCTTAATTGTTATCTTTTAGTTATTTTATTTTAGTTAGTTAGTTATTTTCTTTCAATTTTAAAAGTTTGACTTGTGGATTTATTAATAAAGAAGGTGATATTGAAAAATAGATAGAAAATTTTTCTCTCTATGATTTTTACCCATTTTGGATTATTTTCATAATTTCCACATCTATAAATTTATGATTAAAAATCGCCAGCAAAATATTCATTTTCATCACATCCATAGATTTTTTTATTAAAACTTGCCCTCAAAATAATAATTATTCTTCCGGTAGGTCCTTACCGAACCTTGACAAATCATTTTATTTATAGTCGGAGGAAAAATGCAGCCATAAAACGAATTTGACAAAATAAGAACACTCATGGGTGGAATAGTTATTAATCATCTATTTTAAGGATCGAATGGACCATCTTTTTACAATTTTAATGTAATACATGCATATGCATCTTATCAAAATGTCTCAATTTAATATTTAGGTAGTTATACATAAATACATGTCAATGAATGTTTTGGTGGAGCAGTATTGTCTGGAAAAAAAAAAAGCACTAGTAAACATATAGCAACGTCTCTATGCTCTCTAACGGGAAGAAGTATTTTGTATAATTATTAGACATTTAGATCGAAGAGTCTTATGTTTATTGCATTCTAGTTCTATATATATCATACTCAACTAAATTTAGAAAGTTTTATGAATTAAATTTAACTTATTTTGCTAGTTCAAATGGGTGTTGAATGAAACGACAATTAAATCATTACATCAATATATATCACCAAATCATAAAATCTATTCAATTAAAATTACAAAGAAAACTGAATATCAAACACTAATATTAAATTACAATCAAATTAAAATAAAATTAACTAACATATACTAGTATTAGCTAGAAGATAATCTCACTAATGGGACCCGTTTATCCTGCTAGCTAGATCATAGATGGATGAATGTGAGGAAAATGTAATTTCTTTAATTTGTTTCTTTTCATTTTTGCTACTTTAAAAAACATCCATAGAATTGATCGTACAATAGGTTAGCATTCATTCATGATCTGGATGTCAATGAGTCGAATTACTTATCCCTCGGTCTATTAGTAGAAGGAAATCATCACTGAACAAATTAATTAATGTAGGTATTTCTGGGATTAATATTAATTATCGGTGGTACTAGTGGCGGAGTGTTTGGCAATCCAGTACCTTTCAATTTCTTCTGCACTTCTTCCAGGTATTCTTCCAGCAATCAGAGACCACCTATATATGTTCTACGTACATTAATTTTTTCACATTTAATGATTTCTAATCTAAAACTCAAAAAAGCAAAGGAAATTAAATAATGTAAATCAATAAATTATAAGAAAAAAAATAAACGGAAAAATAATGAAAAGAAATTGCCTTTCTCCAACCAATTTGTACATCCTTATAATTAGGGTTTCCTCGTCAATTGAAAATTCACTGTTCGGATTTGGATCAGTTGCTACCACACGATGAACTAAAACATAGCCAAAAGTTGAGGTTAGAGAATAAAATTAATATTGAGTTTCTACGTTGAAGATTAATCACGTTAAAACTATATTTGATTCTTGAGTTTTAATTATATTAGTAAAGCAAATGACGACTTCATTCCATTCAAAATGAAAGAAGGTTGGGCTTGTTCCATTTTCTATATTCGCTGAAATCTAAGAACCAAACATAGCCTAATTATATATAATAAGCAGAAATCACCTATATATAAGAGTTATGCAGAAGAAAATGCTACCTACATTTTACATATACTACAATTAAAGAAGATACAAATAGTTACATATATAGAATCTAAAATTACTTACCTTGTTCAGAGCTTCGCATTGTCACATCATCACAAGTACTACACTTCACCAAATTAAGATCATCAGCCATTATATATATATGTATATGCTCAATTAAAAACTTCTAATATGTAGTATGTACATATATGGATGTTTGTTTATATATATATATATATATATATGGATAGAGGATTAAATTTAAAATATAAAGGTTTCATGGAAAAAAGAAAAGCTAACATGAGATTGCGTATATATTTTTATCGAAGTTGGAGAATTAATGGGTAGTTGACAAGAAGAAACTAGAAAGGCAAACAAAGTAGAGAAGGGTAGTTGATAACACGGGTGAGTGAGGTACGGTTCACATTTGATAGGTAGTTGAACTTTAAAATATATTATAAGTATTATATAATATTTAATTCTATATATATATATATATATATATATATATATATGTCGGGGAAATAATTACTTAGTACCTGCTGGGGAAAGACTTCGGTAACGGTGCTCGATCTCAATATAACACGTAGGCGAAGACAACATAAAAATTTATTATTTCCAATTGCAACCTCTTTTAATATAATAAAATTTGAAATATTAATGTATAATAGTAATGATGATATTGATGAATCGACATATATAAAGTGGCAAAATATCTTTTTTATACCATAGAACAAAGTTGCTCCTCAACTTAATATCAACTTTGGACGGCTATTACAAATTTAGTACTACAATTAATTAACGACACTATTAGATGTATGACTGGGTTAACGGCTAGGTGATATTTCCGTTTAAAATTAACGCCACCATTAAATGTTTAACGATCGTTCACTGTTGCCTGTTGGTATTAAATATGCGAGTACATGGTCAAAAGTGACAACAATCCTATTTTATGGTATAAAAAATGATATATAAAGATATTAAAATAACATGAATTTAATAATGTAGGAACATTTATATTAATCTCATTCAAGATATTGAAGGTCCAATTTATTAGAGCTGATTATAACCTTAGTATATGAATGTAGCATTTTATATTTATTTATAACTAAAAAGTTTTCACATATATTGAATATTAATATTTCTAAGATTTTGAACAATTATCACCTTTTTCATTAGTTCTATAGAGAATTAGGCTAAAATCATATGAACTTAGCACAATCCAAGTGTATTCAATATAATATTAGAACAAGTTAACTAATGTGGCAATATCCGGGATAAGATTCCCCTTATTAACATATATATTAGTTATTGTTCATCCACACGCTTTGCCCAAAAATAATTAACTAGTCTGAATTGTTATTATTCGTATGTTAGAATTTTACCCACATATCACAATTCACAAAATTGAACTTTTGTTTGTCATGTGTTGGACTTCTTCATGCCAATGTTGTGCCCACCCGCATGAAGGGGAAGGGGGGGGGGGGGGGATATTGAGTGTAAAATGACTAACGTACATGAGGACTATGCACAACACTCTTTGTAAGGTTTTTGACAATCATCACTTATTGATCTAGCTAATTTTGAGGTGAGTTTGATTTAATTAAGTCATATGAACTTAGCGCAATCCATATGTAATTAATAAGATAGCTAATTAATTCATAATACTAGGAAAGCACACGTACATTGTACGTGTCTAATTAATTTAATGGGTATTGTTTATAAATTAGAGTAAAATTAATTTTATTGTCATAAAATAGAGCAAATTAACCCGTGCTTCACCGATTTAATTTATCAGTTTAATTTATTTTTCACCGATTTAACATGATCTTTACCTGATTTTTTATTCATTTTTATCAGTTTAATGTTTTATCCATTTACTTATCCGTTTTAACTTATTTTCATTATTTTTATGATTTTGTCCTTATGTGTTTCTCGTTTAAACATCATTCTACCGGTTTCATCTTATTTTGTCGGTTATATTAACCCGATTTCACCAATTGTGCACATTTTTTCCACAAATTTCACCTGAATTTTCATTGATTGACACAATTTCATCGACTTTATTCATTTTTCATCAATATCATCTGCTTTTCATTGATGTTGTCGTTTCACCAGTTTAATCATTTTTTCACAAATTTCACCCGTATTTCACATGTATTTATCGATTTCAGGGGGCTCCTTTTTACCGGTTTCACCTTAAATTTTCACCAATCTTGCCAATGTTCAACAATTTCACTCGAATTTTCATCGATTTCACACGTTTTCAATGATTTATAGATATATTTTTATTCTATTTCACAATTTTCCACTAATTTCACGTTTTTCACGACAAAGTCTCCATGAATATTCGATGTTATGCATGTCTTGATATTATTGAAAATTCTTTATATTTCTCTATTCTAGCTAAAGTAAAATTATGTAATTAGCTAAGTCGTAAGTAGTTTATATTATTTCATAGTAAGATGCGGTTCATTTTTTTTTTGTAACATAATGATATTTAAGAGAATTTAATTATAATTTTTTATATTTAGAGTGTCAATGACTTATGTTATACTAAATATTTAAATTAACATTTTCTTACTTAAATAATATTGATGCTAAAATATAATAATTTTTATATATTTTTTATGGTTCGTTTTTATCTATTATAAGAGAAGAAGATTAAAATAATAAAAAATGAGAGAATTTATAAATTTTAGAAGTCTATGTAGGAGATAAATATAATAAGACTTCATGTCTAGTTATACCTCTTCAATTACTTTTACATATTTACCATTGAATTAAATATCATCTTACAATTTAAATAAGGATATTTTAGTCTGTACAAAAAAATTAAAAAATATTCATGCTTTTATAATAAAAAAAATAGAGATAAAGATATAGATAGATCATGATAGAAAGAGATAAAAGATAATATACTACGGAGTATAATATTTTACATATATTTTAGTACTAATAAACCACACAAGGTATAATTTAATTTGATTTAGATTTTTTGAAAATCTTTATAAATTAGCCAAAAGATTATATATACATATATCCCTTCATTGGCTCTAACTTTATTTAAATTATTTCATCTTTTTTTAATTACGAAAGGCCGAGTTATTGATTGTTCATCTTCGAAGATGCCTACATGATGTTCACGATGAATTAGTAAAAGAAAAGATAATTTTAAAATCCACATATAATATTTCAAATAGAGAGTAACTATCAATTCATTCCCTAATAGAATAAACAAGCTTAGTACTTTGAGTAGCTTAATCATTATAATGTTGGGGGAAGCATGAATCGAACAATATGAGTTAGAGAATAAAGAATATGCAAACTGTAGACTAAGTTTTAATTATACATAAAAGTGCCGTGAAGTGACAAATTGGTTCAGTCTCTAATGTCAATTGTATGCAAAACATGAAAGTGTTTGACTTTCTCCTTTTTTCTGAAACGGGACCTTGATATCCTATGTTGCAAGGATACGAATACGGCGATATGAACGGATATTATATAAATATGGCGATACAAATTTTTAAAAATTTTAAAATATGATATGGCCAAAATATGTGTGTATTTAAAAATATATTATAATAAAAAACTTTTGTTTTAAAAATGTATAATAAAAATTATGTAATATATATTTAGTTCACTTTTTATTCTATTTTAAAATGAACAATGTTATCTCCTTTTTATATAAGTGTTCAAGTAAAACCATAGTATTAATACCATATGCAAAATATTTGGCCCTTTACATAATTTCAAGTGTTTTATGTGGATCACTTTGATAATATACATAATCTAGAAATTATTTGTGGAAATACACGCTCTTAAGTATTCTGGGTATTTATGATACGTCTTCCTATATATCCTATATGGTATCCTTTTTATTTTATATTTTCTTATTATTGAAAACGACACGGTGGAGTATTTCACAAGTATCGTACGAGTATCTGAGTATCCAATACACATACGATACTGCACCGTGTACAATTTCGAAGTATCTTTGCAACCTAGTTGGTATGATAGCATGGATCAAGTTTTTCATCTTTTTCATAGAAAATATCGAAAAGTTTTCATTTTTGAATAAAACGAAACGAAAACAAGATCTAATTTCGAAACTATTTATTTGCCTCCAATATTTGATGACCGAAACATACAATTGAAATGAAATTTGATCCATGTCTAATAGTCTTTATTTTCCTAAAGTAACTTTTCATATGGCAAATAAATTTTAATAATTATTTCATAAAAATAATATACACCGTGTATATATATATATATATATATATATATATATATATATATATATTTTGTTTGTTAAATATTTTAGAAAAATTATGAAAATAATACATATTTGGATGCTACAACTAGGGCTGTCAATGGGGGCGGATTTCCGAGGTCAAATTTATTAGGATAATTGTTTGATTAGAGATCTGAAGGACTTGATTCGATTAAGAATCCGTAATTCGAATTACACGGAGCGAATAAAGATTAAGAGCTGATATGATGCACTAAAGATCCGCGTCTGATTAATACTTAATATATTACTATATACATTTAACTTTCATATTTCATAAAATTATTTCTAATATTAATTTCTTTTTTGAAAATTATTATGATGGCTTTGAATTATAACATTGATAGCTATAAGTAAAATTGAAAGGTATATTCTTTAACTTAAAATAATTGTTTGATTTATATTTAACAAAGGAAGGAAAACGACTAATACTATAAATTGTAAAAGTAGTTATGGTAAAACTATGTTATTATATGAGTAAATCGCGCTTTTGATTGTGGGTTAACTTTTGCGTTCCTCTTAGATTTTTGTAGCAAATTTGTCCTTCTTATCAATGTACTGTGACATATTCGTCCCTTTTATCAATATAGTGTAACATGTCCATCCCTCATAAATTTTTCATAGCAGATTCACCCCTCTTATCAATGTAGTGTAACACAGTAGTCCCTTTTAAATACAAAATACATCACTTAAATTCAAAATATATTCTAAAATGGACGAAAGTAAATGTATTTTGGATTTAAGAAGGACGAAATGTGTTACATTACATTGATAAGAGGGACGAATTTGATATAAAAAAATTAAAAGGGACGAATGTGTTACACTACATTGATAAGAGGGACGAATTTGCAACAAAAAATTTAAGAGGAACGAAAGTGCAAAATTTGGCCCATGAGGACTAAAAATGTTACACTCTTATTTGATTACAATTAAACATGTTCATGTACCAAGTTGATATTATCAACAAGCTAACCTCTATTCGATTATAAGTAATGGTGTTTAATATTTTACCATTTATTGTAGAACTTTTAAACTTTGTATTATGATCCTACAAATTATCTGTAATGATTTTTATTCCTCTTTAACTTGTCTACTTTTTTTGGATTGGATAATTCATATTTTTTTTATCTTTTTAAGTGAAAATACGCATAAAAATATTTTTTACCCGAATTTGGATCTTTGTAACGGATATTGGATTTTTTTGAATTCATATTAGATAGCAAATTTGGAAAATCGATAGGATCTTGAATTGGGTCCGGATATATTTTTTGATTTTCGAATTCGGATTCGGAGCCACCCTGATCCGCTCCGAGTCCGCCTCATTGACAAACTTAGCTACAACTAAGCATGCGATACAATGTAATATATGGAATTTTGTCATAAAATATGTTCAATTTCTTGCCAACGCTAAAACATTCCTCTTTAAGTTAATACAAACTTATATGTTCGATGCATATGGATTGTGATAAGTATTTTCATACCATAGAATAGGTCAAAGTCCATTTTTCATACTAATCGAACGAAAATCATACCAAGCCACATTTCCGTCAGTTTTTTAACGGAAGTGCCACATGTCCGTTTATTACGTTGACTTGAAATCGAAGTATGATATTATTGTAGTCCAATATGAAAATTGTCATGTAATAGGCAAAAATTCATTTTTCATACCATAGAACATGACAATTTTCATTTTTCATACCATACGTGCCGAGCACGTGAGTTTTTTCCCGCTCAAGGCGACTTAACGGACCATGTGGCAATTCCATTAAAAAATTTGACGGAAGTATGATTTTTGAAGCTTCCGTTTATTCTACGGTATGATTTTTGTTCGATTGGTATCAGGGGTGGATCCAGGATTTTCGGTCGGGGGGGCTAAATAGTATAAAAAAATAAGTCAAACATAAAACATATATTATGCACCAGAAAATATGGACGCGATACAAAAATAGGAAAGTGGAGTTTGACAAAAATAACCCCTACGAGATACTTTAAGTACACATGCTATCCCGTTATAGTCATAAAAGAACCCAAAAATCTACGTGTTTACATTAATAATTGACCATGCCGATTTCTCATTTTTTTAAATCGGTACATGATAACATCATTTGAAATACAACTAAATATTCCTATTCGGTTACTAAGTTGATTCTTTACTATCTTCATAGCCGAAAAACTCTATTTACTTATGCAGTTGCAACAGGTAGAATAAACGCTAATGTCACAAATTTGTAAAAAAACGAGAATGCAACATGCCTTTTACTTCAAATCATCTCCTTAGCAAAGATCACCAGTCTATTTCAACCACTTGATCGAATATTCCTATTATAATTTTCAAGTTGATTGGAATAGGCCGAGAACTCGAAAAAAGAGAAGTTGTTTGGATTGAAGATATTGGAAGTTAGGAAAAAATTTGAGCTTGTTTGGATTGAAGATGTTGGAAGTTAGGAAAAAATTTGAGCTTTAATTGAGGCTTGGATAAAGTTAAATGATATTACGGTGGACTAATCTTGAGTTGAACTAATTGGACTAATTTCTTATTTGGATCAGTGTTATGAAAACTGGACCGGACCGGCCGGTCCGCTCGGTTCAACCGCTAACCGGCAGGCTATCCGGTCCGATCTGACCCTAAAAACCAGAATTGTAGAAAACCAGTATGAACCGGCAAAAACCGGTCAAAAATCGGCAAAACCGGTGAACCGCTCGACCGGATGAACCAACGGTTCTATTCTTTTCTCCTCTTTTCTCCTTCTTTTTTTCCTCCTTTCCTTTCACTTTAATGATTTTCGATTTGTGCCTAAAGCTGATTTCATAACCAATAATTTGTGTGATTGTATAATATCCATAAGAATGATCAAATAATACTTTTAGAAGATAAGATAGAAGAAGAGGGGAACTGGAAAATGGATTGCAAAAAGAAATGTGATAAAAAATAGGTGGCTGGGATGCTTTGCCTGCGGAGATAAGGAGGTAAGAAGAGTGAAGTATGAAATGATAAAAATGGCTGCTTGGTAGAGAAAGCAAAGGGGTGGGGGAAATATTCGGGTTTTTTTCACTTAATGTTAAAATAGGCCCAAGCCCATCAAAGTGTTGTTTTTATGTCACATTATTATTCAATTTTATGCTCCTTAAGGTAAATAGGCCCAAGAAGAATAGTAACACGACAGACACTAATGAATGACATTTGTTGAATTAAAATAAAGAATAAATATTGTAAAGTTTTGATAAATTAAAATACATATATAGATTGAATTTCTTGGTCCAAAATATATATTGAAAATTGTTTTATTATATTTTCAATATTGTGTATTTTAGTTCAATCATATAATTATTTAAAATATAGCTATAATTATTACGGTTATAACGGTTGAACCACTAGTCAAACCGGTTAGACCAATAAAACCAGTAACCAGTTGGGTTGCCGGTTCTATCTCCGGTTCGATTTTAAAAATACTGATTTGGATTAATATTTTACTTGAACTAGAGAATTGCTTATTGTGCTAATTTTTTGGGGATATATTTTTTTAAACTAGAACTATACTAAAAAAAAAATTTGAGGGGGGGTCTATGCCCCCCCCCCCCCCTTGTCCCTCTCTCCATCCGTCCTTGATTGGTATGAAAAATGGTCTTTAACTTATTTTATGGTATGAAAATTGAATTTTTGCCGATAAGTTTATTAGACCTTCTAAGATGTACTCATAATCTCGATTTTCAATTTATTTAGGACATTTACAAGATTAAAAGTTACTCAACTGTATTGTGTGTGAACCGCCTTCAAAACTGATTTGTTATATTTGTGGCACGAATCGTTGGCTAAATAATCAAAATCTTGGGTAGGATTTAATCTAATTTGCACTTTGAGAAACCAAATCAGTCAATAGTATAAGTTATAACTGATTTCAGAAAGTATTATATTATCAAATTTCCTTACAAATAGGATATTCATGATTGATTTATATGCAATATCTATTTTGACAATTTGGTTAATTAATCTATATCTATATCTATTCTATATCTATATCTATATCTATATCTATATACTAAAACTAAAAGTGTGAATAATTTAAGTTTTTTTCTTTTTTTGTGAAGACAAAAATACCCTTATTCAAGTTCTTAAGTATTTTAATAAAAGGAAAAATTGCAAATAAAATATAATTAGACATGAATTTTCCTTAAATTTTCTCATCTAAAATTTGGTAGGAAAATATTTTAAGAAAATTTGTAACTTCCTTTCCTCTTAACCAAGCAACATGAATATGGAAGAAAAACAAAAGTATATTTAAATTAGACATGAAGTTTTATTATAATTATTTTCTACATTAATTCCAATAATTAAGAAATTAACTCTTACATCACTTTTACAATTTCATTCTCCTATAACACATAAAAATTAAAATAAAAATACTATTATTTTGAATAGTTGCTAACGTAAATTTGTAAAATTATTATAATGTATTGCCAATATATTGTTATGTAAAAAATATTATTTGTTTCATCTAAATATTTAATATAATATGTCACTCCTTAAAAAAAAATAAGTTCTCTTAGATATCATAAAATATGTTAAAGTAGAACACTCTTACCTATGAATGAACAAAAATGATTATGACTTAGTCAACTAAGTAATCTTTATTTGACATGAGAAACACGACCTCAAATTTTTATGGATCTTTTCAAGAAAAATGTGTGAAATAAGTGAAAAAATGGATGAAAATCAATGAAAATTGGTAAAACCGATCAAATCAAATTTAGGAAAATTTACATAGACACCCCCTGACTTTTACCCTAATTATAAGAAATTACCCTACTGTTTGAAATATTACAAAAACACCCCATCAACCAAAAATTGTATTACAAGGACACCCCCTTGTTACACAAAAAAATATTACCAATTTGGTCCCTAAAATCATTACAAATACACCCCTCGAGGGGGTGTTTTTGTAATATTTGAAACAGTAGGGTAATTTCTTGTAATTAGGGTAAAAGTCAGGGGGTGTCTATGTAAATTTCCCTAAAATTTATGTAATTGATGAAAACATGTGAAATCGATCTGGATGAAATATTGAAAAAATAGATGAAATCGGTAACAAAAAGTGCCAGTAAAATAGAGATATACATGTGAAATCGATGAAAATTTTGGCGACATTTGTGAAGACATTGGAAACAAATCGGTGATATAAGTGAAAAACGGGTGAAGTATATGAAGAATGGGTTAAATCATTGAAAAAATGTTAAAGTATGTGAATAGTGTGAAATCAGTGAATATAATGTTAAGCTGAGAAAAATAAGTAAAATCAGAAGAAGACAAAAAAAAGTTTAACTAGCAAAAACATTGTGAACTAGATCAATAGATTTTTTTTTTTGAATAGGAGAAAACAAAAGAAATTGATGAAAAATAGGAAAAACAATGGACAATATGTTATAATTGATTAAGAACGAGTAAATCAGCAAAAAATATATAAAATCAATAAAAATTGGACTAAACTAATTAATATAATAAGTTAAATGACTTAAATCGGTAAAGAAATATCTTTGAAATGATAAGGTAAGGGAAAAATTTGAGATATACTTAAAAATATTTGAAGATGTATAATTATTTGAATTAAAAATTCGATAAATACATGTGAAATCAATGAAAATTCAAGTAAAATTCGCGAAAAAAATATATGACATCGGTGAATCGATGAAATTACATAAGAAATGATGAAATATATGAAACCAAGGTAAAATAATTGAAAAAAAGCTAAAGTCAATGAAAACATGTGAAAATTGGTTAAAATAGTAAAAATGAATGAAATCAATAAAATGAAAAAAGTTCAACTAACAAAAGCAAAGGCAAACCATTAGAAAAATAGTTTAGACCGAAAAAACCTAAAAAGTCGCTAAAAATACCCGTGATGAAGTTAATAAATTGAATAGCAGTCATTAATATGTGATATTTTATCACATAATGGAGTTAATTTTACTCTGATTTACAATAAAATACCACTGAAATTAAATAGACACGTACAACGTATGTGCACTTTAAGCCTGTGAAAAAAATGCATGTGAAATCTTAAATACATTTGAAATCGATAAAAAAAATCGGGTAAAATTTGTGAAAAATGGATGAAAACGGGTAAGATCGGTTAAAATAATAGTAAAGCTGGTCAAAATATGTGAAACCAAAGAAAATTAATTCGAATGGAATTTCTAAGAAAAATGATGAACCAATGAAAGCCAGTAAAACTGGGTAAAGCCGGTGAAAAAAGGATAAAATCGATCAAAAACGTAAAGTTGGTAAGAACATATTTAATCAATGAAAAATTCAGGTGAATAACATGTGAAATTAGTTTAAAAACCTGAAAAATAGGTAAAAAGGGTTAAAATGGTAAAAACGGGTGAAATCAGTTAAAAAAAGAGTTTAATTGGTGAAATCGGTAGAAAAATAGTTTAAACTGAAGAAAAAACAAAATAAATCGACAAAAAATGAGAAAACAATGAAAAATATTATAACCGATAAAAAAATGGATATTTGCTAAAATAAAAAAAAAACCGGTAAAAAGAGTTTAAATAGTGAGAACATATGAATCGATGAAAGTTTTAGTCAAATTTGAGAAGAAACGGATAAAATCAGTCAAAAAAGCTTAAAGTTAGTGAAAACATGTTTAATCAATGAAAAATTTAGGTGAATAACATGTGAAAACGAGTTAAACTTTAACAGACAAAAACAAGGTAAATTGGGAAGAAATTGGTTTAAATTGGAAAAAAGATCGACAAAAAAAGGGAAAACAATGAAAAATGATATAATCGATTAAAAAGCAAAAAAAATCGATAAAAAAATTAAACAATGAAAGCATATGAATTGATGAAACTTTGGGTGAAATTGACAAACGCTGGTGAAGTTGGTCAAAAAACTGGTGAAACCAATAAGAAAAAAAGTTCGTGAAATAGATAAAAGTTCAGGTGAAATTTATTAAGAAACGGATGAAATATGTGTCATCGGTAAATAATGGATACACTTGACATGAAAACTACTATGGTGAAATGAACCAAATAATGTTCTTATGATTTTATTTTATAAGATGTAACGACTAAATAAGTCATTATTTTATATTATCATTTTTTTCATAAATCAATAATAATTAATAAAAATAAATTTCTTAAAAAATAAATTGATCAATCATAAATATATGATATTCTATGACATAAAAATAGCTAGTTTTACTCTAATTTATGAAAAATACACATAAAAATAAAACTAGACACGTACAATGTACATGCACTTTTCTAGTTGATTAAAAAGAATATAAATAACTTAAGTAGTTGCTAAATGTCAAGTTCTAGCCATATTTTCAATTTTTTAGCACATCCAAACCAGTACATGACATATTAGAACTAGTATTTGACTCAACAATATACTTGGTCGATTAAGTTTGACCCAATAATTTAGCCTCAATCATACATGGAGTTTTTAGGGACATTCTTTTTGCTTCTACATGGTTCTTTAGAACATTCCATTTAGATAATAGTTACTTGTAAGTAGTTTTAGATATTTTGAAGTATAGTGCATTTCGGATAATTCCATGGAAATATCATAGAATAATCAAAGAAGTTCTTATATGGTCATTATTAGCCATTTGATCAAGTTGATCTTCACCATTCGTTTGATGAGGTGGTTAGTATAAATGGGGACAATTGTAAACTATCTTAACATAGTAGAAAAACAAGAGATGGGAAAACCTGAAAGTAGCAACACCAGGAATAGAGTATTAACGGAGTACATGAAGAAGATATGTACTTCAAAACCAAAACCGATGCCCTACATCTGGAAGGTTCCCAAAGAATTCCGTGGCGGGGATAATGAAAAATATTTTAAGCCAACTCTAGTGTCCATTGGACCTTTACATCGTGATCCCCACAGCCGAGTAGTAGAGTTGAAGGAACAATTCTTGAGGAATTTTATTGAACGAATTGGTGCGCAAGAATTGAAGAATGGGTTATTCAAAACTTTCGGTGATAGATTTGACAATGGGATCAATGCAATTGCCAAAGCCTTGAGCAATTTGGAGGCAACTATTAGAGGATGCTACAATGACGTAGGTCCGAATTTGTCGGAAGAGGAATTCATGAAGATAATATTGTTGGATGGATGCTTCATAGTTGAGTTACTTATGAGCCATGGCAGCAACGCAGGTAGAAACCTTGTTGGGAACATGGCGGTACTGAGGGAAGATCTTCTCAAAATTGAGAACCAGCTGCCATTCATTGTACTCCAAACTATAGCAAGTTTCGTACTATTGAGCGAGGTAAAATTTAAGGACACAAATTATTTTTTCAGATTTCAGTTTTTTAAATATTTATCATATATATATGGTTCGATGCTATATTTAATACTCATTCATGACTTGAGTACGTTCATACTTAGCTTGTTAATGATGTATTAGAATTGATGGGAATACATTTGTATTTTCTGGATTGGTGTTGGATCTTGGCATGTTTAGTTAACTTTCATTACTATCATTCGTAAATTTCGACTGTCTTGGTTGTCTTAAATATTTTTAGTCTCTTTCCCTTGCTTTTTCTTATCTTATATGATAGGAGGTTGTATGTTAGTTTAATCTTTGGTATGAATTACATTTGGTTAACTATTTTACGAAGAACTATTCTCTTTGTCCCAAAATTTAACTCCATTAACTATAATACAAAGTCAAACTTTTAACTTTTTTAAGTGACTTACCAAGTAAATTTTTTACATTTATAGCGTTTCAAAACTTTTATATAATATTTTCACATTATTGTATAAGTTTATTAGATTATTTATTATAATTTTTCAAAATATGATCAAGTTGACTGATCAATTGTACCAAGGGAGTAAAAGAATTAAAACAAAGGGAGTATTTATTTTCAGTATGCATACAAAAAATGTGTTCAACACTGGTGCAATGAGAAGAGACACATTGCTCCTTATACCCTTTTTGATATTCCAATGTTTTGTTGCTGTCAAAATGGTCAAATAGGATAATTTTGTAGCAGATTTCTTTGAACTCTTACCACTCAATGCAATGTGGTAGTTTACAATATTAGATTTTTAAAACACTGCAGTGCAATCAAGTGCAGCTTGTGTGAAGAACTAATTATTTAAAAATGGTTTGGTTATATATAAATTTACAAACCATGAAAACTGGTTGATCATTACAAATTAGAGCAACTACTGGTCTTTGGATTACATTTATAAATGATGGCAAGTGCTTAAGAAGTATATCATATTATAGTGTTTGTTAGTGGCATTAGCATTGTGTGTTCATGTTGTGTTTATTACTAAAGTGTCACATTCTTCATTTAGATGCATATCAGCATGGTTATACATGCCAACTTGACTAGTAACGTTACAAAATAGGTATCTAATGTAAAAGAAGAATAGTGAGTATTACCACTAGATGATTAAGTGGCCCGTTAAAGTTAGCTATATAACAAATGTTAGTGCACTTATTTAAACACCGATTTTAATGATGTATTTTGAAATTAATTAAAGAGAAAGCAAATTTCCTCCAATAAAATTAAAATTTCGATTAAGTTGCTATCTTTGTTGAAATTATTGCATCAAGATATAGGTTAAACCTAATTAATGTTTGGTGTACTTATGTCAATATTATAACTCATTGCTAGGAAGGTGTAAGTTCTAAGTTCTGGTGAACCAGTAGTACACTTCCAATATAGAAATTGACTGAAGTTGACATTTTATATATTGCATGGCATGTTGTTTAATAAGCAACTTGATGCATTTTATATTTATAATTAGTGAGCATTAGACAAATGATTTAGTATTACTATTAGGATTGTGACGGTGATGATCTATTGCTATGACGAATGAGAAACTATATAGGTGAATAGATTATGTATTTGCCGGAGTTTAAAGAATGGTTGTTTGGTTGGTGAAAACATTATACTTGTCTACACTGAAGTAATTGCGAGAAACCATTTCCATTGGTCTCATTTCGTTGTCGATTTTTTGAATGATTATACTGCATTCTCTCTTAAATTCTTTCTATTTTTTATGTATAAGTTTACAGTATGATATTCCGTCAGGTCAATTGGCCTTTTTCTTCATCTTATATTTAAGCGGCTGAAAAAAACCATGAAATTAATGAGCAAACAAATTAGTTCTAGGATTATGATTTATAATTTTGGTTATTTTGACAGGATGACAACCTACATCAAGGGAGCGAGTTAGTTGACCTGGTCCTCAACTTTTTTAACATCGTCAAGCCGAAGTTGACCACCAATGATGAACCAAGGCATCTACTAGAGCTTGCGATGAATGCGTTGTTCTATAAGGTTGAGTCAAATATGTCTAGTAATATTATTATTCAAGTGGACAATGATGAAGAAATTGAAATTGACACGTTTCAAGAGGCCCAACGTGCATCGAAGTTGATTGATTATGGCATCAAATTTATTCCGGGGGACTCCATTGTCTTAACCAATGTGGAGTTCGACAAAGGGATTTTCAAAATCCCTCAAGTAAGGATTCAAGAATCAACCATGACCTTGTATTGGAATTTTTTGATTTTCGAGACATTTTTTTGCCAATCAAGAATCTTCACATCCTACATGAAGTTCATGAAGACACTCATCAAGACTAAAGAGGATGCCGAAGTATTGTTGGAGGCAGAGATAATTAGGTCTCCGACCAACGATGCACAAATGCTGGCTTCTTTCTTTGAGAACTTCTCGGCCTCTGTCAGCCACATGGACCTCCTTTTTGAGCTGCAATTACGAGAGGTGAACCGCTATTGTCGATCCACTAAACCTTATTTGAGATCAATTATTATGTCATGGTTTCGTTAGAATGATTCTCATCCTTACGTGTTCTTTATTTTATTATTTATTCTAGTCCAACACTTACACAGATAGGAAATAGGTTGACATTTAACTTTTGTAATTGTTTCATGATATTTGATAAATTTATGTTAGGATTCGAACTTTATTTGCTTTTTGTGAAAGTTTCTTCATCATATTTGTCATTATTAGTAAACAATGATGTATAAAGTACATCTCTGTCTAATTACTATTAAAACTTATCCAAATATGTATATTTGCTTCCATTATCAATATTAAGTGGTTTGTTCATGGCATGGAGCTAATTCTTGAAATTCTGTAAAAGGTTCAGTCCTATGTTTAGTTAATTAATTTAACTTTATCATTTATAACCTTATCCTTAAGAAATAAAAAGTTAACGACTAAAAGATGCATTACATGTTCTATGATTATGAGAACTTTTTTTTTACCGTGAATATTCATTCAGAATGCAAATTGAGCCGTCCATAATTTGACTACTTGGACGGTTTCTTCACCCCACCCCACCCCACCTTACCTTTTTGTCCCTTTAATTTTCTATTTTGATTTTTTGTGATGGTGGATACTCTTGTGTAAATTGAAAATACTCTTTTATTTGATTAATATTGATCTTAGAATTTTAGCTTTTACCACGACTTCATCGGACCATGATAATAAAACTTGACGAATAAACATTTGATGATTGTCAACATAACCAAGACTATAAGATTAAGACATTAAGTGGTCAATACTGACATGGGAGCTTCCAGGGGCAGTTCACCTTGTGGAAAACTGCTGGCAGTTTTCCCCAAAAATGAATTGCTGGAATTTTTTAATAATAAAAATATGACCTGCTGACCCGGTTGAATATAGCAGGTCACATTTGTTTAACTTACACATTTGCCCCTCCTTGTTTGTTAATAATATAATATTAATAACATAAAACTAAACCTAGAAATGGAAATTGCTCCTCTTCCTCTTCCTCTTCCTCTGCTCGAATGGGAAGTCAGAAAACGTGAAATGATCAGAAAACGTGAAATGATAATAAACAGAATCCATATCCTCCTCCATGCCCCATGGAATTGCATTACTAGCTCTCTTTTATTACAGAGCCACAAGTTCATTCCAGTTACATGATTTTCAAGAAACTCACTTCAAATCTGTACTTATACCAACAAATTCACCCACACATATCAATTTCAACCACTTAATCAGTGTCAATTTACAAAGAATTGAAATCCAACATATATCTCATCTGCATAACAAATCAGAACCAATCTCACCCAATATAGCTTCAGATACAAATTGAATCAGTTGCTGGAATCAAGATACCAATTCCTTTTCAAATAAATAGTTTTATAGAATCAAATTGAATCCGAGATTGATTTAGATGATAGAGCAATCTGAAATTTGAATAAAACCCAGAATCTGAAAAAGAAAAATCTTTCATTCCGAAAAGACGAATATTAAAAGAATATAAAATTTGATGATCATATAAAAACACCTGTCAATGGATTTCACTTTAATTAAACACCTGAAATTAATGACATAAAACACTTGGAATTTCACTAATTGAGCTGGAATTTAATTCGGGCCGTGAAGAACTTGAACGGGCCTTGAGATTTCTGTTCGATTTTGATTGGAAAACACTCCTAGAGTGTTTAATTGCTATTTGCCAGGTTCATTTAAGTGATTCAAAGGTTTGGGCCCTCAAGAACTTAAACGGGCCGTGAATTCCATTCAAAATTAGTTCGAATTTCTTGAGGAATCTTCTTCTTTTTGTTCGGAGGGTTGATTACAACATATTTCCTACGCAATTAAGAACAGCTCTTGTTGAATTTTGCAAATTGGGCTTCAAATCAGATTTCGGTTCTTCGATTCTAGCGGTTTTTTAAGTGTTTTTGTTCTTGATTCTTGTTCTACATTGCTTGTTTTAGTTCGTAGTGTTTAATTTCAGGTGTTTTTTTGCTTAAATTTGATGATTAAATTTGATGATTGATTAATTGACATATACCTCTGTTTTAAGAATGGAAGAAGAAGAAGGGAAGAAGAAGAAAAAGACAGGGGCATATAAGTCGTTTTGCGCTTGTCTTTAGTGTAATTAAGCTTCAGGTAACAAGTGACAAATATGCGCCATGTGGCATATTTTGTGTGGTGAACTATGGGCAGTTCTGCCAAAGCTGAACTGCCCCTATCAAGCCCGTACTGACACGGCGTTTATTTAAATAGAGCTCTCGATCGAAACTGTTAAACTAATGAAAAAAAATTACAATAGATACTTTGGTCAAATCAAACTACCAACTTTGGAGTTCTTTTCAGCGCTTTTTTTTAATGGTGAATATATTGTTACATCAAATACTATATCAAATTGAAATTTTATAATGATATCAAAGTAAACTAATTACTAGTATTAAACTAGAAAAAGACTAGTATAAAACTAGAGAAAATATCAACGTTCGTGAGAGTTGAACCCATGACCTCCTGATCATGGAGTCTCATCCTTAACCAGTTGGCTAAGGCCTCATCGGCAGTTCTTTTCAACTCTTTTATCTCCAAGCAGGAAAATTCATGTCCAAACCTGGTTTAGCCAAACATATCCAACCACCAAATAAGTGTATTGCACTTGCTTTGTGATTGGTCACTTTCCTGGAAGTTACATCCAATCACAAAGCAAATGTATTACACTTGTCATGTAATTACTTTGGGTTCGGCCAAACTCGGTTTGGGTAAGAATTTCCCCTCCAAGCAAATGGTGCATATTCCTCCTCACATCAGACAATTACTTCGATATTTATATCCTCTACGTGCTAATTAATTTTCTAAGTTAGTTAAATTATATAATAAATTTTCATTATATTATGGTCTTAATGACACATAATTTTTTGGATTAAATCACTTTAATTATTACTATATTGTAACCAAGAATTTGAAATTGTTATAATGAATACTTAAAACCAAAACTTGAAAATAGAAAACGAACTATAATTACTAGGTATTTATAACTTAAAAGTACATGTCTATATAACTATTATTCTAAATTATCATTTGAACGAATTGACAATATCAATTTTTTTTTTTGACATTTTCAATCTAAACAATTTTTTCATCTAAGCAAGTCTTCACATGTTTAACTCATTTTTATAATCGATTTGACCGCTTTTGTTGCGTATACCTGTTTTTTACATAGTTCACCATTTCTTAATTACATGCCTAATTCATTTTCTTTTACCAATTTAACTCGTTTTTACTAATTTTTCATAATTTTATCGAGTAAGTATATTTTATCGATTTAACCCGTTTCTACACTTTTTAGAGGTCCCGCTTCTACACCAAGTTTAGCATTATTTCTTATTATTTTATCATGTTCTTCAATCTATTTCATCAGCTTTTACATTGAGTTTACCATTTTTTATGTTATGTAACTCGTTCTTTCATCGATTTCACACGTTTTTTGTGGCTTATCCCATTCGAATAAATTCTCACTCACTTTCTCCGATTTAACCCAATTTTAATCGATTTTGATTATTTTTTTGATGATTTAAAATATTTTAACGACTATTTCACTTTTTTTATTATCAATTTAACTTGCTTTTTGTTGTTGTTCTTTTATTTATTTTCTTATCCCATTTTAGCTGATATCATTTTTTTTACTGGGTTACCCTTTTTTTGCCACTTTATTCCGTTGTTTGATCAACATCACCATTTTTTTTGTTGTAACTCATTTTCTTTGATCCAACTCATTTTTTCATTATTTTACCATTATTTCATCATCTATTTTTTAATTAAATTTTACGTGATTTCACCAGTTTTGATCATTTATATGTTTTGACTTAAGCCAATTATAAGTTTTTTAGTTAACTAAACAGTACTTTATTTTATTTATACAACACTAATATTGCATATTTTTCGAGGTTCTTTAATGATTTTTAGGTAATTTGATAACTGGTAATTTCTTAGGAATTACACAAAGAAGTATCGATTGCATCTTTTTGTAGTTTTAACTCATTCTTTGATCGATTTTACCCGTTTTTGTGTTTAATCCCATTTATTAATCAATTCACATATTCTCTACGATTTAACACAATTTTAGTCGATTTTATCTATTATTACCAGTTCCCGTTTTCTGTTGGTCACCATTTTTTTCTTTAACTCGTTTTTCTTATATCTAACCTATATTCCCATGTATTTTACCATTTTTTATCATATATTTTTTAGTCTACTTTTACCCGTTTTCACCGATTTTAACCATGCTATGTTTTTTAGTTATTTGGCTTAAGCCAATTATAAATTTTCAGTTATTAAATAGTAATTTTTTTTATGTAACTAACCCGAAGATGGCATTTTCTTTTGAGGTTCTTTAGTTTTTTTGAGGTTCTTTTGATAAGTGATAATTTATTAAAGAAATATCGATTTTACATGCTTTAACACGGAATTTATCATTTTTTTTTGCTATTTTAGCTTGTTCTTTCACTAATTTCACTCATTTTTTGTGGCACATCACATTTCTTAATCAATACATCTATTTTCTCTAGTTTAACCCAATTTTATTCGAATTTATCCCATATGTTAATCAGTTCACTCATTCTCTCTAATTTAACATTTTAACCCAATATTAGTCTGATTATGCTTATTATTTTGCTGATTTAACCCATTTACTCACATATTTAATTTTTTGCCAATTTACTCATTTTTTTTGTCCTTGTTCTTTAATCGATTTGAATATTTTCTTTTTTGGTATCCCATGTTTAACCGATTTCATTTATTTATTTATTTTGTTTTATCAATTTTACCATTTTTTTTCCGGTTTACCTTATTGTTTTATCTATTGTACCATTTTTCTGCTTTAGCTCGCTTTTTTTCTTCTTTTATCTAACCAATTTTTTCATTGATTTATCATTTTTATCATATATTTTTTAATTGAATTTTACCTGTTTTTATCGATTTTAACCATTTCTATGTTATAACTATTTTTGGTCTAAGCCAATTATATGTTTTTGTTTAGTTAAAAAACTTAAACTAAATAGTGATTTTTTAATTAGTGTTAGCACAAATGTGATATTTTTTTTTTAATACGTGATAATGAATAATAGTTCTTTTTTTATTAATATTTTAATGAATTGTAAAACTTTAAAAGATAATTATAATAAGGTTGATGTAGAAGAGACTTGTCTAATTTTATTTCTAGGATTATTTTATTTTACCTTTTTTGCCATAAAATTAAATATCACAATATAATTTTAATAGGAGTATATAGTCTTCACAAATAAGGGAATAAATTTTCTTCTCCAAACTCGTACTTATATGTATTTAGAAAGAAGAAAAAAGTTTGATGACGTGACTATGACATCTGACATATGGAGCGCTCTATTATCGCAAATATATAGGGTCTGTTTGTTTGGTGTTTGGGAAAGTAGTTTGGGAGATTAGTGGAGGTTTGTGAAATAATCTCAATTTTCGTAATATTATTTGTTTGAATTTTGAGAGAGTGGTTCGAGGAATAAAGTAGGTGTAGTTTTTTTTGGAAGAATTAGGATGTAGGTGTAAGATATGTAAGAGTTTATGTCAAATTATGTTTGTAATGTGAGACAAATTGTATAAGAGAAATATTACTTTATGTCAAATCAGAGTAGATTTTATATAGGTTTTTTTAAGAGGTAAGAAAATTGTTGTTTGTTTTGCTTTTGAGAAAGTAATTTGAGAAAATTGAGAGATAAAAAATTTATTTCAAAAAAATAAAAAATATGTTTGCTTGGCATTTCCCAAACAAAAAAAAAAATTTGGGAAACGCCAAACAAACATGCTCATATTTACTTATTATGTGATTATTTTCAAAAGTCAGAAAGTCTATAAGAATGAATAATTTAATTTGGCACTTGAAAAAAAAACATATAGAGCGATTTTCTTATTTTTTTGATAAATAATACATCGAACATTTCATCAACTCAAAAGTAAGGTACAACAAAATCAACAATAGGGTATACCTTATCACAAAAAATATTACAAGGAAGCATGGATCAAAATTTTCATCTTTTCCATCAAAAACATCGAAAAGTTTCTGTTTTTGAATCAGGCGAAACGAAAACAAGCTCTAATTCCGAAACTATTTATTTGTCTTAAACTCTATTATTTTTCTAAATTTAGTAACTTTTTTTACAATTTTTCCTTAGTGATTCCGAAAATATTTCCGAATAATCTCGAAAAGTTTTCAATATTTGACTGACAGAAACATATATTCGATCCGAAATTTTGATCCATGCAAGGAAGAGAAGAAAAAATAATACAACAAAGCGGGTCTTCCCAACGCAAAACACCGGCTCAAGCGACAAGGTTATGACATGTGAAATTGGTTCCTGAAGTGATGTATCAGAACTTCCATTTAGGCCAATAGGCCCAAAACATCTAATTTCTCCAATCAAGTCTCGAGCAATGCAATCCAGCTCTTTTCAAAAAAATTGGATATCCGATCGATGCAATTATTTTCAAAACAAACCCAGTAATTTTTTAATGAGCAATTATGGTACAAGCCAACTTAATTAAAAGAAACTCCACCGCAAAATAGTTCAAGCAAGGCTGTTTAGGGCATCTTTAATGAATAGTGGGGAGATACCCTAGAGGGTATATGGGGGGAAGGGGAAACAAAAATTCATCTCTAATGACTAGGGGAAGGGAGAGGGTATACGGACTAGAGGGACCCTGGAGGGACCTTGAAGGGAGGGGGAGGGGGAGCTTCTCCCATCCAAGCCCCCTCCCTCACATGCTATTTTTATCTTTATTTAAAAATAAAAAATTCCTCTATTATTTGTAGATAATTATTTTTAATTATAAAAATATAACTTTCATTTCATTAAATTAACACTATTATTTTATTATTGATTTGTTTTATTAATTTTGGGGTTGTATTTATCACCCCAAAATAATTATTTCTAAAAATTTAAAATAATACGATACAATCATGAAATCATGTTTGACTAAAACATAGACAAATATGGCGGAGATGATGAATTTTCTTATATGAATTAATTTAATATTTGATGTAATTTTTTATTTTCTAAGTTTCCTAATGTACTTTTGATCTTAAATTAATGTTAATTTTAAATTTATTTTTGGTGTAGTAGTAATAATAATGGAAAAGGATAAAATTTATTATTAAATGGGTTTGATAGAATGAGTCATTAGAGATGACTTAAAAACTAGGGAGAGAGGGAGAGGGAGGGGGAGGGGGAGGGGGAGGGGGAGAGGGTATTCCCTCTCGGAGTCATTAGAGATGCTCTTAGAGTTCCGAATGATACAGCAAGCACCAGGACACCTTTAAATGTGGCGTCATAATTAACCTTGAAGACCCCTAGTTTTGGAGGAATCCATCTAGCAGAAGAACAAGAAGCGATCGACAAAGATTTTGGCTTGTCATAATTTGTCACGTCATGATACGTAAGCATCCATGTGGCAAGTGAGACGATATTCCAAAAAAATATAAAATTACAGGACGAATTTGACTAAGTGATATAGCTTGAAACGAAAATTCAAAATCACTAATTAGTTTGCGAACTTTTTAGCAATTTTGCCTTAGATTTTGGACGAGAGAAATGTCCCATCATTATGCTCAATGGGCTGGCGTTAATCAATTTTGAGAACGAGTAATAAATATATATTTACAAATTCGCAAAATTAATTTGCATATTTTCTTTTATCTGCTAATAAAATAGACAAGTATTGGAGAATATACTGTGAAGATATATACAGTATGATATTGTCATGTGCTTTACATTTTAAATTGCATTAGTTTTTTTTTAAGGTAGTAATTAATTAGCATGCATAATATAATATCATCTTTGTATAATTCACTGCAACATTGTATAATCTTAACTATATCTATTTTCTAATAACAAAAGAGGAATCTAGAAACCCGAAATACATATCGCAAGTGCATGTTTTCCACTAAATTGTAACTTAGAAATTACATAGATTAATTTTATCATTAGCACCCTAAAAAACCAAAGGAAAAAAAGACTAATAATTCTACCAACGGAATTCATTATTCACCTCCACCAACGGTCCCTTTAAAAACATAAATATAATCACCATTTTCCACACCATGCCAACGTAAACTGCAACCACCATTCATTACTCTTTGTTTATGAATAAAAATATATTCATCAACCGGGAGTATTTTCCTCTCCAACAACAATTTCCCCATCTCATCAACCCTACTCGAATCAATAATTTCAATTGGTATTTTTGCCGAATTAAGCAAACTAGAAGAAGTCTCAACCACCACATTTATAAACTTCCCCGGCGGACGATTATTATTAACCATCTCCCTCGTCGAGGATTTCAAAAAAACGACCACTTCCGACCTTTCCTCAATTCCGTACTCGGTTACACTACGAAACTCGTCTTCCATTTCAATTCCACAAAAATAAAGTATCATTCTCTTAATTGAGGTGCCATCAACTATATGGATTTTTTCTTTTAGGCTCTGGACAGTGTCCATCGTATCAATTTCTATGTCGATTTTTTTGGAGGGGAATTTTATAGTGATATTTATTTTGGTGTTACTTTGTGGGATATTCGTGTATTTTGTTGAGAGGTGTATCTTTGTACCTTCGGAGAGGGGAGGATAATCGGATAAATCGAGGCCGTCCATTAACTCGATGTCGAAAATTGTGAGCGTTTGTGAATCCACGGGGACATCAAGAAAGTGTTGTATCTTCTTTTTTATTTCTAGAATTGGTTCTTGTATACCTACCTCCAAGTAGAATTCACAATACCCTTTCACTACAATAATGACCTTCATTTTCTTTTCTTCGAATTAATTACTTTAATGGAATTGGATTGAATTTGTTTGATTGAAGAGGCTCTTATGTTAATGCATAATCATGCATAAAAAGTGAGAGTTACCAGCTGTATTCATTTGGAATTGATGTCGTTGGGTGTGGTCTTGATGCATGAAATCATGCGAAATTGTCATTCAAATTCATGCAAAATGGGGCGCCAATCTCTATGGAAGATTTTTTTTAATTTCTTTCCAACTTGGTTTCTAGCTAGAGGGGTAAACAAGCAAGTAATGATATATTGTTCAAGTTTGATTTTAATTTTATATGGAATTTGAATTTATGTCAAACGAACTTTGATCGAACGAGGTAGAGTTGAGTGTTAAGTATCTTTATATTTTTACACATATTTTGCTAATTTTTAGCTTATCCGATCCAATCGAGCTCCATTTTTATCAAATGAAAAATATTATTTAAACTTGTTTGATATGTATGACAAATCGATTTCAAACAAACCTCTTTAAATACGAAAAAAGTTCAACTTAAGATTGTATAGCTTAGTTTGATTATCGGTCCTATTAATTTTTAACTCTAATGATTATATGGGTTTAAATTATGAGATACTTTAATTGGTAGATGGGTTTTGTCGGAAGAACGGCCCAATCACGAATGTAATGTTACTTTAATAAGTATATATAGGCCCATTTCATTATAAGTACTAAAGGGTTGTGACATAAAGTATTCGTCTAATTTATATTAGGGCCCCTTCTTTTCGTCTCCTCGGCCCCAAAGAAAGCATTACAACCAATCTTTTGTATAATTCACACGCACTCGGATTGTTGCCGTGAAGATGGGGTGATTGTTCAATGTTATTTGGGAGAAATTATTTAGTACAATCGCTGCACCACGTCATCAAGTACACGTGGTGCAGCCCACCAATACACTTCCGACATGTGGATTAATAATTCACATCACCCATGTTCTGGCAATGTGAACGCAATTTTTTGAATTCCTATTTTTTTGGAACATGACTAGAATATGAGGTGATGTGGATTATCAATCCACATGTCCCAAGTGTATTGGTGGACTGCACCACGTGTACTTGATGACGTGGTGCAGCGATTGTACTAAATAATCTCTCGTTATTTGGATAGCATTTTGGGATGAAAATCAAAATGTGTATCTTTTCATTTGGAACCGGCCGAAGCGATTGAGGCCAATATAGATCCATATATGTTTGTTTCATATATATATTTATATATTTATTTTTAGATCAATATTTGTTTCGTATATTTTGTATTACATCTCCATGTCTATGTTGGAGTTTTTATTTATTGGTTAAACGATTTTGATATTAGTAAATAATCATTCACACACTCTCATTCCTCAGCTTTCCAAAATGAGTGATCTTCTCATGGTTGGTATATGATAAGAAACACCTGCAGGGGACGTAGGACCTAGGGGGCTAAATATTTTGGTCGACTGCACTCATTTTTAGCGTTATTATAAAATTGACCAAAATTTAAGTTATATAATGTAATAACATATAACTTTGCCCGTAAACTTTAAAATATAAATATCTTAGAAAATTAGAATTGTTTTTTACCGTATTGTTTTGTTGAGTATAAAATTGCAGAATTTGTTTCATATTAGCTTATTGGCGATTTTGATTTTTATCCCAAACTAAATGCCGATTTAATTTTCGTCTCAGACTATTTTGTCTGAATATCATCCCGTAATTTCTCTATTTTCTTTTTAGGTCTGAAATTTGAGGGAGGATGGATGAAATAAAATGCATAAAAAAAGCACTAAAAACAGTTGGGATGAAAGTGATATAAGATGCGAAATAAGAAGCAAAAATTTACGCTATATATACACCGGGAAAAAACACTTGAAAAAAAAATTATTTGTCACCCAAAAATTTACTCTATGTAAACCTGTAATTGTTTTCGGGTAACAAACCAGTCATTTTTTTTTTTTTTTTCCGAAGTAAGTTGTATGTTAGTTCTTAGTCCTATAAGAATGATACATATAGTCCCCACGCTTTTAGAGAATAGCACTTTTGATCCGAATTATCACTACAAGAAAAGCATGATTTCCCGACAGACGACGGGACAAAATCTGGCGGGATTTTCGAAGAGGAATTTTCCGTCGGAAATTTTCGACGGATTTTCCGAATTTAAAAGCATTAAAATTTAATAAAAAAAATCTGGCGGGATTTTCAGAAAAAGTATTAAAATTTAATAAAAAAAAATTAAATTTCCGACGGGTTAAATCTGTCGGAAATTATTTTTTTTAAAAAGAAAAGATTAATAATTTTCCAAACGATTTTATCCGTCGGAAAATAATTAAAAAAAAAAGGATCAATTAATTACCGACTAATTTAATCCGTCGGAAAGTAATTAAAAATAAATAAAAAATATATTTTTCGTGCATTACGTCTCATCCCTCCCCCATTCAATTTGGGTCCAAAAAGAAAAAATAGTAAAATTGAGGGATGAGATTCAAACAATTTTTAAATTACGGAACCAAATTTGACTACGTGATATAGTTTGAGATGAAAATCAAAATTAGCATTTAGTTTGTGATAACTTTTGCAATTTTACCTATTTCAACACCAACATGACACTTCTCCTCAATGCAATTGCAGGTACTCCACACGATTTTCACGAAATCTGCCCCTTTAGACTCCCATAATTTTTCGGGAATAAAGTACGATAACCCCCTTTTTACTTGATTAGTTTACAATACCCCCTACCAACTTAAAAAATTAATAATAACCCACGCGGTCTCTTAAAAGTTAAAAATATAAGAGTAACCTCATTGTTCACTTAAACACAATATAATTAGATATATTGTTATATTTTTTTGAAATCTGTTTCAGTAATTAACCGGTCAATTCTACCGAAGAATGAAACTAATGGGTATGGGGAAATATAACTTTGTCCAATTATTATGAGTTGGCCTAAGGAAATTTCTTCCCTTTTTTGTGAAGACTAATATACCCCTATTTAAATCATATTGTGATATTTAAATTTATGGCAAAAATGTAAAATAAAAGAATCCTAAAAGAAAAGAATTACAGAAGTATAATTAGACAAGAAGTCCATTGTATAACAAACTTATAATTATCTTTTAAAGTTTTGCAACTCATTAAAATATTAATGGTAAAAAAAAATCTATAACTCTATATTTCTTCAAAAATTTCTTTGAAGAGTTCTTAAGAAGTCATCACTTATTTGAAGAACATAAAAAACATTAAGGAACCTCTATGTCGAATTCGTTCTACGTGGTTAAAAAAGGTACTACTTAGTTAACTAAAAAATGTATAATTGGCCTAAGCAAAAAAACTTCAAAACATAAAAATTGTTAAAACCGGCAAAATATGTAAAATTTTGATTAGTAATATATGATAAAAAATGGTAAAATCAATGAGAAAATTGGTTAGATAGAAAGAAAAGCGGGTTAAACAAAAAAATATTGTGCCATTGATAAAACAACAAGGTTAACAAGCAAAAAAATAGGTAAAATCGGTAAAAAAAAATGAATGAAATTGGCTAAACACGTGATAACAAAAAATCATATCAAATCGATAAAAGAACAAGAACAAATAAATGAGTTAATTGGCAAAAAAAAAAGGGGAAATATGTGAGAAAATAAGTTAAATAAGCAAAATAATAAATCAGACGAAATTGGGTTCAACCAGAGAAAATTAGTGAATTGATTAACAAATGTGAAAATTGACTAAAATTGGGTTACACTAGAGAGAACTAAAAATGTATAATTGGCTTAAGCAAAAAAAATTCAAATTAAAACCTCGAAATTGTTAAAACCGGCAAAAAAATATAAAATTTTGATTAATAATATATGATAAAAATGGTAAAATCAATGAGAAAATTGGTTAGATAGAAAGAAATGCGGGTTAAAACAAAAAAAATCGTGCCATGGATAAAACAATAAGGTTAACAAGCATAAAAATAGGTAAAATCGGTAAAAAAAAAAAGAATGAAATTGGCTAAACACGGGATAACAAAAAATCAGATCAAATCGATAAAAGAACAAAATAAATAAATGAGTTAATTGGCAAAAAAAAAAGGTGAAATATGTGAGAAAATAGGTTAAATAAGCAAAATAATAAGTAAAATTAGACTAAATTGGGTTCAACTGAAGAAACTTAGTGAATTGATTAACAAATGTGAAAATTGACTGAAATTGATTACACTTGATATAATTATGGATTGATGAAGAAACGAGATAAACCACAAAAATAAAATAGATGAAATCGGTGAAAGAAAGGGCTAAAATAATAAAAAAAAAATGATAAACTCAGTGTAAAATAGGTACAAGCGATACTTCTTTAAAAAATTCTTAAGAATTTATCACTTATTAAAGAATCTAAAATCAAAAGGTCACATTCAGGCTATATGAATAAAAAAAATATTATTTAGTTAACTGAAAAATTTATAATTGGCTTAAGCCAAAATAAGTCAAAACATAGAATGGTTAAAAAATTGGTGAAAACGGGTAAGATTCTACTAAAAATATATATATGATAAAAAAATTGATAAATTAGAGAAAAAATAGGTTAGATAGAAGAAAAACGACTTAAATAAAAAAATGGTGTCATTGATAAAACAACAGGGTAAGCAGGATAGGTAAAATCGACTAAAATTATGTTAAACCGAAAATAATGAGTGAATTGATTAACGAATTTGATAAAACACAAAAATGGGTGGAATCGATCGAAGAACGGGTTAAAATAATAAAAAAAAATGATACGCCGATGTTTCTTTGGACAATTCTTAAGAAATGATCAATTATTAAAAAAACCTAAAAATAAATCACATTTCTTCGATACGATTAAACTAAAAAAAATATAGGTTAAACTTGTGAAAAATGGTTGAGATGGAAATATCAAGGTAAAAGAAGAAAATAATATATATTGTTCATTTGTTCAAATTGTTGTTTTAGAATAATAGTGTTGGGATTCGGTAAGAAAAACAGCCCTAGGCACAGCGGAATATAAAAAATTTCTAGGGCCTCTTAAAGAATCTTGCCAGGATATTCTCTAGTTGTATATATATGAATATAAATCAATGACAGTATAAGTTTTCTCGTTTATACCTGTCTCCTTGCAAATCCAAGTTGGCTAGATGAACTCTGAATTCTCTCACAGAAAATCGATCCAAGCTTTTTGTACAGCGCCCCACGTGTTGCGCCTCTACGAGTTGATACACCACAATATCACGAAAATAATATAACCTAATCGACTAGAACATAGGCTATATTAATTCAGGACTTTAAGAACGATTTTGGAACAAAGATCGAACACGAAAAATTCTTCCAAAGTGGAAGCAGGGTTCGGCCGATCCAGGTAGGGAGAGGGAGAGAGATTTTTGCTTTGCTCAATTTTTGCTTAAGGAGTTGTGTGAAAATTAACTAGAAGAAAGCTATTTATAGTTTTCTTTCTATCCTAGTCCTATTAGGACTAGGTCTTCTCTCTCCTACATGGGCCATGGCCCTATTTAATTAGAAGACCTAGTCTCCTAATTAATTCATGGCCCATATTAATTAATCTTTCAGGGCTTTATTTAATTTCCCAATTAAATAGCCCAATTAATTAAATCATCTCCCAATTAATTAATTAAACTCCAAGTCTAATTAAATTAATTATTCCATTAATTAATTAAATCCTAATTAATTAATTTACTCATAAATTAAATTCCAATTTAATTTATAATCTTGATCCAATTCCAATTGGATCCATTTTTGTTCCATATGGGTCGACCCAGTCGACCCACCCATTTAATCGACCCAGTCGATTTTGACCCAGTCGACCCAGTCGACTGGTTCGTTCCTGTTTCCTCGCTTTCGCTACTTGTGTATTGTGTATGCCCCCGTAGGTTCACCACATAATTGGCCGTGGGTTGTAATTAAATATTATTTAATTACTTGAGCAATTAATGCTCTAAATTAATCGAACACTCTGTCGATTAATCATTCCAAAATTAGCACCCCTGCTAATTTGGGAATTCTCCCACACTCCACGGTCGATGTCCAGTCACAAGCCCATGGAGCCCAATCACTGGTGAATTAATTCAGTGAACCTTTTATCATTTACAATTTCCATATACGACACAATCTCTCCATCGATCAATCTCCCAGTCGAGACTTAAGGGTATGGTCTTTCATCGGATTCCCTTATTTTTGTCTTGACCTTATGTTCTCTGATCTCGAAATAAATTCTTTCTGACTTGTTCTTTATGAGCTACTTACATAAAGTCGTCAGTTACCTTGGCCAAGGATTTCATCAGAATTAATTTCTCACAGAAATCCATAGGAGAATTTCTCGACCTATCAAGTCGAGTCAATGGATCCTTTGTTGATGATATGAATCTGCATACGAGTTCCTCTATACCCAACATGAGTCCACAGAGACTTTCTGGTAATCCCCAGTCAGTCGGAACTCATATCAAAGTATAGACGTTCTCGTACCAGATAAACCCTATCATCTCAAGTTGTTAGGGATCGTTCCTCGTATACTATTGTAAATTGGAATAACTTCAACCCCGATATGCGACTACCGCTTCCATGGTGAGTTATTTCCTAATTGGGGTATTCAGTGCGCTTGCCATCCCAGCAAGCCACCCACTTATGTGTATCGACTATCCCAGTCACGCTCGTGGACCCCAGCGTCCTCCAGTTCATCGGAGTATACACAATAGTGAGAGTCTAACCGAATCCAACGATGTCCTATCTCGATTGGATTCTACGACTCTTGAATATATTCTAGATCACGGCCTTAGAGATCAGTCCACGGGTTGTCCCATAGCCCTGTGATCTAAGGACTTCTATCCTTATGCGTAGACAAGTATTACATAAGATAAAGTTGACCATTTAATAAAAGTGCATTTATTAATCTAAATTGAATAGTTCCTCATTAATTACAATTAATGCTAGCCATACAGCTGGCTTGCAGGACACTATTTCTATCAATCTCCCACTTGTCCTAAAGCCAGTCTTTTATGTTCTTGAGTCCCATCTTATGCAGATGTTTCTCAAATGCCTTTTGAGGCAGAGGCTTCGTTAGTGGGTCCGCCGTATTATCTTCTGAGTCGACACGTTCCATCTTAATGTCTCCTCTACCAATGATATCTCTTATCACGTGGTATCGTCTCTGTACGTGCTTGGATTTCTGATGAGATCTCGGCTCCTTTGCTTGCGCTATTGCCCCATTATTATCGCAGAAGATAGTAATGGGCTCAGCAATGCTAGGTATCACATCCAATTCCTGGATGAAGTTCCTCATCCAAACACCTTCCTTTGCCGCGTCACTCGCGGCAATGTATTCTGCTTCAGTGGTTGAATCCGCGGTTGTTTCCTGCTTGGAGCTCTTCCAGCTAACCGCACCACCATTGAGGCAGAAAACGTATCCTGATGTCGACTTGAAGTCGTCTACATCACATTGGAAGCTTGAGTCTGTATAGCCTTCCAATTTCAATTCTCCTCCGCCGTATACCAAGAACAATTCCTTAGTCCTTCTCAGGTACTTCAGAATTGCCTTTACGGCTATCCAGTGCTGCTCACCTGGATCAGACTGGTAGCGACTTGTTACGCTAAGAGCGTACGCTACGTCTGGTCTCGTACATAGCATACCATACATTATGCTTCCTATCGCGGATGCATATGGTACTCGAGACATATTGCTTCTCTCTTCAGGCGTCTTTGGGGCCATAGACTTGGAGAGTGCAATCCCATGTCTCATTGGAAGCAATCCTCTCTTGGATTCTTCCATACTAAATCTTTTCAAGATTTTGTCTATGTACTGGGATTGGGAGAGGCCCAGCAGTCCTTTTGATCTATCTCGGTAGATCCTTATACCTAGTACAAAGGATGCTTCTCCCATATCCTTCATTGAGAATTGTGTAGACAACCATGCTTTAGTTTCAGACAATGCTTTCACATTGTTTCCAATGAGAAGAATGTCGTCAACGTAAAGCACCAAAAATTCAACTGTACTCCCACTGATCTTCTTGTACACGCAAGGTTCGAACATGTTCTTGATGAATCCAAAAGTTTGGATTGTCTCATCAAAACGAATGTTCCAACTTCGGGAAGCTTGCTTCAGTCCATAAATGGACCTCTGGAGTTTGCACACCTTGTGTTCATCTCCTTTGGATGCATATCCTTTTGGTTGCTCCATGTAGATCTCCTTATCAATGTCTCCATTGAGAAAGGCAGTCTTTACATCCATTTGCCATATCTCGTAGTTATACCACGCAGCTATGGCCAGCAAGATCCGAATGGATTTGGGCATTGCGACGGGCGAGAAGGTCTCCTCAAAGTCGATACCTGGTCTTTGAGTGTATCCTTTTGCCACTAGTCGCGCCTTGTAGGTAATTACCTCTCCGTTCACTCCAAGCTTTCGCTTATAGATCCACTTGCAACCCACGGGAGCCACTCCCACTGGTGGATCTACCAAGGCCCAGACCTTGTTTGAGTGCATGGAGTCCAATTCGGATTCCATGGCTTCGCGCCACTTTCCCGAGTCTATGTCTAGCATAGCCTCTTCGTAAGTCCTTGGGTCGGTTAGAGACTGTCCAGTCTCATGCAGCAGACCGTAGTACCTCTCGGGTTCTCTACGTTGTCTTTCTGACCTACGAAGTATCGGTGTACTTTCTGGTGCAATTTCATGCTCCTGTTCTCCCACTGCCTGTGGTGACGGGTCAGCTTGATTGACCTCTAAGGTCTTTTCAGCTTCAGTGACCTCATCTAGTTCTACGTTATTTTCTTTCTTGTCCACCAAGAAATCCTTCTCCAAGAAGTGAGCGTTCCTCGAGACAAACGTTGTTTGTCTTGTAGGATCGTAGAACTCGTATCCTATTGAGTTTTCTGGATACCCCACGAATTTGCACAAAGTGGATTTCGTCTCCAATTTATCTCCCACTAGCTTTTTAACGTAAGCGGGAGATCCCCATATGCGCATGAATGCGTATGAAGGTGCCTTGCCAAACCATAGTTCGTATGGTGTCTTTTCTACGGATTTCGAAGGTACCATATTCAGTATCTTCGTTGTCGTGAGGAGGGCATGTCCCCAAAATGAAAGAGGTAAGTCAGTGGCACTCATCATGGATCGAACCATGTCCATCAATGTTCGATTCCTTCTCTCTGCTACTCCATTTAACTGGGGTGTTGCAGGAGGAGTCCACTGCGATAGTATTCCATGCTCTACAAGATAATTCAGAAATTCGTTACTAAGAAATTCTCCACCTCGGTCAGAACAAAGAGCCTTTATCGTATGACCAAGTTGATTCTCTACTTCCATCTTGAATTCTTTGAATCGCTCAAAGGCTTCAGACTTGTGTTTCAACAAGAACACATATCCATAACGACTAAAGTCGTCAGTGAAAGTGATGAAGTAGTCATAGCCACCTCGGGCGCTTTTTCTTAGTGGTCCACATACGTCAGTATGTATTAAGTCCAATGTTTGCTTGGCTCGCTCAGGGTTTCCCTTAAATGGCAACTTAGCCATTTTACCCTTTAAACATGGTTCACATGTTGGCATTTCATCAATGCGATTGATTTCAATCGCGCCAGATGATGCTAACTTTTGAATCCTTGACTTAGAAATATGTCCAAGTCTAGCGTGCCATAATTGGGCAGATGTTTCATTATCTTGTTTCCTTTTGTTTTGTTGTACGTGCATGACTAACTTAGGTGGTTTCATAATGTAAAGTCAATAATTTAATGTACCATATGAAAAACAAAAACAGGAGCTTTTATTAAAATCAACATTATTCAATAACATGAATAAAAAAAAGTTTTTCATTAAAAACTAGGTACATAAATGAAAGTTTTCCTAATGACTTTATCAAACCACCTAAATCTACTTTTGCCTACGGCCTTGGTAGCAGCTCCAGCTCCATTGCCTTTATTCAAGGATCCAATCCTCAGGCTCCAGTTTCCTTAATGCTCCCATCACCTACAAGGATGAGAACTCCAGTCAGTGTCTAACACCAAAAATGCACAGTTAATTGTAAAATTAACTTCAACAAGGAATATACCTGTTCGAACTCTCCATAGGTTCGAATTTAATCCTTTCCCTTGACCTTGTGCAGTAAGGAGCTCTGGTTTCCATTTGCTTTGGTTTTGAACGCCGCCCAGTCCTTTCGCCAACCCTTGCTTTCTTTCCAAAAGAAGCTTCGTGTTCCTCGAGCATTTGTCGCAGGACATGCACAGTGATCTCTCGCCTCTGGAGATTCAAGTCCGCGATAAATTGGTCATATGATCTAGGAAGAGATTGTAGAATAATATCCACTCGGAAATCATTGTCCATCACGACACCCATATCATCGAGTTCAGATAGAAGTCGAATCATCTTGTGTACGTGGATTCCGACAGGAGTTTCCCTTCTCTTTCTTGCTTGCAAGAGTTCCCTCGTGATCGCGAATCTGCGACGACCATCTCTAATCCCATAAAGGAATTTGAGATTCGAGAGAACCTCTTTCGCGGATGCCATATGCTCATGTTGCAAACGCAGATCAAGTGACATATATTCCAACATGTATTCACGAGCTAAGCCATCATCCAGTTTCCACTTGGTGATGCTTTTACGGAGCTCATCAGGAACGTCATGTGAAATAGTAATGGGTGGTGGCACAGACAAAACATAGGATATGTTTTCAGCTTCAAATAATCCATTCAAATGATGCGTCCAGAAATGCAAGTTGGGTCCAGTTAAAATATTACGTTCAAGTGATGAGATGGACAAATCTCTAAGTGCTCTAAGCTCTTTTGACATCATATCTATGAAATGACGATAGAAGAAATAAATATGCGAAAGATTAATTTAAAATGCACAATTCACAAACATGGATTTTATTTGCAAATTACTCCCACTATTTTAATCAAAATCTTATGCCCCCACATAAGTTTCGGGAATTTAAAATATCCTAGCGGGCTTAAGGCCCAAATGCAATCTCCTAGTACCCACGACTCGTTGGCCATACTATTTGATCCACTTGGTGGTTGACTATGTCAACGGTTAACCATCGCAGCTAACCCTTAAGTTCATTTAGCCTCGTTTTTCGATATGGACCCACGACTCGTGAGACATCCATACTTACTAGCGTTAAATCATGTCCAATACTCGTGAAGAGAAATAGTTCAATCCTAGACGCCCCACGACTCGTGAGACAGCGCCTAAAACCTTGCTATCCCCTCCCTTGGCACTTAACTCGTGCATCGAGGCAGTAGACATATTATCTTCCTATAGCTCGACCCACGACTCGTGAGACATCGAGATATATTTGTACAATATGCCTAAGACCTAGTAATTGGATAGGCTCGGACCATAGACACTATTCATATGCGCCCGTTATTCGATTTAATATTCTAATTGAATTTTAAGTTCAATTGGAGGTTTCTAAGTGTGCGAGGTCTCATCAGATTATGCTTATCTTGTTTACGTTTTCTATCCTAAGCATGCATCTCATACATCAAAGAATAATGTGCGAAAAAGTAAACATTCATCACCTAGCAAGATGTGATTGGTCGATTGCCCATCCTATGCGATCCATCACGAGCCACGTGATGAATCAATTGGTCAGTCTAGGGTGAAAATTAAATGTCCTAACTATTACAATTTTTAAACCCATACATCATGGGCCTTCTTGTAATATCCAGCTTGATTGGGCCTCCATGTAATGAATTGGGCCTCCATGTCCTCCAAGGTAAATGGGCCTCCATGTGGATCTCCAAGTCTTCATGAGGTCTTCTCGGCTCCAAGCCTAATCTAAGCCTAGCTTACATAATTTAAATGGTCCTATTCTATTACATTTGTTTGCGCAAGCAAGGGCACCAATCAGGCCCATTTAATTACAACCCATAAAATAAATAAACCAAAACTACACAGGGCTTAAGGGCAAAATCGACCAATCCACATATTCACTCAAGAACATGCATAAATTCACATAAGGGCAAAAATGTAAATTTACCGGCTCCTTTAATTTTAATTCATAAAATTCATCCAAGTTAATTAATTTTGAATTAATAATTAACCTCTAAGATTAATTAGCTCTTACTTGAGCTCCAAGTAATCTACAAATCCTATCTTGATTAAGATTGGTTAATTAAGGTAATCTAAATCTCTAAGATTCTTACCTTATCCAAAACTCTAAGTTTCCCAATATTCCTAAATCTCCAAGATTCTCAAGATAATCCTATTTTGATTAGATTAGTTTAATTAAGGTAGTGATTAATTCTAACAGAATAACTACCTTATCCAAAAACTCCAAGTTTCCTAATCTTCTAAAATTCTCCAAGATTTTCAGGACATCCAAAATAGGCAGAAATTGAATCCAACCAAAATTCAGCCACGGAGTGACGAACAGGGTGCCGCCACGTGGCAGCACACACGCGGCCACGGAGGCCGCGCGTGAGCCGCACGCAGCGACTGCTGCTGCGCGTGACAGCACGCAGCAGCGTGCTGCTGCGCGTAGCCAACGCGCGGCAGACTGCCCGTAGGCAGCTGCCGTGCGCGGCACGCGCAGCCAGCGCGCTGTGTGCGTGCTGCCGCGTGCGGCAGCGTGCGGTGGCCGCCCAGCCGCGGTGCGCTGCTGCGCACCGCCGCGTGCCACCGCGGTCGAACACAATTTCAAAAATTTTTTTTTTTTTTTTTTTGTTTTGATTACTTTTGATTTAATTTAAAAACAGTCCCAATTAAATCATAATCCAAAATTAAAATAACATGATAAAATTACGAATCTAAAATTACCCATTAACTCTAAGTTAACAATAAAGTCCTAAAACATGCAAAGTTATAGAACTAGCCACATAAATCAAACATATGATTTAATAAACACAGAATTCGCAAATTCATATATATACAAAGCCTAGAGTTGGCTCTGATACCACTGTTGGGATTCGGTAAGAAAAACAGCCCTAGGCACAGCGGAATATAAAAAATTTCTAGGGCCTCTTAAAGAATCTTGCCAGGATATTCTCTAGTTGTATATATATGAATATAAATCAATGACAGTATAAGTTTTCTCGTTTATACCTGTCTCCTTGCAAATCCAAGTTGGCTAGATGAACTCTGAATTCTCTCACAGAAAATCGATCCAAGCTTTTTGTACAGCGCCCCACGTGTTGCGCCTCTACGAGTTGATACACCACAATATCACGAAAATAATATAACCTAATCGACTAGAACATAGGCTATATTAATTCAGGACTTTAAGAACGATTTTGGAACAAAGATCGAACACGAAAAATTCTTCCAAAGTGGAAGCAGGGTTCGGCCGATCCAGGTAGGGAGAGGGAGAGAGATTTTTGCTTTGCTCAATTTTTGCTTAAGGAGTTGTGTGAAAATTAACTAGAAGAAAGCTATTTATAGTTTTCTTTCTATCCTAGTCCTATTAGGACTAGGTCTTCTCTCTCCTACATGGGCCATGGCCCTATTTAATTAGAAGACCTAGTCTCCTAATTAATTCATGGCCCATATTAATTAATCTTTCAGGGCTTTATTTAATTTCCCAATTAAATAGCCCAATTAATTAAATCATCTCCCAATTAATTAATTAAACTCCAAGTCTAATTAAATTAATTATTCCATTAATTAATTAAATCCTAATTAATTAATTTACTCATAAATTAAATTCCAATTTAATTTATAATCTTGATCCAATTCCAATTGGATCCATTTTTGTTCCATATGGGTCGACCCAGTCGACCCACCCATTTAATCGACCCAGTCGATTTTGACCCAGTCGACCCAGTCGACTGGTTCGTTCCTGTTTCCTCGCTTTCGCTACTTGTGTATTGTGTATGCCCCCGTAGGTTCACCACATAATTGGCCGTGGGTTGTAATTAAATATTATTTAATTACTTGAGCAATTAATGCTCTAAATTAATCGAACACTCTGTCGATTAATCATTCCAAAATTAGCACCCCTGCTAATTTGGGAATTCTCCCACACTCCACGGTCGATGTCCAGTCACAAGCCCATGGAGCCCAATCACTGGTGAATTAATTCAGTGAACCTTTTATCATTTACAATTTCCATATACGACACAATCTCTCCATCGATCAATCTCCCAGTCGAGACTTAAGGGTATGGTCTTTCATCGGATTCCCTTATTTTTGTCTTGACCTTATGTTCTCTGATCTCGAAATAAATTCTTTCTGACTTGTTCTTTATGAGCTACTTACATAAAGTCGTCAGTTACCTTGGCCAAGGATTTCATCAGAATTAATTTCTCACAGAAATCCATAGGAGAATTTCTCGACCTATCAAGTCGAGTCAATGGATCCTTTGTTGATGATATGAATCTGCATACGAGTTCCTCTATACCCAACATGAGTCCACAGAGACTTTCTGGTAATCCCCAGTCAGTCGGAACTCATATCAAAGTATAGACGTTCTCGTACCAGATAAACCCTATCATCTCAAGTTGTTAGGGATCGTTCCTCGTATACTATTGTAAATTGGAATAACTTCAACCCCGATATGCGACTACCGCTTCCATGGTGAGTTATTTCCTAATTGGGGTATTCAGTGCGCTTGCCATCCCAGCAAGCCACCCACTTATGTGTATCGACTATCCCAGTCACGCTCGTGGACCCCAGCGTCCTCCAGTTCATCGGAGTATACACAATAGTGAGAGTCTAACCGAATCCAACGATGTCCTATCTCGATTGGATTCTACGACTCTTGAATATATTCTAGATCACGGCCTTAGAGATCAGTCCACGGGTTGTCCCATAGCCCTGTGATCTAAGGACTTCTATCCTTATGCGTAGACAAGTATTACATAAGATAAAGTTGACCATTTAATAAAAGTGCATTTATTAATCTAAATTGAATAGTTCCTCATTAATTACAATTAATGCTAGCCATACAGCTGGCTTGCAGGACACTATTTCTATCAAATAGTTCAGTAGACATGTAGTTTCAGATTAAAAACACTTAATAGTTATAGTTCATTTCTTATTTTCATGTTTTGATTATAAGTATTTATGATAATTTTTGGTAACAACATAGTAATAATTAAAGTGAATTAATCAAAAAAAATATATGATATGTCATTAAGATAGTATATTGAAAAATGATTATATGATTCAACTAACATAAAAAATTAGTTAATCACGTGCAACGCACGTACACTTTCCTAGTTAAGGAAAAAATGTGACAGGCTGTGTATATTTTCATCAAACACAATAGTAGTACAGAAAATGAACTTTGATTTTAATCATTTTTACTATCTTGGCGTGTAGTTCAAATTTCTTTGGAAGATTACATATAGATTGCAAGTTTACATATCATATTCTTGCTGATGATTTTCTACTTAATATACTAATAACAAGAACCAATTAAGATGGGATTAGCCATTGACCTTAAGTAATTAACAAGCCCCACACCAATTTCCAGTACAGTTTCGTAGTTGACTTGTCAATCCAGCACTGACGAATTAGTCTTATCTTTTGTTATTTAAATGTTGCAACAAACCGACAACAAATCATTGATAGAGACTAGGTTTGTTAACCTGTTAATTTCCAGTTCATATATATCACGATATTTACAGTATTAATTTGATGAAAACTTAGATATATATGGTATATTAACTTTTCTGAAAAGACAGAAATCCTAACTGAATTTATACGAGCCACAAGCTATTTCTAAAGTTTATATAACGATCACGTCTTTCCACATTTGGCCTTATTCCCATTGATTTTTTTTTTTTTTTTTGAGAGAAATAATCAGATGAGTTGAGGAGAGGGTTAAATGTGTCATTAATGAAGGGACTACCGCGAATAAATTAAAGCCTCGAGCTCGAGAACGTAGGGTGTGTGTGGATGGGTTTTGACCCGGTCTAGCGGGTCTCGCGAGACCGAGCCAAAACCCTTTCAAATGAGTTTTCGCCAAACCCATAAAACCATCAAAAACCTATTCAGAAACTCACATTCAAACTCTTAAACCTATAAAACATTGATTTGACACCTACCACCTATTTTTTCTTCCAAATATCACTAAAAAAGACATTGATTTGACACATATCACCTACTTTTTCCCCTAAACCCCAACATCCAAACCCATTCCAAGTGGGGTTTCAACTTATTCAAACCACAAAACCCAAGAATCAAAACCCATCCAAATAAAGTCTCAAAGGTTTCATCGAAACCACCCAAACCAATTTTTTAAAATCGAGACCCGCGAAACCGAGCCAAAACCCATCCAAATAGACCCGTAGTTATGCGATAAAAAGAACTACATGTCATATTCATTTTTAGGTTCAACACATTAAATCCTTTAAACCCATTAGTAGAAATAATGGTCTTCAATTGTTTGAATGATACAATTAATTATGACAAGTTTAGGACCAAATATGTCCAGTTTGAAGGTTGAAAAATTAAAGAACGAATTGAGCTTTTACTAATTAGACCACAATAATAGTACTGATTGCATCTCACGAGCTGATGAATTGGCGTAGAAACAGAAGATAGTCGAAGTTCCTTTTTCAAATCAAACTTTCTTGTCATAATTTTTGCTACGAGCCGTAAAGCCTTCTTCATTAATGATTATTATTAAGACTTTAATTGAGATACCTCTCAACATCAAATTTGATCCCAAAAATCCATCATTTCCCCCTTCAAAAATGAATTTGTTGTTATTCTTTTTGCCAATTTTGATAAGTTTTATTCAATTAATTAAGAAGTTCATTTAAACTCCGTTTAATTGGGCTAGGTTTTGGTAGCGCGCATTATTTAATTATGTACTTTCATTTTTATTAGTTTTGAATTTTGCTATTTTTGGCATATTTCCACGCTTTTACCCATACCCCTCCTTTATAGTAATCTCGTAATTCAAATTGTGCCTACAAATTAATATCTAATATGTTCTAGCTTCAATTTACCAATAATGTGTATTTTATTTTCAGATGAATAAAATTCATCTCCCATGAACTTTCGACAATTGACATATCCACCTCCTTTGCCTTTGTAAATTTTGTGAAGAACACTGGAGGTGGATGTAATTCATCCATTTATTTTTACGAGTATTCAAGAGGTAATTGTCTAAGACGTACTATAAGAATCATTTAGTCTTGATAAACAATTCGTGTGGGGCTTTATTATTAACACTCTCCTTTCACACGAGGAAACCCAACCCATGACGCATTGAATTGCGACATATATGGTTTATCAAGGGCCAACGTGCGAACAATCATGAACTTGACAAAGCATGTTAGTGAATAATGAATGAAGCCTAACACGTGAACAATAACAAATAAAGTCATTAGACACATAAATTAAGGTACACTTAAATGAATTATAGTTAATTCACTTAACAAGGTCATACAAGGGATAAAGATTTTTGTCCAAAGGACCAAGACCATAAAAAAATCATTCAGTTTTTAGTTTTGATTCACGTCAAACATTTATTCTTTACATTATATATTATACCTGAAAACCTAACAAAATTATCAAAAAAAAAAAAAAGAAACTTGCTATATAATAAATCATTTGTTTTACTACATTTTCTGTCAATCAATGTCCATAGCGCAACCTTAATGGGACACCAGTAATGTGAGACGATCAAATGATTATCAAGAACCTGCTTAATTAATCAAATGGCGAGAGAAGCACTCAAGCGGCTTTGAAAATTCATTTTTAGGCAATTAAGATCTGGATTAACAAAATAATTGTTCTTTTTTCTCCGATTGACTAGCAAGATATGGTGGTTAAGGTTACCATGTCTTGATTGTTTAATCAAGAAATTTAATTAAGGTTACCGTGTCTTGATTATCTATTCAACAAACATTTCATGTTAAATTAATTATGTTTTAAGTAATTAACTTGAGATTATTCGATTACGGAACATGGAGTAATTAATGCATTTATCACGGAAGACAAGGCGTGTGTCGTCACAATCATGTATAACTCAAATCTCAAATAATTAAGTGTTTTCAACACGATATATCCTCATGTCATATATATATCAAATGACAATTTATTCTCCTCTTCTATTGTAAAAAGAAATCGTCGTCTCATTTTTTTTTTTTTTAAACATATTTATGGACAAAACTACCATCACTTATATAGTGTTCATAGTTAAGAATGTCGTCGCGCGGGGTAAAGCGTTCATTAGGAATATCATAAAGTATACATTATGAATATCACAATGAGGTAAATTGTTCATTATATATATCAAATGGGATAAATGCTTATTAGACAATATCATGAGGTGAATTGGTCATTTTGCATATCTAAATGAAAAGTGTCACACGCAATTTTGAGAATGTGTACAATACCCCATCTAGGAACGAGGCAAAAAGCTTGTTCTTACTTTTTACAGGGTGCAAAATGGCTATTTTCAATCATAAAAAATTAAATTGTCCAGGACCGACTTGCTAAAGAAACCCAAAAAATAAACATGAAAGAAAGACGAAGCAATTTAAGAGTTTCATATAAATTTGCAAACTATTAGATTATTAACATTGTGAAACTAATTGACTATAACAGATTAGTGCGGGCACATGTCCTGACTGGTTGGCAATTATTTTAGTACTGTGCATTTTTTTTTTAATTCCTCCGATCCTTATAAATGACATTCAAATAAAAATATAGTAAAGATTCCATTGGATCTGGTGGATCGACCAGATCATGATGCAGGGTCAATTTCTTCTAACTTGAAGCTAGAGATATTATTTTCTTTAAATTCATACAGTTACATTCTACCGGTCGTAAATTGATCGAATTGTTTTGAATCCCCAACTGATCAGATGTACAAATATATATATATAAATATGTCGATCCAATTAACATACAATTTAATCTAAAGGGTCATGCCATCATTACATTAACACTAACATACACGCGCGTATGTTGTTTTTCAACTAATGAGGGTTTTATTTTAGTTTTAATACTGATTGTTTAACAGTTATCTGTTTTTGTAATTTGATCGTACCTGAACAAATTTATATACTCTAAAAAAAAAAACATACGCGCTTGTAATTATATTTAGACTTCAAATTAAAAAATGAACTACTATGTATGAAGGATCAGAAATAATTTAGCCGAACCCAACTAAAATTTATATATTTTTCAAAAAAAAAAAAAAAAAAACTAAAATTTATATACTAAGCATAAATAGAACAAAAGTTATGATAAATAATATGGCATCTCAAAATGGAAGAAAAGAAACACAATATGGGCTGGGCCGGTTCTAGTTATCGAGGGTAAGGGGAAACATAAAACTCGATATTTTATAAGAAAAAGATGTGTTTTAAATTCATTTTCTTTACTTTTTAGATAATTCTCATGTTTTTTTTCTCAATTCTTTTTTTTTTCTTTTTTAAAATACATTTATCATCAATCATTACATAAAAAATCATTATCATAATGAGTAATCGGGAACTTAGATGTTAAACGCCGTGCAATGCAGGGGTTCATTCTCCTAATGACACGTGTTTATTTTTTATTTTTAAAAATCTACATAGTCAATGCTTGTAGACAAGAAGGATACATGTCATTAAGAGAATGCATTCGTGCAATGCACACGTTTTTATTTTTTTATTTTTAAAAATATATATAGTCAATGCTTGTAGACAACAAGGACACATGTCATTAGGAGAATACATTCGTGCAATGCACATCGTGTAACATTTAAATTAATTTTCGTTCATTATACTTACATGTCAAATTAATAAAATTTAAATTATATTTTTTTCGTTTGATAGTTTTTTAAATTAGAATTAATATTGACTCAAATATAATCTATTTTTTTATTTAAATAAAAAATATCAAGATATTCTAATCTTATTATACTAGATTGAAAGTCTTGTGAGTGGATTGTTTGGATCATAATTTCCCTGTTAGATCACGGTGTACTTATGTTGCACGGATACGGATACGCAGATACGAATACGATACGACATGGATACGGCGACGCGAATTTTTAAATCTTTATTGGATTCGAATGTAAAAAATATAAATTTATATATTTATGCATATTGAAATTAGTAAAATAATATATGTATATATTCATACATACTGAAATAGATCAAATTAAGTTTCATAAATACTAAATTGCATAGTTTTTAGGAAAAAAAATTATTTAGTAATTTAATACTATTAATTATACATAATGTTCATTGTTTATTTATGTTATATAAAACATGTCCCGTTATAGACAAATTATCTTGTATTGCAGTTGTATATAATACAAAGTGTGATTTGACGCCTTACATTGTTCTAACCAATTGTGGTGACTTAGCAAAATTCAGAATATAAAATGTGTTACATACGTCTAAATAAGTATCCGATACGTGTGTCCAACTTTTCTTTTTAATTATATTTATCGACACGCCAAGTGGAGTGTCGAATACGTATCCTACAAGTATCCGAGGAGTATCATATCCGAAAAGTGTCCGATACCTTATTTAATAATTTTATGAAGTATCCGTATTTCATAGCGGTGTACCAAGTTGGGCGGCTCGAATTTAAAAAAAAGTTACCCCTCAATATATCACTTGAAATCAGAACATTATTGCATTTCAAAATCTGATTAGAAACACCAAAATAGCACACACATGCAATTTCTAATATGTATAATATGAAGCAAGTCAACCTTAATTAAGATATTCAACTTGACAACAATAATTGGTCATTAACGTGGGGTGATGACAACTCGTGTATGACACGTTCAACTCTACTATATATACATGATGTTACAAACAAGTTAAGTACTCAAACAAAATTCAATCAATCTCAGATTTCTCCATCTGGGAATTGAATTGAATTGAACTGAAATGGCTTTCAAAAATACTAATGTTATTGCAATTTTTGTTCTTGTCCTTGCCGTTTTCGGCATATGCAGTAATGCTCAAAGCTTGAAGGTTGGCTTCTACAAGAAAACTTGTCCTAACGTTGAGGCAATTGTCAAAAAATCGACCGATACCATATTTACGCGTGCGCCAACTCTTGCTGCTCCTTTACTCAGGATGCACTTCCATGATTGTTTTGTTAGAGTACGATTATTTACTTATTCTTATAATTCGTTAATTATTTGCTTTTATTTTTCCTTATTATAAAATAAATATATTCATGCTTGCAGGGTTGCGATGGTTCAGTTTTATTGAATGCAACAACTAACAGTACTACTGAAGTTGAGAAAGATGCAATTCCAAATCTATCTTTAAGAGGATTTGGATCAATTGATAGAATTAAATCTGCCGTGGAAGAAAGGTGTCCTGGTGTTGTTTCCTGTGCTGATATCTTAGCTTTGGTTGCTCGGGATGCAACTGCCTTTGTAAGATATGAAACGAAATATATCTACAAATTAATTAAGAAATTAAATAAAATTGGAGATTATTAATTAATTTTGATCATTAATTAATTATATATCACAACAGCTGAAAGGACCAACATGGAAAGTACCATTGGGAAGAAGAGATGGAAGAGTATCAAATTTCAGTGAAGTTTTGCCCAATCTACCACCACCTTTTTTCAACATTACTCAACTCATTGCATCATTTGCATCCAAGGGTTTGAGCACAAAGGATCTTGTAGTTTTGTCAGGTAACTTGTCCATCCACAATTAAAAAGTCACTTCAATTATAATATGGTTTATTTGCAATATACTCGTCCATGTTCCTAATTATAATTAACAACTTATTTTTGTGTGTGTGTATTTTAAGAATAGCAAATAAAATCATGACTCAATTGTGTACTCCAAGCGGTAATAATATTGATGGGTAATAGAATTTATATGATCAAATGACTTATAATATACCCTCTATATATTTTTGATAAAAATTAATCTCATTTTTTCAATTTATATATGGCTAGAATATTAAACCATGTTCATCATAATTAATTTATAAACTTTCTGCCACTTATAATAAACTTTAATTCAGTGTTTGTCACAATAACACTTACATACTATATATATCATCAATGTTGATTGTTGCACATGTAGAATACGAGTAAAATCATAACAAATACTCCTATTACAAAATTTCATTAAAGGTCAACGATATAATGCAGGGGTAACATGCATGTTATATTTTTTTATGAAACACAATGACATGTTTGCTAGACTTACAAAATAGGGTGTGCTCTTTATATGTCTGTAAACAAATTAAGACAAATTTTAGCATTTTTATGTTAATCGAAAATTCATATTATTTATATGTACACATGCATGTACAGGGTCACACACTGTAGGAACATCGCACTGCTCTAGTTTCTCCAACCGCTTGTACAACTTCACCGGTGTGGGCGACAGCGACCCTTCATTGGACTCGGAGTACATTCCACGATTGACAAGGAAATGCAGCCCAACAGATCAAACAACACTTGTTGAGATGGATCCCGGTAGCTTTAAAACATTCGACATAAATTACTACACTCTTGTCGCCAAAAGAAGAGGCCTGTTTACATCTGATTCAACCCTTCTGGCTGATAGCGAGACCAGGGCGTATATTAGGCGTCATGCTTCATCCTCCGGAACCTCTAGTTTCTTTAAGGATTTTGCTGCGTCCATGATAAAAATGGGAAACATTGAAGTCCTCACCGGCAATGCTGGTGAAATCAGGAAGAGATGTGCTTTCGTTAATTAATGATTTGCTTCAGTTTGAGTGTCACAATCTCCATCAATTTGGCTTTTGACTTTTCACTAAGCATGCATTTTTTTCTTTGATTTTGTTGTATTCATTTGTATTGTTCCCTTCACCGTACCTTGTTAACTTGTGAAATATATTAATGATCATACATTTTGTGTGAGAGAGTAAATTTCTTTCAATTTATATTGTAGTGTTAAACATTGTATATATGAGAAGATATATAGAGCCAACAAATATCCCATTTACATATAAATACGTACTGGCAATCTTAGCTCACATTTTTAGCTCGTATATGATATATATTTCACTTAATATTTCATCAATTACTATTCAGTTTTAATTATGCGTGAATATCTTAATTAATTGCCCAGGCGGGCCACATACACAACACATGCCACATAATTTGTTTGAAAATTTCAGTCCCATAATTGATGTTAGAGACAATATATATATACTGAAATACTTTAAGTTGTGTGTAGTTACATCTTACAAAAGGAATCTAAAAATATTTACCAAATTAAACTACGTGTCATTTTTTCAAAAACATTGGAAATACCTTAAATTAATTAAACTATTGTTAAGTTATTGTAACAGCGCTCGTAATAAGGCGACATCATTGAAGACGTACGCTTAAATTAGAGCCCATGAGACAACTTGGGAACAAGTCAAAAATTCGGAATGTAGACTCCAATTGTCAAAATTACAGTTATTATATAGTAAACTTGGCACTTTAAATATAAGATAAAGGAAGTATCAAGCATTAATTAGCCATGGGACTAGAAGCAATCTGGTCAATATATAATATCTCCATAACTCTTATGTGTTCATGAGTCGTCGTACCTGTTCATATTAATTTATTTTGTGCCTAGTCATGTCTTTAATATCTATCTATCTTAGCCAAATTTTTAAAATTATACAAAAACAATAAGTTAGTCCAATTTTTAGGTGCATTCCCTAACATCTGATCAAGAATTGCAAATTAAATTCTCCTCAACGTTGGACGTGTTAAAAATTTGACGAATCTTTGATAGAGGTTGTCTCGACCTAGGAGGCTGAAGAACCACCCCTCGTTATATCACACAGTCGAAGCAGACACATCTCATCATCCTCGACCGGATCAGAATTAAGAAATGAAAGGAGAAGAAGAAGAATTCTACTCAAACAAGGAAAAACACTTATCATAACAAACTTTTATCAACTCGACACTTTTCACACCAAGTTTTTTCGAAAAACATATTTCATACCACACTTTCAAAACTTTGGATACTTTCATATTTTTTTTCAAAATTGGACGGAATAATGAGCGTGCGCCCGTTAACTTCAGAAACGAGGGAAGGGAACAACAATATTATATTGAATAAACATTTCTCATGTCGCATAACACAGATACTTAGAATTTTGTGCTTCAAATGTCAGCTGAAAAGAAAAAATGGACAGCTACAGTATTTTGATTGTTCTCAAACTTCAAATAATTAAATTGCGTAGTATGATGATTAGGTTTTTCTACATTTCATTTTTCACGTTTTGTCTTTTTTTTTTTCTCGTAAGTCATAATTAATTAAAAGCGGTAAATGAGCTGGCTTCTCAAGATGGTAGCAGGTACTCTTGATATATATATTAATAATACTAATAAGAGTCGATGGAGCCTCCAAATATATAAATATTCATTACTTTGTCTTTGTCTTGCCCGTTGCAAAGATAGAAAACAGAGACAACCTTATTGGAAAGATAAATAATATAAAGAAAAAGATATCTCATAACAAGATAATTAATTATTCTCCATTTTGCATCTCAGTGTAGTATTCCATTTTGCATGTCAGTGTAGTAAGTGAAATCCAAGAGAAAAAATAATTTGTGCTAGCTACTATTCTCCATGCAATACGTACGGTTAATTAATTTATTCTAGTCTAATCCAAATTTTAAGTCCATATGTTTAATACGTCTAAAAGAAGCTAGCTTAAGAAATGAGGATGGTTCAATCAAGACTTTATAAAGAGTATTTAATCTTTAGTCTCGATAATTTGATCACGCCTCATCCATTATATATCACAAATCAAATTTATTTGCTACTTTGCATATATATATACATATATATATATATATATATATATTTGTGATTGATCACTCTTCTTAAAATGTTGTTCATTCACAAAAATACGTATATTGTATTATATTTAACTTGTGTACGATTGAACTTTGTTGGAGCTAGGATAATAGTAATAGCCTTCATTAATTGACTTAGTCAATAACAAGCATAACTAACCACTTTTAAAAAGCCACCCAATTAATTTTTACTAATTAAATTGTGGAAAAGGGTACTTGATTAATTAGTTGATTAGAATATGTTGGTTTGGTTAACAAATGCTACTATAACTGCACCATTTTCTTAGTATTATTATGCCACTGCCCTGTTGTCTAATCAAGTGCCTATAAAATCTAGGCCATGCATTTTGAATTTCATAAAATAAACAGCATATATACATATAGATATAGTATTTGCATGTTTTGAGAGCTAGATTTCATCAAAAATGGAAAAATTTGGGTATTATGGGATTGTGATACTGGTTTTAATAAGCGTAGTTATAGGTTCAACTAATGCTGATTTAACGATTAATTTCTATGCAAAAAGCTGTCCAAAAGCTGAGAAGATTGTGTTGGATTATGTCAATAATCACATCCCAAATGCTCCTTCACTTGCTGCAGCTCTATTAAGAATGCATTTTCATGACTGCTTTGTCAGAGTAAGTAGTAATCAATCTGAATACATTTTCATGATTATGTCAAGAATTAATGAATTTCCTGATTAATTTTGAATATATATATATAAATCACAGGGATGTGATTCTTCTGTGCTGCTCAACTTCACATCTAGCACGGGAAACCAAACAGAGAAGGTTGCGGTTCCTAATCAAACGCTCAGAGGGTTCGACTTCATCGACAGAGTGAAGAGCTTGCTAGAAGCTGAATGCCCTGGTGTGATCTCTTGTGCTGATATTGTCGCTTTGGTTGCACGAGATGCCGTTGTTGCCACTGTGAGCATACAAAAACCAACCAATTTTTAGAATTAATGAATATGTTCGACGGACTATGTATATGATTCTGTTTTTGCTGTTCTTATAATAAATAGGGTGGTCCTTCCTGGAGAGTCCCGACAGGGCGTAGAGATGGGGTGGTATCAAATGCTTCGGAAGCTTTAGCACAAATTCCAGCTCCTACCAGTAACTTTTCCACACTCCAGACGGATTTCGCTAATAAGGGTCTTAATCTCAAAGATCTTGTAGTCTTATCTGGTGAGTTACATTAATAACAACAACTAATTGTCAGTCTCGATCGTGGTAAATGGTCCAGTTTTCCAACATGGGAGGAGGTCCTTTGCTAATTCGACAAAGCATAGGGGGTATTTTTGCATTTCGCTCAATTGTAAGACTAGCGTACTTCGCTTAGTACTAATTAATATAAACTGAATAAAATTTCCCAGGTGCTCATACAATTGGCATTTCACATTGTTCTTCGTTTGCAAGACGTCTGTACAATTTCACGGGCGTGGGGGATCAGGATCCGGCCCTGGACAGCGAGTACGCAGCTAATCTCAAAGCCAGAAAGTGCAGATCCATCAATTCCACAACAATAGTGGAGATGGATCCAGGAAGTTTTAGAACGTTCGATCTTAGCTATTATACCTTCGTGCTTAAAAGGAGGGGTCTATTTCAGTCTGATGCAGCACTGTTAACAGACTCTAGAACTAGGTCATTTTTAACTCAACTCGAGCAGGGATCTGTCAAGAATTTCTATCAAGAATTCGCGGAGTCGATGGAGAAAATGGGTAGTGTTGGAGTGAAAACAGGAACTTCTGGTGAAATTAGGAAACATTGTGCTGTTGTTAATTCTTAGAATTTTTTTATTACATTTCCTTCCTGTTTAAGTTTATCTTTGGACTTTGAAGACTTTTGTGTGTTGTATTCTATTCAAAATAAAGCTGTTGATTTAAATATTGGTTTAATTATATTGTGTTTCCAAATCGTGTTTGTTGAATTATCTTCATTTCTATGTCCTTTTGTGATGTTAAGGGAGATTCCAATGCTCATGAGTCATGAATATATAAGATGGTTGCATGGAATAAGCATGTATAATGATAATGATGTTATGTTCTACTGTTAGATTAGGTTATTATGTTGACTTTATCCTTTCTCATTTTAAGTGTCTTTGTCTAGACTCTAGTCGGAAATTTGGTGAAGAATATGTAAAATCACAATTCCAGTCCTTTATCTTTTACTAGGCAGCATTTTTGGGACACTTGTTAAATCGTCTAGCACTTTTGCAGTGCTGTGATTTTGGTCCTTCAAGTCTTTAGTCCTCGATTTTGGTCCTTTAAGTCTTTAGCGCCACAATCTTTGGTCCTTTAGTCTTTAGCGCCACAATCTTAGGATACTTGACCGCAATTTAGAAATCTAGCTGTCCTGAAAATTAATCATGCACGACCAAAATTACTCTTCTTGCATCCATGTGTGAACAACTTAACACACATGAACATCGTGTCACTAAATTTTGGAGGAAAACAACTCATGACAATTTTCCTCCAAAAATGATCGATAACTTGACACTTCAATAGTCATAATTTGAAAATTCTGGCATTAACTTTAGTTATATATTACCAAGACAAAGTAAATTAAAACTGAAAATAATTGATGCATATGGATGGACAAATATTCCAAGATAGGTGGACCAAAATCTTAGTAAAATGCCCTAAAGTTGTGGCACTAAAGACTTATAGAACCAAAAATTGTGATCAAGTATCCTTAAATCGTGATTCTAAGACTTAAAGGACCAAAATCGCGGTGAAACGTCCTAAAATCGCAGCACAGGGGACTTAAAGGATCAAAATTGCTAGATAATTTAACAAGTATCCCAAAATTATGACTTAATAAAATATAAGGGATTGAAATTGCAGTTTTGCCATGAAGAATACCAGTATTTGTAATTCAACCAACACAAATTATTCAGAAGACATATCTTGTTATTGAATAATATTAAGAAGATAAAAGAAGACATTGTAAATACAAATATTTTGTGATTAATCATGGCCCAATGATCCTACGCTAGATTTATTTCCCATTTTTTTCTTCTTCTGTTGCTGCTTTAGGTGCACATAAATGGGTCGAATTTCAATCTAAATTCTATTAGAAAATCTGATGGATCTAAAAATATGTATTTCAAAAAATCATTGAACGAATAAAGATGTAAGTTGATTCAATTCATATATGGCGTACAAGAAATGAAAATTTTGTATATGTACACAATATTTTATTAAAGACAAATAACATTAATAATATATAACCATCAATATAAGAAGATATTAGTTAGTAATTCATAATTTGATTTTTATATTGAAATAAGTTAATAAAATTTGATCACACAAGCTAAATTATATGAAACTGTAACTAAAAAGAACTTTTTCCATAAAGAGAATTAATTATGGTGTGAATTTCGATAATGAAGATGCTAGTGAATTCAAAAAATATGTTATATGTGATGAATTTGAAGAACTCGAAAATTTTAGAGTCGAGCAAAATCTGAATCCGATCGAATCTAACTAAAACTTGGTATCGACCTTAATCCGACCCGTACTCAGCACACAAAATTATCAATTATGTACTGGACCGTATCCACACTGCAGAATTTAATATCCCATTCGTAATTTCAAAAATAGCGTGACTTTCAGTGCATAATTTTAGAGGGGTCGACCCAACCCAAGTTTATGATCCAATTGTTCGAACAGCAAGCCCACTTACATCTCAACCCATTACCCCTTACAAACAATGCCGATTAAAACCCTAGCTTCTACACTCAGGAATAAATACAGCTCTCTTTCTCTCTGCTTCATACTGTATCTGTATCTCTCCACAGCGGTTCCCTCATCCTCCTATCTCTTTTTGCATAATCAGTAGTGGTCTATCCTCTCTCATTTTTTCTGTTCTACCGCGTTTTGGTTTATAAATTTATCATTCTTTTTGTTAGTTATAAACTATCTGTGTGCAGTGATGATGCAAATGTATGTGGACTAGAGTTTCTGATCTTGCATTTGAAGACTAACCCTTGGCTGTCTGAGCACACCATTTTTCTCTCCAATTTTTCCCCAAAAAAGAAAAAAAAACAATTTATGCGTTTCATATGATTGATTATTTTGCGGCTTATGATGATAAATCTAATTATCTTAGCGGATTTCAGTGAGATTATTAATAATCAATGATCTGAATTGTTACACACACTGAAGCCTTTCCTATATTTAATCCTATTCTCTTTATTTATTTATTGAATTTGCTGGTTAATTAACGATGCGATGATGAGATTAGACGCCTATTTAGGTGTTTTTAGGGCAGTGGATGGATTAACATCCGTGAGCCTATATATATATTAAACGACTTCTCCTTCCACTGAGCAAATTTTTTGTTTTTCTTCATGTTTCTCCTTTTAAAATGCGCCCAATACCAATTCTGGGAGGTGTTTGATTCCTCTTGGTATAATGGCTCGGGCGCAATATTTGATGAATGTGGCTATTATCCTGATCGATGGATTCTTTCAATGCCATTAGATCCCGGAAAAACCACACAAATTTTTTATTAAATCAAATTCTTTATTGCTTTTTGAGTCAGTTGCTTCATATGGTGAACTCCCTCTGATTTAGTGAGAGATGTTCTAGTTTCCGAAGCATAGATCAAATTTGGTCAGGTTTTAACAGCACGATGTGTCTTTCCTATTTCATCGTGTTACCTGTCTCCTGCTACATCTTTCTTACTCCATTATTTATACAGTTCATATGTTAATTAAACTTTTTTTTTTCTAGTTGATTTTTGCCAGTGCTCTCCGAAATACTTTATAAGAAACTAGTGTTGTACTTTGCACTGATCTATGTATGTAAGTTAGAAATACATTATGTATATTTGCACAAGTAAATGACAGAATTCAATATTTTATCTTTTAACATAGTATTGTTGTCGCTTGCCAGTAAAATAAGTTGATGATTTAATTTTAATTGCAATTTATTAAAATTTCGACGCTAAAACTTATTTAGAAAAGTGTGACATTTAAATTATTTATGTAAAAGTTAATTTTAAAAGAAATAAGAGAAGTTGGATGCTTCATGACTTGAGCAGGAAAAAAAAATTCTCACATATTAAAATCGTTAATTGGCACCACGATTTGAAGTAACATAAAAATTAATTTGGATAATTGGATTCATTCATTCCACTCGGATGGATGATGCAATAGTGTCTATTGCCCAAGTACTTAGCCAAATTATATAAATACATATGGATATGGATAAGTAACTGATTTATAAAAACAATGATGGTGTGGGTGTGTGTACATCGAATGATGCTGTAAAAACATCAAACAATTACTATTTTTTTTATAGATATTGGTAGTAGAACTTTGGGTAATTCATTATAATACTTGGACTCTATTGTTAAAGATTGCTTCTAAATTATATTTGTGCATTATAAAGATATCACTTCAACATTGATGGTGTGCGGATATCCATTAATTAGACCTTTTATTTTTTTGTAATATATTTCATATTTGTGAAACTTGAGACTCCTTTCTTTAATTATTTTCTTATATTAAACATTAAATTATGTCGCTTATTTATGTAAATTAATTTTGTTTATATAAATAATAAGAGCATCTCCAACAATAATAAATAAAGTTAAATTTATCTCGAAAATCAAGATTTAGCTATTCAAATTAGAAAAGTTATTCCCAACAAAAAAACATAAACATAAGCCTTGAGAAACTTGAACAGCCAAATTTGCCCATTGAACCAGGTGGCTATTCATTATTTTAAGGTGGAAAAAGGAAAAAATAATTCCTCAACCGAAATTGAGTAATCTAAATTTTAACATTGAATTTAGCCCTTAATTTGAATAAAATTGTGGAATAAAATATATTCGTTAAATTTTAATATAACCGTTGAATCTGAATATGATCGTTAAATTTGAATTCTTCAATAAATAATTTGATCTCAATTTAATATTCTAAAAATAGTTTTTTTTAGCAACTAATTCAATATTATTGATTCTATGTTTACAATACAATAAGTTATTGTTTATACTATCTTTTGTAATTAAATGTTTGAAATGATAAAATGTTAAATCGATTGGCAAATTTAATGGTTAAGCCATCTCCATTGTGTCGGGGCGGGCTGCGGGGTGGGAGTGGTGGCCGTCTCCAATGGAGGTTGGAACGGGGTTGGGCCTCCGCGGAGCCCTGGAATGAAGAAGACGAGGGGCGCGTGAATCTCACACGCTCCTCTTTAAGTTAGGGACGCCACTTGCCGTCCCTTGATGGGTTCCCCTTTTTTTTTTTTCTTTTTAAAATTTGTTTATTTAATATATTTAAATAGAAAAAATAAATTATTTAATATATTTACATAGGAAAAAAATAAATTCCTCCTAAATTAAATTAGTAGAATTGAATTATTTAATAAAATTTGTTAATATATATTGTATATTATGCAGATATTTTTTTTGCATTTAATAAGTTTTAATTAACTAAAAAAATGGAGATATGCAAAAATTGGGCTTGTCCGAAAGCTAGATAATTGGACTGCATTCGTGTTCACAGGACGCGCACAAGTTTTGTAGAGACGAAGTGAGTTTCAATCCATGATTTGCATCCCCCTTGCGCACGAGGGAATAGACTTTTGGTAGCTAGATTGTTTGTCAAATCATATATAAACCTCAAGGATTTTTCTTCCAATTACAATGTGGGATAAAACAACATTTATTTTTATTCCATTTCAAATGGTGATCTTTTATAATCAATTTCTTATTCACATGAACACTGATTTTGATATACCATATACCGTTTTAATCTACTAACGGAGTAGAATATAATTCCGCAAAGATCCGAATGAATTTTTTTACTTATCATATTTATTTTAATTACAAATAAAAATTAATAAGAGTTAAAAATTAATTAAATCAATTTCAGAACCCTATAATTAGAACTTGGGGTGGGGCAGGGACAGCCCAAGGGCCCCCGAGCCCCCACAATTGGATGCCCTTATTGTTGAAAGAGTAGCTAAAACTAGATAGTCACATCACTATATAAGGCCATCTCCAGCGGTGTCTCGCGGGGTCGGGCTCGGGGCCGGGCGGAGGAGGAGAACCGCTGGAGACGGCGCGGGGCGGGGGCCGGGGTGGGAAACGGGGCGGAACGGGCTGGGCGCAGGGCTCGGCGGAGCCCTGCGCCCAGCCCGGGCCGCGATTGAAGAAGGAGGCCCCTCTTTAAAACACGCGCCCCTCTTTAAAACAGGTGGCCGCCAAGTGGCGGCACCTGATTGGTCTTTCTTTTTTTTTTTTGTTTTGTTTTTCTTTAATGAATTAATTGGTGTATGGTTTATTTAATGTGTGTATGGTTAATTTTGTATAATTAATGTGTTGTATGTAATTTTAATTAATGTGTTATTTTTTAATTAATTGGTGGGAAACGCGCGCGAGGAGGGAGCCTTCTAGTAATTATTTCTTAACCCTTATGGTTTAGAAATCATATATAAATCCAAGTTTTTTTTATCACACTTCCAATGTGGGATAAGATCATTTTTTTTTCCAATTTTTTCCATTATATATGTGAACTTTGAGATTTAATTTCTCATTCACCCGTATTCCGATTTGGACGTACCATATACCATTTTAATCTACTCACGGAGTAGAATATAATTCGGTCAAGACCCGACTCTTTACTCAAAGTGGGTCCCACTTAAAATACGTCCAAAATGGTCCATTAATTTACTTTTTTCAACACTATGTTTATGAGGTTTATAAGGAGCTTTAGGACTATTTTTATTTTCTTTTCCTTGATTATGTTGTGTATTGTTGTGTAATTAATGTTGTGTATTGTTGTAATTAATGTGTTATTTTAATTAATACTCCGTACTTAAAAAAATAAAACTATAATATTAATAGGTGAGAGTTTGCGTATTATGTATTAATTTTAAGTTACTTTAATTAAATATTCTATTTAATATTAATATTTTAATATAATTAATAATTAAATTACGAGTACTAATATAATTACTATTATTAATATTAAAAAAATTTAAAACTATAATATTAATAGGTGAGAGTGGGCAAAGTTTCAAAATGGAATTAATTCCCCCACGGAGCCCCAACCATTGGAGACGACGACAGGGCTCAGGGCTAGCCCTGGGGCTGCCCCGAAGGGGCAGCCCCCGGGCTAGCCCTGAACCATTGGAGATGGCCTAAGAGTCAAATTTAAAATTAGCTCATCAGTTTTGAATACTATTGTTGGAGGTAGTCTTACATACCTTTTCTCACCCATACTTAATATATAGACACGTACATAACACGACACGTACACACTAATTGAAGAGTAAAAGAGAAGAAAAATTAAAGAAAAGTTGTAGATATAGTTCTGAGAGTTAAAGAGACATGGTAAATTTAAAATTCGTTTTCTTCTTTCAAATTATTAACCGATTTTCTTATTAATTAAATAAAATTTCTATAAAATTAAAAAAAAAAAATGGCCGAAAGAATTAAATTGAGGTCAAACACCCCCTCAAATATACGTGAATAGAGAGAGATGAAAAGTTTGAAAATTGATTTTGTTGATTTATAATACTTTTTACATAGATTCTTTTAATTTAATAATATAACTTAAATGATTCAGTGGATCATATTTAGCGGAAGTAATTAATATTAATTTCAAATTTTATTCAATATAGGTCATGTTTAATCGTGGATCATCAACTTTTTAACCGATCGGGACGCCTTGGACCTTATCCCGAAAAAGTCCTTTCCTTTCCATTTTTCTTCCTCCGTCCTATACAGTCCTAAACAAAACAAAACAACCTGTAATTGCTAAAACGATCGCATAAACTTAAACCAAAAATTACATTGAGCACCTGGATAATGGGTACCCATGAGGAAGACAGATCGCTCCTGGAGGAGGGGCTTGTACAGGTGCCCTCTATTTCCATCTCAAATTGTGCTTGCTTGCTTTTTCCTTTTTTGGTTTTCTGTTTGCTGGATCAATTTTATTTCAATTGCAATATTCAACTGCCATAAGAAAAGGAAGGAACTGCAACAGCAATTTCTATATATATATATATATATATATATATATATATATATAAAGAGGAGATATCCATAATTTTTTTTTGTATTTAAGAATTAGGCTCTTTTGGGTAACTTGTCAATAGAGAGAAAGACTATTTTTTTATTGAATATACTAAATTGGGTTAAAATTATATTTTATGCAACTGATTTTGATCTGATTTGACTTGCCACTGAATTTAAGATATAAATTCTGCACAGTGCACACAATTTATGTGTGTTCAGAGACACATGAATAATGTTTGAAACTTACTGCTATTATTGAGAACACACACCTTCAATTATTTAAAAGACACTTCAGGAAGAATAATCAAGCTACGACCTTAACATCAACTATAATATAGACTCAGCTTCTAGGATTTTTCTTTAAGAAATCATTACTTGTAGTTTTGAGATAATTTTTTTAATTGTATATGGTGGAGAGGAAGAAACCAAGATATTCAACAATAATGTAGATAGAGTTAACTTTCCAGTGTTGTGTTCATTGTCAACCAACACAAAGACATTCGCCCACGAATAAAAACTAGTTGTAAGATCAAGGATTTGGGCTTTATAAATTAGCCTAAACTTCTTAGATCTTAATGTTCTTAGCTTGGAGAAAACACTTTATTTGAAATTCGTAGAGAATGAACTGCTCACCTTTTTATGAGTTCTATGGCTTTGTTCTAACCTAAAACTCTTTTAACTTTTTTGATCGACCAAGTATGAATGAGTTCATGTCTCATGATTCTCTACAGTGATACATTCTTTGTTCAAAGTTGAAAAAAAATAAACAACAGGTTCTTTAGTATTACCTCATCTTTTATTCTTAATAAGCTACAGTTGGAATGATTTTGGATTAACTTTTTGTAAATTGTGCTTTCATGATGATCTTCTTAGAGTGAAAGCAATGGACTGTATACTGGTGATGGTTCTGTTGATGTAAAGGGGAACCCTGTTTTGAAGAGTAACACTGGAAATTGGAGGGCATGTCCTTTCATTCTAGGTATTTAAGTAATACAGCCTTATCCTTAATGTGTGTTGATTATTAACTCGTTTTTCTAATATCTTACATTGGTGACAGGGACCGAATGTTGTGAGCGTCTAGCTTACTATGGCATTTCTACGAACCTTGTGAGCTATCTAACTAGAAAGTTAAATCAAGGGAATGTGTCAGCTGCTAGAAATGTGACAACTTGGCAAGGAACTTGCTACCTGACTCCTCTTATTGGGGCAGTTTTGGCTGATGCATGCTGGGGAAGATATTGGACGATTGCTGCCTTCTCGACTATTTACTTCATTGTAACCTCCATACTTCTCATTACCCTTCTATATTCTTCAATATGTCAGATGCTTCTTTCTCTCTTATTTTGCTTGTTATCATGGTTTCTCATTTTGCACCCATGTGCTCATCAATTTATTTTCCAGTGACCTTATCCAAGTTTGTACTTTATCCTGAAAAAGACTTTGATACATGTACATGATTGTGCATAATTCCACTTAATTTGTTTATGCACTTTTCATTTCAATAAAATGCGAAAAGGGAAATTGTTTGATGTATTATCAATTATGTAGTTGGCATAACACTTCAATAAATTTTAACCGTGGAAGACATCACTGTCTTTTTGATTGGTTAACCCCTTGGTTGATGGAAGGTTGGGCTGTTTGGAAGTCCTAAGTTCGATTCTCATTGACACCCTTCAATGATAAGCACAATCTTTTTGATGGTGTTCAAATCTAGAATCTTCTTACCTAACTGCTCTTTGAAACTTTATTCTTTACTTACATGCACCTTTTACTCTCACTTAACACATGCAATGTAATTTAGATTTTTACTATTTTTTAAGCAAGGTAAAATTTGTTTACTTTTGAAAGATCAACTTGTAAATGTTTGTTCCCGTGGCCTGTGGGGTTAGAAGCACTAGAGCCATGTCACAGATGAATCCGATAAAGTGGATTTTTCGGTGGGTTAGCTAGATTAGGGCTAAAGTATGTATTGCTAGATTTGATATTAACAAAGAGGATTTTGGGTAAATTTAAATATGTTATGGGTGTGAGTTTTTGCTTGCCTGTGTAGTAGGCCTGTATGGACTTTAGTAGAGAACAAAGTGTTGAATTGCTAGGGTAGAAAAAACTGTAGTAGTAGGAAAAGAGAGGAAAAAACTAAGAAAAGATGAGCTATTCCCAAATTTAAGCATATTTGCATATATTTCTGATGATAAATTCTTTAGTCATTCTGAGGCAATAGAATGCTTCATACAGACTCCATTACTAGTAGGTTTCCAGGTTCATAACCCAAATTGCTTGTAGAAGTTCAAAAACAAAGTTATTTTTCAGTAAAGATAACACTTTAAATCAATTTAGATAATAATCAAATTAATTCAAAGGAACTTGCATTAATCAAGGATCCTTTTGGATGATTAGAACAAGTATAAGTGACCTTTTATGTTAGCTACACATAGTGGTTCCTTGAACTTAGCTTATGGCTAGTAAATTTTTTTGTGACCTTTGTCTCCTATGTTATACATATACTTCTCTAACTGTGTTCTCTAAATTTATGAAGGGGATGTGCACATTGACATTGTCTGCAACTGTACCTTCTTTCAAGCCTCCTGAATGCATTGACTCCATGTGCCCTTCTGCTACACCTGCTCAATATGCAATATTTTTCTTTGGGCTCTATCTTATAGCTCTTGGAACTGGAGGGATCAAACCATGTGTTTCATCTTTTGGGGCTGATCAGTTTGATGATACCGATCCTCGTGAGAGAGTAAAAAAGGGTTCCTTTTTCAATTGGTTTTATTTTTCCATCAATATTGGTGCTCTTATATCAAGTAGTTTGATCGTGTGGATTCAAGATAATGCAGGATGGGGCCTCGGTTTCGGCATCCCTGCATTGTTTATGGGCATTGCTATAGCAAGTTTTTTTTCAGGCACTCCTCTCTATAGGTTTCAGAAGCCTGGAGGAAGCCCTCTTACCAGAATGTGTCAGGTCCTGGTTGCAACTTGCCACAAGTGGAATTCGCCTTTACCTACTGATAGTAGCCTTTTATATGAAACACCAGATAAAAGCTCTGCAATTGAAGGAAGTAGAAAATTGCTGCACACTGATGAATTAAAGTAAAAAATTGTTTTGCCTTCTTAGATTGAATTAAGAATTGTTCTCGAGTAGTTGTCACTTTGCACCCCAAAAATACATCACTTTGGCTGCCCATTGTTTTGCCAATAATATGCAACTCGAGGGTGCAAAGTGTTAATTGCTCTTTGTTCTTCGTTAATAACGAAATTCCCACTATAAGTTCTAAGTCTCCTTTGTGATGGATGTCTTCGTTTGTAGGTGCCTTGATAAAGCGGCTGTAATTGTTGAAGAGGAAAGCAAAACCGGAAATTATTCAAACCCATGGAGGCTTTGCACTGTAACACAAGTTGAAGAATTAAAGATCCTTATACGCATGTTCCCCATTTGGGCTACCGGAATAGTCTTCTCTGCCGTTTATGCTCAAATGTCGACAATGTTTGTGGAACAAGGCATGATGATGGACACTTCCGTTGGTTCCTTCACGATTCCTGCTGCCTCTTTATCCACATTTGATGTCATTAGTGTTATTTTCTGGGTCCCAGTCTACGACAAATTCCTTGTCCCAATTGCTAGAAAGCTTACAGGCAAAGAAAGAGGATTCTCGGAGTTGCAAAGAATGGGAATTGGCCTTTTCATTTCGGTTCTGTGCATGTCGGCCGCTGCTGTTGTCGAGATCTGGCGACTCAATCTTGCAAATGAGCTTGGTCTGGTTGATGAAGCGGTTCCAGTACCGATAAGTATATTTTGGCAAGTACCTCAGTATTTCTTATTGGGTGCTGCTGAAATATTTACTTTCATTGGACAACTTGAGTTCTTTTACGACCAATCTCCAGACGCTATGCGAAGTTTGTGTAGTGCATTGTCGCTTCTCACTACTTCGTTGGGTAATTATCTGAGCTCGTTTATTCTGACAGTCGTAACTTCTTTAACGACCAGAGGAGGAAAGGATGGGTGGATTCCTGATAACTTGAACAAGGGTCATCTTGATTACTTCTTCTGGCTCCTTGCTGGACTTAGTTTCCTCAACATGGTGATTTATATTTCCTGTGCCAAAATATACAAATCAAAGAAAGCATCTTGACATTTACATAATGAATTGTAGGTCATGTTCTTTTCCCTTTTCCTATCTCTGTTAGCAAATAAAAGAATTGATGGATTTATGGCATTAAACTGATGTAAATATTATGTCGTTTGGATTCTTTGTATTAATTCTAAGTACCGGTACTTACCACTAATTATAGAGAATTGAAACAAATAGCATGTTATGTAATATATCCTATCTTAATATAACATTATGTATATTGATATAAAATTTTCATTTATTGTGAAATGCGGATCTTTAACTGATCGAATCAAGCTACTTCCATAATCGTCTTGCGTATTCGTAATTATCCATCTTCATGATTAAATCAGCTCCATTGGATATCTAACCGGACAAAGATCATAATAAATGGGGCCGGAGTGCAGGTTTTCTCAGTCAAATCATTGTATGCAAGTATTCTCACTCTCATTTTATGTTCTTTATGAAATGCATTTGGTCTTCTGAGTGAAATGCATTGTAAAAACATCAGTCGAGTATTACTTGCACGTAACAATACAATTTCCACTCATATTTAGTAAAACTTCAGGAAAAAATTAAATCAAAACATATTTATACAATTGCTTGGAAAAAAAATGCACACTTTCAAAAATAAATTTTATTTTTTCATTTTGAAAATTTGTCATGAATGTTCACGAAAGTGTTGCATATTTATTTTATTGGATGAACATATTGCAAAGTTTTGTTTGACCAAAAAACAAATATACTATTGCAAAGTTCTTTTAAGTGGTTTATGCAGGTTCGGTACAGAAAGCATAATTTGAATTTCTAATCAGAAAGATTGGAAATTTATTTAGTACCGCACTACTTATACTTCAAAAAAATCAAGTCAACCAAGAAGATTTCAATATAGTAGAAAGCAATAACATCTACTGGAAATCCAAAAAGCAGTTGCTTAACGTAAAAGTAAAAAATAAGTACTTTTATTTAGAAGCAGTGGGTGTTTGTAAAAATGTAAAAAAAAAAACAACTTTAATTATTATAAAAATGCCACCTTGAAGAAGCAATAGAAAAAGTACCCCTTAGCTGCTTCTTGCCAACCTGCTTTTCAGTTAAAGAAACAATAGCAGAAACACCTACTTGCAAACACTATCAAAGTGCTTTAAGCAGAAAAAAAGCAAAAAAGTACATTTTAAAAGCAGTTGCAAACACCCCCGAAGTATAAAACCAATAAATAAATCCAGATAAACTCTCCAAACATCCTATCCACCTTTTACTACATGTATAGTTATATATTATTATTCCCTATTAACATTTAGCCAAACATCTAGTTCATGGATGGACTTGATCTACAGTCAATCTACCTTTAAAGGAAGAATTAGTGACAACAGAAAAAGACACACCCTTTGTCTTGAGGATTAAAAGAATAAATAAATATCTTTGAGCTCGAGTACTACTTTCCAAATGTACGTAATCACGCACTAAAATAGACTTCTGATGCTATTTCTTGCTTGAGAGATAAAGGCCAGATATGATAGCAATCCCCGCAACTGCAACCCCAAAAGTGGTGATAATCTTGCCCACTGGAATAGTTTTTCCAGATGGCGGCATGCTCAGGAGTTGCTTCACCTGAAAAGAGGTTGGATATATAACAACCATTACATTCGAGAAAGACAGACTTGATGACGTTTTAGATATAGGATTTCAAATGATTTCAATACTGATTCGATTTCAAATTAATCATATTTTGATTAGCAAAAGAACAAAATGATTACTTAGGATTTGAAATTCAAAACCAAAATTTCTAAAAAAACGAGACCCCACCTATTGAAATTGCTTTAGCCATTAACCACGACTATGTTTCGTGATTCATATGAAATAGTTTCCAAAAATACCTAATTCAGGGAGTAAGGTGTAAAGCAATTAAGCAAATTTATTGCGATAAACTACAAGGAGAGCAATTTCACGAGATTCTCTTTTTCTTGATTCTGGGGTATTTGAGAAAGTAGAAAAACTCAAGTAGGTGAGGTTATGTTTGCTCTATGTAAAGTGTGACTGCATGCATCAACACTAGAATATCCAAACACAGTTAGAGAACTAGGATTAAGAGATTGTTACTTACATCGACTGGCTGCTTCCAGTTCTTCTGGATTCCTAGTAGGTGCCCTTTTCCAACAACTGCTACCACTGAATTATGCTCACTGGCAATTTTCAACAATGTGGCTGACATGTATCTGAATATAGAACAATAAAAAATATTAACAGGATGACAGGTCTAGAAAAGAAAAAAATCTTTGAGGCAGAATTAAAGATGTGAAAGAGATGAGAGATTTTTTCATATTTCAAGTAAAATGGAGATCTTAATGTAACTAAACTTGATGTGAGTAAGAAAAGTTTAGAAAAGGAAAAATCCTAATGTAACTAAGAAGTGTTTGGTCAGCTTAAAACTCCTGAACACATCTTATAATATAATTCATACTTACAACCTTCTTGTATGAGGTAAAAAATGAAGAGTGGAGCTTATAAGCTCAAGAAATAAGGGCGTGTATAATATCTAAAAAAGGGACCTTCACACACCCTATCCTTAACATATAATATGATAAAATCTTAATGTAGGAGCTTAGAAGATGTTTAAAACAAGCTTAGCCAAACACGTTTTGAAACAAGTAATACTAGTTTTCTTATGATCAAAACTTGAAATAACACATTATTGTCGTTTTCTTTTGTATCTCACATTATTGTGATTTCTTTTGTATCTGAGATGCATTCCTCCAGACGGGAATGAGAAAACATGTGTTCACCTTAAACTTATAGAATCAGAAGGATTATGGTTCCATCAATATAAATTGATTCTGATTTAGATGTATCCAGGTTTCTCCCCTTTTGGCTATCCCCCACTTTCATTTGAAGGAAAAAACTGCTAGTGAGAAATATGATTACGACTTTATTAACTTTCTGATTAAAGCTACTAAACAAACTTTGAGTATTTTCCCCATTTTCCACATATAAGCTCAATAAATTAATTATCTGCTAGTTGTTACCTCTTCTTATGCGCAGAGGAGTTTTGTACTCTTAACATATGTTTCTATTTTTGTATCATAGAGAGGACTTGTTTATGCAGATGAAGTGTCAGAGAAAGATTCTTATGAATAGATCCAAGGCAACAAATTAATATATAACTCATGAAGTTACCATTTGCTGCTGTGTATTTTATCAAGTATTACACTTGAATTGCAGTATTATTCTACTATATGTTAACATGTTGAAACAGTACAACAAAGTAGCCATAAAGCAAGGACTATTATTTTCTGGGTGAATTACGAATACCCCCCTCAGGTAAGACCTAATTACAAAAATAACCCTCACATATTGGATATTACAAAACCCCCCTCAGATTTGTCACCTTCTTACAATTAACCTCTTGACCCTAAAATGTTCCAATTTTACCCTTGAGTGTTAAAACTTGGGTGCTAATTATTATATCTTATAAATTAGAAAAGAGATAATTATACTACCAAAATAATTGATAAAATTTATAATTGCCCATAAGTTTTAATAAATATTGCAAAAAAAAAAAAGATATTTAAATATTAATTAGCAATTTAAATAGTAAAATATTAAATTAAATAGAATTTTAATAATATATTTTATAAATATGAACATATTGTTTACACATTAGTTAAATGAATTTATTTTTTAAATTAATAAATTTAATAAAATTATATTGTATTATAAATAGGATATTCTAATTTATTAGAGTTTATATTGTATTATAAATTGAAATAATTATTGAAATTTATGTGCAATTATAAAGTATATCAACTATTTTGGTGGTAAATATATGATTATTATTTTTATAATTTACAAGATATAACAATTAACACCCAAATTTTAAAATTTAAAACATGCTAACTTCCAAGGGTAAAATTGGAACATTTTAGGGACAATGGGTTAATTGTAAGAAGGTGACAAACCTGAGGGGGGTTTTTGTAAAAACCAATACGTGAGGGGATTTTTGTAATTAGGCCTTACCTAAGGGGGATATTCGTAATTAACCCTTATTTTCCCCAGTTTTTCTTTCATTACAAAAACTAAATCTATTAAAGAAGAAAGATCAATGTTTTAATGAAATAATGAGCAAACAAATGACAAAAGACAAAAGAATTTGCCAAATTTAATTTTTTTACAGTATATGACACTTCTTCCGAAATTTCTTAGTAAATTTTCTATTAATACCAAACTCGTGAACAATTTTGTGTAATGAATAACTCATGGATATGGTTCTTATATAAAAATTAGAAGATAAGAACACTAACTGGTCGCGCTCATGCACAAGGGTTTCCATAAGAGTGGGGAACTGCTTGCTCATCTCTTGTATTACAAGAGTCAACATGTCAACATCATCCATATCCTTCAGCTGCAATCAAGGTCAAAAGACTTAAACCCAGCAACATCACCAATTCCTATATCCAAATGTACTGCAGAAAAGAGTCATCTATCTGAGAATGCAAGAAAATCTACCATTTTGTTGAGATCTTCAGGACTTGGCAAGAAAAATGCTTGGAAAAATAAGGAGTATAATAACTTCGTCTTGTGCCAAAGCGGCATTTTCGCCCATGTTCTCCGCAATGTAATCTACCAAGGAAAATATAACGACATTAGAAAGAAAGTCACAGTAAATGCAACGTGCAACAATTAATTCAATACTAAAACTGACAAAAAGAAATATTGGGGAGAGTGGGGGTAGGATAGATCTAAAAAGTAAAATCTGCTGAGGAAAAATGCTTCCAAATTTGAACTGTTTGAAAAACCTCAGAATAATTAAGATTAAAAGGGATGATGAGTTGATTTCAGTAATCCAAAGTGAAACTAAACATAGCACAGGGGGCAGGGGCACACGGGAAAGCTAATATGTGATTACAAAGAGAGAGAAAGCATGATAAGCTTGGTGTTGTCATCATGCTAAGTTAACAGAATAGACCTAGTTCACTAACTTTTCAAACATGGAGGTGCTCGGATTGCAATAAAACCATTTCCCCCTACTTCACAAGTATAATTTACCTAGACAGAGGTACAAACACTGAGAGCTTACTTGGACAGGTCGATCACCAAGTATAACTTTCCCCCCGTATTTCATTGCTTCCTCATAGGCCACACGAAACTCTGCTCCAGGCAAAACTTCAAGCTTACTAGCTACCTAAAATTCACAAGAGGAAATGAGATAAACCAGCTGTGACATATATGAATAGTTTTTTTTTTCCCAAGAAGCCAAAATATGCTTCCTTTGTGAGAAATATAAATAAGTTTTGGATGTAACCTTACCTTAGCAAGAAACCAGCTGTAAAGTATCCCAAAAAGGTTCTGATTTTTCTTCCACATCTCCAACATTTCTCCCATTGTTGGCACCTGGTGCATTAAGCATACTTGTTAGTTCAGTGTCCAAGTTTCAACTCGAGAGATGGTAAAACATCCAGAATCATTATCAGATTGGACTCCTTAACAGATCACAAACATAATATTCCAAGATTGAATTGGTTCGCAATTAGAAAAATTCAGGACATCGTCAACGAAACAACACAGCCTAACAGAGAGTAAGAAAGAGCCATTTTTATGAATCACTTATGTAAGTGTTCTATCGATCACAATAGGTTAGTCGATAATAACTGATAGTATATTGTAATTTCATGCCTACATGATCCAAACCATGAATATCTTTTAAATACCTACTCATTATGATTAGCTTATTCAATTTCTCCCCCATAGACTTTGAATCAAGTGAGGAGTAATGAGATAAAGTAAAGAACCAGGGTACATAGAATGTAAGACATTGCACTATGGGGTAGTATCATAACGTCATACAGGTCTGAGTTGAATGCATTGAGGAAACAATGCTCTAGCTTTACCACTTTATTATGCTGAACATTTTTTTGAAAGATGGCCGAATGAATTTGAGATCTAAAAGTTTCATGCGAAGAATACGGATGCCTAGAAGCTAGAACCTTCACTTAAGGAACTGCATCTATAGTGTCATACAGGGGAATGAAGGGAAACAATGGTCCAGGTGTATAGTATTATTGGAACACTGACTAAAATATATATTTGGTTGCTTGAAATCGAAGTTTTGTAGTTTCAGACCACATGATATTTGCTTCCTAATGAGGGGAGTGGGAAGTGGTTTTATATTCCTGTGGAGAGAAAACAATATAATAGAGTAATATATCCTCTCCATCTCATAACTGGTATTTCACATAACCAAACACTTCTATTCTCTCAACATCTCAACATGTGCGAGACTTAAGTATTCCTCACATAGTTAATCGAATACTACCTTCGCAGCTTCAATTCTTTTCTCCACGGCTTGCAGTCAAGTTTGAAATATTTGCAGGACAAGGAAACGCTAAAGTTAGCATTTATATTTGGTATGTGGCCAGCCAATTTTAAAACAACCAAAATTGCCACAAGTAGATCATGCCAAAAAGTTCAATCAGTTCACTAGGCAACTTCTTTCCAAATTAAATTTACACGCAAGTCTCTGAGACACCAATAAAATGAATGAATTTGTGGTTTTATATTTGATACCGAGAACGGACACTCAACTTTGTGAGTACATCCACTAATTGAAACATTCCCTTAATATAACAACTTAAAGAAAGAAGCATGTATAAAGAAGATACAAAGCACACCTTCAAATTATGAGGCGTAAGAACAGGAATGCGACTAGAGCATAACTCCAAGAAAACAACCTACAAGAAAACAGATGTACGTGAATTTTCTATATATGAGATAATAAAAAGAAAATTTACCTATAATCACCTAAACAGAATGGAAAGAGTAGTAGCATACTATACTTTGATCAATCACGCAAGGATTCCAATTTAAAAGAGAAGCACCTGAGGTTTCAAGTAATCGATCACAGCTTGGACTTCTTGGCAAGACTCCTGAAAATGCAATGATTTTTAAAAAGTTCATGTGATAATCTTGGATCCTTTTAATTCCATTTTTGTGTCATTTAAAGAAGATATAAAAGAGACAACTCCAGCATCAAAGAGCAATAGCAAAAGTTGTAAAAAGAAATAGCTAAATAAGAAAAAGAAAACCAACAACAACATGGCTTAACAATAAACGTTTGCAAAGAAAAGAAAGTTGTCTTTGAACAGAAAAGGGCAGAACAGTTTGTGGAAAGCTTTAGCCTTCCTGTGTACAGGGAAGTAAGGAAACAACATATTTAAGTCCAGACATGTAACATTAAACTTCTTTATAGTAACTCCCCAATAACTAATTGCAGCTTAGAAATCTAAAGTTTTAAGTGTAACAAAACTTCTGCAAACTGACAATACAATGTTTTAGTATGTAATATCAGATACTAGTTTCTCCAATTTATATTACAGATTTAAATTTTTCTATTACCATATGTCCACTTTGTTCAAGATACATTTTAACACTATCTTTCAGTGACACCTAAATTGTCATTATCAAAGATTTGATAAACCTGTGCAGGACCATGTAAAATAAAATATATACAGAACGATATATCCGAGGACTAAAATCTCATAATAAGAATTTGGTTAGTTTCAATGATAATGCAAACGAGATGCCTACAAGTAGTCACTCGGATATTATAGAAAGTGCAAAAGATAAACCCAAATAAAACAATCACCAGTATGCTTAGCTCAGATTATTTGCAAGAATGGAACAATCACCAATATATTTCTAACGGACAAAAGAATATAACTTCAAAGAAGTCACATGTTGAAGAGTAACAGACCCATGTCACCTTAGCCAAAATAATTTACATGATAATTTGATTTAAAATATAAAGCCACCAATTTCAAACGATTTGACTCGCCCCTTCATGCTATACAAAACCAAAGGTAAAATTTCAATTCATACAGAAGGGAAAAAACAACCCATATGATTTATCGAATGTACCTTCATGAATTTCCACTAAACCAAAAATTTCAACAATCAAACTTTCGATCACCCTCAGCAATTGAATAAAATCAACAGATGGTAAACAATTGAAACCGAGAAATAGAAAAAAGGATAATCAAAATTAAATTACCTTTGATACATGTGCGGTACCGACCAAATACACATCGCAAACGCCACCGTCCGCCGCCGAATCGCACGTGATCGTCACCGCACTCCGCGAAAGCTCCGGTGGCAGAACTTTCCTCTCATAATAAGTGTGATCAATATTATTAGCCTCACCCAAACCTTCACTAATATAATTACTGTTGTCAATGGGCAAAGCGTCGTCTTTTTCGCTATGTGGATGGTCCCCTTGTTCTACGTGAACAAAATCATCGACGCCGGCTATGGCCGTGGGAGACGGAGGGTCCATCTCGTCGCGGCGACGAGATGTGTGGACGAAGGCAAGAGATCTGAGAGGTAAATTTAGGCGGAAAAACGGTGTCGTTCTGGTGGTGGTGGTGATGAAGAGGCGGCGGGAGTGCAAGTACGACGAAATGAGTCCGGGAGTTAATCGGTGCATACGGTACTGGGGAGTATCCGGGTTTGGATGGACCGTTTTCTCAAAATATATTCATTTTCTAAATTCTAAAAATTACTTGGCAAAATAAATATGATATGACGTGTGTCGAAAAATAAATATTTTGGTAAATAGTATTGTTAAATTGGTGTTTCCTTAGTTTCAATGCTCAATAAGAAATTAGATACATCCTATAATAATTTTCCGAAAATAAAAGTATTACACATTTTCACTCTTTAGAAAGCTGAATTTTTTTTTCTAAAATTGTGTATTTTCATTGTTTATTATTATTTTTTTTTTTATGAATAATCTTTGCTGAATTTGACTTTGATCTCATCCTTTTTTTTTTTAATACCCTTGATTTACGCAAAAAAAGATCAAGTTGAGTTTGCGGCCTAGAAAAACAATGAAAGAGATATTGATAGCATTGCCCAAACTCGATTTGATCAAACTCAAAATATTTGCACGACACTTACTTTAATATTTAATAAGAGCGAAAGAGAAAATCGTCCTCTATTTTTTGTCTCTCTCCCAAAAAATCTCTTAGATATTTTCACCGTCAAAAATTTCAATGCGTTGGTTTTAATAATTACACTCGACTCTAATAGAATTTGAATTTTTATTTTTAGGGAATGACAAAATTACCCCTATGCACTAGTTTTTTTTATATTTATTTATTCCTTTTGAAAATTTAAGTATATACTACTTGGGTCGAGTGTGGTAATTAAAACCAAATATAAGGTATGGTTTTGAAAGTTAAAATAACACAGATTTTTTAGGGAGTTAGACAAAGTATATGGGATGTTTTTGTCTTTTGCTCTCAGGGGTAAAATTATCCTATCAAAAGTAAAATATAAACAAATACTTGCAATTTTCATGTTTGAATCACACTCCCTTTTCTGAAAGGTGTATTTAATGCTGACTTGATAACACATGGGGGTTTATTAAGAAAACAATGAAAAATGTTATAATCGATTAAAAAGCAAAAAAATCGATGAAAAAATTAAACAGTGAAAGCATATGAATTGATGAAACTTTGGGTGAAATTGACAAACGCTGGTGAAGTTGGTCAAAAAACTGGTGAAACCAGTAAGAAAAAAAGTTCGTGAAATAGATAAAAGTTCGGGTGAAATTTATTAAGAAACGGATGAAATATGTGTCATCGGTAAATAACGGATACACTTGACATGAAAACTACTATGGTGAAATGAACTAAATAATGTTCTTATGATCTTGTTTTAGAACCAATTTTATAAGATGTAACGACTAAATAAGTCATTATTTTATATTATCATTTTTTTTTAAAAATCAATAATAATTAATAAAAATAAATTTCTTAAAAAATAAATTGATCAATCATAAATATATGATATTCTATGACATAAAAATAGCTAATTTTACTCTAATTTACTAGAAATACACATGAAAATAAAACTAGACACGTACAACGTACGTGCACTTTTTTAGTTGATTAAAAAGAATATAAATAACCTAAGTAGTTGCTAAATGTCAAGTTCTAGCCATATTTTCAATTTTTTAGCACATCCAAACCAGTACATGACATATTAGAACTAGTATTTGACTCAACAATATACTTGGCCGATTAAGTTTGACCCAATAATTTAGCCTCAATCATACATGGAGTTTTTAGGGACATTCTTTTTGCTTCTACATGGTTTTTTAGAACATTCCATTTAGATAATAGTTACTTGTAAGAAGTTTTAGATGTTTTGAAGTATAGTGCATTTCGGATAATTCCATGGAAATATCATAGAATAATCAAAGAAGTCCTTATATGGTCATTATTAGCCATTTGATCAAGTTGATCTTCACCGTTCGTTTGATGAGGTGGTTAGTATAAATGGGGACAATTGCAAACTATCTTAACATAGTAGAAAAACAAGAGATGGGAAAACCTGAAAGTAGCAACACCATGAATAGAGTATTAACGTAGTACATGAAGGAGATATGTACTTCAAAACCGATTGTGCCCTACATCTGGAAGGTTCCCAAAGAATTCTGTGGCGGGGATAATGAAAAATATTTTGAGCCAACTCTAGTTTCCATTGGACCTTTACATCGTGATCCCCACAGCCCAGTAGTAGAGTTGAAGGAACAATTCTTGAGGAATTTTATTGAACGAATTGGTGCGCAAGAATTGAAGAATGGGTTATTCAAAACTTTCGGTGATAGATTTGACAATGAGATCAATGCAATTGCCGAAGCCTTGAGCAATTTGGAGGCAACTATTAGAGGATGCTACAATGACGTAGGTCCGAATTTGTCGGAAGAGGAATTCATGAAGATAATATTGTTGGATGGATGCTTCATAGTTGAGTTACTTATGAGCCATGGCAGCAACGCAAGTACGACGAAATGAGTCCGGGAGTTAATCGGTGCATACGGTACTGGGGAGTATCCGGGTTTGGATGGACCGTTTTCTCAAAATATATTCATTTTCTGAATTCTAAAAATTACTTGACAAAATAAATATGATATGACGTGTGTTGAAAAATAAATATTTTGGTAAATAGTATTGTTAAATTGGTGTTTCCTTAGTTTCAATGCTCAACAAGAAATTAGATACATCCTATAATAATTTTCCGAAAATAAAAGTATTACACATTTTCACTCTTTAGAAAGCTGAATTTTTTTTCTAAAATTGTGTATTTTCACTGTTTATTATTATTATTATTTTTTTATGAATAATCTTTGCTGAATCTGACTTTGATCTCATCCTTTTTTTTTTAATACCCTTGATTTACGCAAAAAAAGATCAAGTTGAGTTTGCGGCCTAGAAAAACAATGAAAGAGATATTGAGAGCATTGCCCAAACTCGATTTGACCAAACTCAAAATATTTGCACGACACTTACTTTAATATTTAATTTTAATATTTAGTAAGAGCGAAAGAGAAAATCGTCCTCTATGTTTTGTCTCTCTCCCAAAAAATCTCTTAGATATTCTCACTCTCAAAAATCTCAGGGCCTGTTTGTCTCGCATTTGGGAAAATTATTTCCCATTTCTGAAAAGCGAGACAAACAGGGCAATTCATCTCCGAAAAATGCGGCTGTCATATATTTTTTCGGAAACTAAATTCTGAAACTGGGCTGAGCCCATTTTGAAAAGAAAAAGAGCTATTATCCCTATTATTCTATTCCCCTCTCTCATGCGCAAGAGGAGAGAGGGCGGTCATGCGACAGAGGAGAGAGGGAGGGGAGGTGGGGGCCCATTAATATCTTGTTGGGTTGTCATCTACACCATGTATATGTATACATGTTTTTATCTCTGTTTATAGATAAATATTTATACTATGCTACTCCCACTATATATAATACTAATATTATACTCCCTTCGTCCCATTAATTTTTGTCTCTTTAGGTTGGACATGGAGTTTTAGACACTTTGTTAAAAAAAATAAACTTTTTTTTTTAGAGAGAAAGGGAGTCATGTTTTGGGACGTCCCAAAATAGAAATAAGAGCAAGAAAAATGGGACGGAGGGAGTTTATAGTCTTGATTGGTCGGATAACAGATGGATCCATTCCCACCTTCGTGGAATTAATGACATTAATTGTAATATTGTCATTAATTTTTATTATGCTAAACAATATGAAGACAACTTAATATGTTTCCGTACCTAGATTAATCTGGATATTGTGTAATAATTATTAGATTAATATTTTAAGGATATTGTGTAATTTCTAGCATATTTAATATGTCATTTGAATGAATTCGTCGGTGAGATAAAATAATTAAAAGAATTTTAGTATAATATTTTATAAAAAAAACTTCTTAAAAATGAAAATTAATTTACTTGATTTTTTATTATTTTAGAAAGCACAAATAACTAATTATAAAATATTATTTACCACATATATTACATATAATATATACATTAATAAATTAATTATATATAACTAACTGATGTGACATAAAGTCTTACACTATCTTACACCTAATTAACTAACTCAAACCTACCAAAAAAACCTACACCTATTTTTTTCTCAAACAACTCTCCCAAATCTCAAACAAACAATATTACGCAAATCGAAATTATTTCTCAAACCTCTACCACTTTCCCAAACCACTCTCCGAAATGCCAAACAAACAGGCCCTCAATGTGTTGGTTTTAATAATTACACCGACTCTAGTAGAATTTGACTTTTTACTTTTAGGGAATGACAAAATTACCCCTATGCACTAGTTTTTTTATATTTATTTATTCCTTTTGAAAATTCAAGTATATACTACTTTGGTCGAGTGTGGTAATTAAAACCAAATATAAGGTATGGTTTCGAAAGTTAAAATAACACAGATTTTTTAGGGAGTTAGACAAAGTATATGGGATTTTTTTGTCTTTTGCTCTCTGGGCTAAAATTATCCGATCAAAAGTAAAATATAAACAAATACTTGCAATTTTCATGTTTGAATCACACTCCCTTTTCTGAAATTTGTATTTGATGCTGACTAGATAAAACATGGGGGTTTAAGGAATTAATAACACATAATTCTCTTTGGGAGACAAAATATAAGAGGTGTTTTTGTCTTTCGCTCGTTGAATAATGCTAATAGGATAGTGACTCTTTACATTTGCTTTGTGTTTCGTCAATAATTTCTTGAAAAGATGAGCAACACTCAATTGCATGAACCTACAATCATAGGTTCCCACAACCATATTTATAATAGTCTACATAGTATGATGGCTGAGAAATTGCAATGCGAGAAAGGTACAATGATCAACCTTCAGAACATGTATATGGCCATTTCTGCCTTCGTTACGCAGTTACAAAGTTGTGAGCTAAGAAAAAACGTCTTTCTACTTTATTCAAAAGTACAATGATCAACTATCTGATGGCTTCAAAAGGACCAAAATAATGAATCTAGCTGAAGTTTATAATCGCACCAGAAGAACTTCGTTTGCTTCCATGACCGAAGAAATGTTACTCATCTTAAATGTAAATTCATGGAATCAAGGAAATGTTAGTCTCCACAAAATCAAACAGAGAAGAAAAATTGCTCCAATAGAAGAATGAGACAAGAAAGCTATGTTACCTTAATATTGCATATTAGACAGCTCCAAAGAATTGTTCCAGGGATGTGGCGGTGGATACATTGGATGCATGTTGTTCAAGCTTGACAGACGAGACGTAAAGTTGATACCTGATAAATCTCTGGAAATGGTAAAGAATATAATTAATGCAAAACAAAATTTGTAAATCGATATAATATGGTAACAATGGAAGAATGACTTTTAAGTTAGAAAGATATCCCTAAGATCCCGCATCTCAATAGAAAACTTGCTGAGGTTTTTAGATTAAATCTGCATGGAGAAAATGAAAAACTGATTCCTTTTTCAAGCAGTTTTTAAGTTTAGAGAAACTTGAAGTTCAAAGAATCACATTCACATCATAGTGATGGAACTAAAATACAATAGCTAAAGGGGAAATATATTATCATTCACGGTACCTTGATCTTTGGCTCCTCTGCTTTCAAATCAAGACAAATAACAAAATAAAGATACAAGAAAAGAAAACATTTAAGCTGAGTCTTTATACAGAAATTCATTACCAAAATGAGTCTGTAAGTGAATATAGTAAATGTGCAGGTTTGAGTGGGTGGTTTGATAAGAAACAAGATGATTAGGAGAGAAAATTCTAAGAATCTTCATAGCTATCACTCTAAAAATTGTCCAGTAATTGGGTACTTAATGGGTTGGCTGATATATTGTAACATTAGACACAAATATGTCACAATAATCATAGAATAGACAGGATTCAGATTACTGTCTTGTTCAAGTTTCCACTAGTTAGCAAAACAAATAGTAATTTTTCTTCAAAATCGAACAGGATAAGATAAGGATTTTAAATAAATAAAAAAACGAACAGGATACAATAAGGATTATAAATAAATTAAAAAAATGGTTATGTACCGCTAATTGGGTGATAATTTCAGGATTTGAGTCAATATGCCAATCAGGTTCCAGTTGTCTGACAAATGACATCGGCCCATTCTCTTTGCTACAGAAAAGAACCTGCGGGTAATTCCAAAATATAAGGCTATGTTTGATTTTGGATTTCAGCAAGTAAAATGATTAGAAAAACGAAAATGAACAAAAAAATGAAACTCAATGTTCTATCAAAATATCTTTTGATGAAAAAAAAAAAACGTATTCATTAGCGCTTAACTCATCCAAGAACGAAACGTAGTCTATAAAGGAGCAATAATTTACAAATACAGCACTCGACACTCGTAGTTGGGCATTACCTTATCTTTGACTAAGCCACCAGAAGTAAATACCCCAGCATCTTCCAAAGCCACAATGACTCTCTTCTGCATAATTTCTTTCAGCCAATTAAATTAATGATCTTAAAGAAGTTTCCCATAAATAGCCATAACAAAGCCAAATCCATACATAATAGCATTATAAAACATCTATCAATAACAACAGAAATCACTTACAATAATACTTTTACATGAAAGTTAACAAACCATGCCCAGAAAGGAAACTTCTTTGAAACCAGAAAAGCCAAGAAATGTGTATTGTCATTCAAGAGAACTAACTGCAACAAGCACAGGACAGCTACTAGGAATTTATTTGATCATGAGAAAGCTATTAACATCAATTATGTTGTCATGTCAATATTTCTATTTGCTTATATAGATGCTAAAGCTTATGGAATCAGAAAATAAATACAATTAATCTTTTGCGCGGCATATAATAGACATAAAAGTTCAAGCTTAAGAAGTAAATGTATTGTTCTGCAGTAATTTAAAATGTTAATACTCAACAAGTTTGTTATTTCTCTCCTTTTAAAGGACAAAAAACATGGGTCACTATAACCATTTCTTCAGGGAAAAATTCGATATTCTTAATTTGCATTAAAAAATGTAGCAATAGGTTACAATTTCCTTTGATAAGTGTAGCCTAGACACCAAAATATATAATATAATAAAAATTATGTGACTAAGAAGATCAAGCATTTTACTAGATCTGGGTACGAGGTACTATGCATATGCACAGGCATACGAAAAGGAGTTGCAGCACATTAGTAAAGACATAAACTTCTTTTATTTTTGAAAGTGAAACTACTCTTTCTTACACTAACCCCTCCTATATATTTGAATACGTAGTGTAAATATATGTCTTTTGATATGAAATCTAGATCCTTAGTTGGAAGTTTGTTTGCCTCACTGCAACTCATTTTACTTTGTAAAAGACAACACAGGGGCAGAGAAAGTGCATTTGTGAAACAAAAAGAGTATAGCTGCGGCTAGCACATATCTAAAATTATTTCTGGACCACGTAAAAGAAAAGTAAAACATGGAAAAAAATCAAGGAAATATATCAAACTAGGATAAGAGACAGTCGGTGCTTTACTTCGCTTTCATCATCAAGCACCCTTTCCATTAGATAAAGATCACAATACTTTGTGATCTCAAGCAGCACCTCCAGAACTGATGATTTGACAGTTGCTTGCTTCTGCCAAAAATCAAGCAATCCACAATAATGAGTAATTTCATACAAATAATTCCAAATGTAAAGGATTTGAAAATAAAGCAAGAACCTGCAGTTCCTCCGGGCTACTTTCCTCCAAGATTACACCAAGCAACCGACATGTTACCTTCACCAGTTTTAATTGCAGAAAGAAAAAATTAATTGTCAAATCTATCATAGTCTAAAATTGATAAAATCCCCAAATAACATTACACCAAAAAAGGGCTAGCAAAGAATCTTTTTAATATATGAAATATTACCTTCCTTCCTTCGCCCAGCCTTTGCCTAACTATTTGGCCAAGAGTCGGCTGCAGTTGGACAAAAAGTTTTTTAATCAAAATTTGAGTTGCTTAGAACATTATAATTAATGAAAGGCGAATAGTTTTTTACCTTTACAGGCTGAAAGAATTCATCAATCACATTCTGAGTTCTGGAATCTTCTGAAGGATTGTTATTCTCTGATGATGCAGCATTTGCGCTAGCATGACCACTAGCGCCAGAAGTACTAGCAGTTGTTGTTTGCCTCTTTGGTTGCCTTCTTTGAGGTCCACTAGGTGTTCTCAATAGTCTCCAGCTAAAAACAACTGTAAATGCTATCCCCGCAATGGCCACGACAGATCGTGAATCCTGCAGTCCAAATAAAGTAAATAAACATCATTCGTTTAAGTATTATATTTTCATCTTTCCTATTGTGAAACATAACTGCCAAATAACAAATCACTGAACAAGAATAAACAGGCACATGCTTCAAGAAGTGTGGGAAATACAGGCCTAAAAGCCAGGTTCTGAACCTTGTATTCAAGTTTTATTTGCTGATTACTCTTTATAACTTGGAGTTTTGATATGGGAAATAGAAAATTAGATTTTTGGTGGGGCCAAAAAGGGTGGAATTCGATAATGGAATAATGAGAGGAATGCAGGATGATATTCTAATGTAACCTGAGAACTGTGGTTTCTATGAAACTAGACTACTTTGGCTGCTAATGTTGTTGTGTACTTATGGGCTCTATAACTTACTATTAAATTCATGATCAGAAGAAGAATTAGATTCGGAAATTGCAGGAAAAAAATAATTACTCATATTAGCATAAGGAGACACAAGATAAGACAGAACAAAGAGAAGATAGATGAAATGAGCATCAAATTCAATAGACTCCATGGACTCCATAATCTAGCTGGATTACAAATTCTATTAAGGTTTCATACCACTAAAAATGGTAACAAAAAGATGGCACGAATCACTAGTAAAAAGAGAAATCATCCAAAATTTGTAAAACAAATATTTATTTGGTAAGAACACCATGGCACAGAACTTCAGGCTTGAGACTAATTTATGGTAGTCTAACATAGACATGATTCAGGTGTAGTTAGGGTTCTAGAGAATTGCCAAATTAGACATGAAAGAGAACTCGTTGATATTATGGATAAGTCTTCACTTGTTCATCAATAGTAGGGTGGGCGAAGTTGTTAAGAGATATTATTATGTTTACATCCATCCAACCAACAAAGTTTCTACCATCTAATTTCACAATGGAAAGATCCAGATATGGTTCCTAAATACAAAAGCCATAATTAATACACTAGTCCATATGGATTCTTGACCTTAAAGCAGTGCAAACCACAGACAAAGTTCATCTGAAGAGGAATCAAATATTTCCTAGGGACCTACATTTATTTAGTTAGTTACTGAAGCCGAGATTTCTAATTTACAAATAAAAGTACGGCCAGTCCAAAATCCAGTCTTTTGTTAATAACATTGGTGATATTCACCTGAGCAATAGAACATAGAACTATTTTAGGGATGAACTCTGCAATCTAATCAATAGGCAGCTCCACTTCCCAAAGCTCTAGAGTTTCTTAAACTCCATACAAACTACATTAAGCAACGTGACATAATCCGCAGCCTTAAATAGACTTCGGTTAATATGTTCTTCTGACTGCTGCCGAAATAAATAGTCATTCTACGGTGCCTTACTCTTTAACAAGATTATTTGTCTCAGATACCACAAAAGCACAAGTCTTTAATCACTCATCAGTAACTCCAGCAATATCTCATATTTGATAGTTAACAGCTATTCGACATCATTAAGCATTTCATTTGCTCCAAGGGTAGCCGTTAACTATTTAACATGCGCGAAAGTTCAAAACTTGTAATTCATCACACAAAAGTACATCACCCTACAGTTTGATTTATTTGTGAAAATTATTTCAGTGAGCAAGAAAGATAAGTTGAAAGAGGAGTATACTACTCAAATATTAATACACCATTTTCTATTAATGATCACATTCAACATAAAACTCATTTTCAACAATAAAGTTACCTAGCTATTTTTAAAGCATGAAAACATAATGGGTCATCAAAATTTTCATCCAAACTCAAAAAATTCGTATCCTAGAATCAAACTAGAAACAAGAAAACCTCATCAAATGGAGAAAATGCAAGAACAAAAGCCAGATAACAAAAAAGAAGATGAAAATAGAAAGAACTGAAAGATACCAGGTGGCGGGAGAGATTGGAAATCTTGAGGGTGAGAAAAGTTCCGACGCGCTTGATCAACTGCAGAATATCTTCTTTGGAATTATCAGCCATTGGATAGATTTAACTTGCGAATTGAAGGAATCCGATGAGGATTTTATGTGAATTGGAAGCTAAAGTTAAAGCTTTGGGCTTTTTCCCATTTCTTCACACTCTTGACTCTGGTCCAAGATTTATCAGTGCAAATGTTTTTGACAGGTAAGGGGAGAAGGGCTGAAATGGAATTTTCAATTTTTTAAGGCCTGTTTGAGCAATTTTCAATTAAATTTTAGAAATGTGGTTAGAATCATGCAACAAAATTTTCATCTTTTCCATTGAAAACATAAAAAAGTTTCCATTTTTAATCAAACGAAACGAAAACAAGATGTAATTCCGAAACTATCTATTGCCTTAAACTCTTTTATTTTCCTAAGTTTAGTAACTTTTTTTACAAATTTTCCTTAGTGTTTCCGAAACATTTTCGAATAGTCTCGAAAAGTTTTCAATATTTTACTGACTAAAACATACATTTGAACCAAAATTTTGATCCATTGTTAGAATAAATTTTAGAAATCTGGGGCTGTTTGTTTGGCGTTTCCCAAAAAAATTTCGTGTTTGGGAAATGCCTTCTACTTTCTTAAATAAATTTTTCATCTCTCAATTTTCTCAAACTACTCTCTCAAAAGGCAAACAAACAACAATTTTCAAACAATACATATACAAACTCAACTCTGATTTGACATAAAGTAAAGTAACATATCTCTTACACCATTTATCTCACATAACAAACATGATTTGACATAAAGTCTTACACATCTTATACGTACAACCTCACTCTTCCAAAAAAAAAAATTACATCTACTTTATTTCTCAAACCACTCTCTCAAAATCCAAACAAACAACATTATAAATATCGAGATTATTTCACAAACATCCACTTTAAGAATGTGTGTGGATGGGTTTTGGCCCGATCTCGCGAGTTGGGTTGAGACTTTCCAAATGTAGTAAATTTGCCATTCTAATCTTCAAATTCAAAATTGAAAATTATTGACTTTTTTTTTTAGTGATCTTGGACGTTATACAGTGCTGCTCATATGTCAAATTTCGAGGAGAATTTTTTAATTTTGAATACAATTACATTGAGATTACAATTTACAGCTAAATTTCCTAAAATTACAAACATGAAAAAGAAGAAGGTAAAGGACCAACTCAATTGTCCTAAATTACAAACGAGAAATGGTTAAAATTCTGGAACTGCTTACTATTTACTAAAGAGAAAGTTATCCCAGAATCGTCATCCAATAATAATTAAAGGACTAAAATGCACATTTACCGGATATTACTAGGTATACACCTTATAATTTTTGGTTTTTCAAGGGTTTAATCCCTTTCGAGGTGGGTTGGACACATTAATGTGGGTACCTCTCCCAACAGAGATTCAAACATGAGTCCGCTACTTGTAGTGACTAGTCCCTTCCACTAGAACCAATCACATGTTGGTGTATACACCGTATAATTGAGTGACCCAGTTTCGATGGGGAAAGATTTGGTGCAAAAATCATAATCAAATAAGTATATTGCACTTATTATGTGATTAACAGTTGTATCGCATCTATCATGTAATTATTTGAGAGTTATTATGTTACTCTCATTTTTATTCTAATAAGCTTTATTTTCATTTTCCATCATACATAATATCAATATTTGTATTTTTGCCCTTTTTAAAGAGAAATTATATTCTATCAAATCACACTCAGTTCATTCACAAAGTAAAATATAATAAGTTAATATATGTAAATACGAAATACTGTTAGAAATGGCCAGTTACATGACATATGTGCATAAACTTGACTAATGGAGTAATAAATGAATTGGAGTAACTAGAGTGTGAATATGGGTCTTGACATGGGTCGGCCCGACTTAATTGAGCCCGAGGAAATCCTTATTTCTTTTATCTCTTTATCGAAATGGTTGGCTTTATCTTATGTTAAATGTCTGGTGGTCAACACCGAGTTTAATTGAATCAACAATAGGTGAATGGAATATGTACATTATTCTAGAATTGAACTGACTTTATCAACCAGTTTCAACTCGATAACTTTTGCTATTTCCTAATTTATGTAAATTCTAATTACATATTCACCCTTTAATGATTATAATTTATAGGTTTCAAGACATAAAAAAAGTTGTTCGTGTCTATTTAATTTATGATTTATGTGCAAGTTATTTAATTAAACTAATTAAGATATATGTAGTATATATTTCAGTCATTAGCAAGTTATTTATTTTTAATTATAATATTGTTTTTCCTTATAACTAAGACACATGCTTGAATGGAATATATTTCAGTCATTAACAAACTACTAAAAGAAAAAAGAAAAAGTTAATAGATCAAAACGATTTAGCTTAACACAAACGTATTTGATCTGAACCTATTTTGATTGGCATTATATATTGAAAAACAACAATTTATTCTATATGACTTGGCCCATTTTGACTATATCCAACCACAACCCAATCCATCCAAGTTGTGAAAATTAGGTGCCATCCGAAATGAATCCCCACCAGAAAAATTGGTGTGAAATCTTAATACAAATGCCTCATAATTCCTTAAAAATCTATTTAATTTCCACATAATTCTACTCATATATTTCATTAAAGGCCATCTTCAAACTGTAGTTAACGCTATTTTCTTAAATTTATTTTACTAGACACTATCGTCGCCCATAAGTTTAAAATTGGATATTATCATATCTTGTTAAACAAGCAAATCTCTAAAACCTTCACCCAAAGCACATATGCGCAAGCTCAAAGACAGGGAAGACATGGCCATTTCCAACACCAAATATTGCATTTTTGTAACCATTCTGATAGCCGGATTCATGGCCACGGACATTGCCATAGCCGTAGGCCAAAGTCCTCCACCAAAGTCGGGCCTCAGGACAGGGTATCGTGATATGTTCGATTTTGTAAAATCTTGCTCATTATATATGTCAAGATATACTCCCAGATTCATTAAACCCAATGAAAATTGTTGTGTTAATGCTCGTAAAGCGAATATCAAACTTTTCTGCAACATCTTTTTCATCGCAAAGACGGAGAAAATATTTAGTCCAGCTAAAGTCGTAAATATTGCAAAGTATTGTAAAAAACCACTCCCTTTCGGTACTAAATGTGGAAGTAAGTCTCAATGTCTTTTTATTTGTCACATTATCTTATCATGAGATCCTCACTAATATATAGCGACTGCTTCGTACCATTCAAACTTTCGTTTAATATCCGTATTTTTATCCTTAACGATATATAAAGATGAGTTTCATATGCTTTTAAATAAATTAGACAAATTAACTTAGGCATATCACGCCATTGTCCCATCATAAGTCATGTTGTACAGTATTAAACTATAGTACATGTAATCTTCTTACAGATTTTTAATATAAATTGCTTGTTAAATGCAGGTTACACAGGGAAATGAAGCTGATCCATTGATTTATGACAAGAATGTTCATTCAAGTAGAAAGAATCTTGATTACAGTAGCATTATTAATATATTGTTGAAATTACTAATAAATTTTTAGAAGATTTGAAAACTTGCTCTCAAAGGTTGGTTAATAACTTAATTAGCCTACAAATATTTATAATAGCGACTATTTAAAAACAATACAACTACAAATTATGTACAATTACTTGCCTCTGAAATAATATTGAAATGGACTGGCATTCAGTATATAATGAAGCTACAACTTCGAAAATATGTTAGGATGTGTTTTTAAGTTGGAAATTAAAATGCATCTCAACACTTTTTTGTATGTTTTAATTTGAAAAACCCTACACATTGTGAATACATTTAATTGGATTCTTTCACATTTTTAAACTCATAAAACATCAAGTTAACCTCACATATTAATTTCTCCAAATATTATAATTTTTACTTTTTCATCTAAGTCATGTTTTAGTGTTTATTATTTTCCTTTGGAATTTTGAAACCATATTCATGGATCAGAATTTCGTTTCAAGTGTATGTTTCGGTCAACCAAATCTTGAAAACTTTTCAAAAACACTAATGAAAAATTGTAATAAAAGTTATTAAATTTAGAACAGAGCTTAAGACAAACAAATAGTTTCAGAATTACATCTTATTTTCGTTTCGCTTGATTCCATGACCATACTTTTCGGGAAAAAAATGAAAAAACTCTAAACCCTTAAAATATATAAGCAAAAATACATTCAAACATCACCTATGCAGGTTAAGGGAAAAAAGGAATTAGTGAACTCAGATTATGTTGGAAATGAATGATGGGGAAAAATGTTGGTCTTTAAGTTTATTACTTTGACAAACGAAAGATTATTCCATTCACTCCAGCCATGGATCCAAATTTGGTTTATAAAGTACGTTTCGGTCATCTAATCATCCATATAAGAACAGGAAAACTTGTAAAGTATTAAAAAAAAAAAAAAAAAAAAAAATATTGAACAAGCAATCATCAACAAGAATTTAAAAACCAAACTGTCTTCGCAACCATCCAGTAAAACAGAAATATTTTCATATTTTCGTTAAAATGTATTAAAAAATTGATTCATGCTCCTACCAACCAATCTTAATTTTCACAAAAAAATCATTATACATGTTAACATAAATTACCTCAAACGACCCATTATCATAACTTATAACAATCTGTTTTTTTTTTTTTTTTCTGAGAAGATATCTTGAGTAAACTATATTTCCTCTTCCTCAAAAGGATCTTGCTCTGGGAAGTCACCAACCTGAAAATGAGACATAAAAAAGACCAATCAAAATTACCAGAACTCTTGTACCACCAAGAAGGTAAGTACACAATACTAAAACCTATATGCAACAAAGTAAAAATATATACATAAAATCCAAATTTCCCTCTCCCCAAAAGCACAGAATGTTTTCTTCAGTTTTTTGCATATTTAAATCAAATGAAACTGATTATATTTTCTTGACACATTGAAAAAATAGGCTCAATACTATTTTGGCTCCTCTATCTTTTATGTTACAATTGTACTAGAATGTTAGTTACTACATATTTCCGTCAAAAGATAATAAGAAAAACATAACACACTCCTTTTATATGATGACAAAAGGGGAACTTTGAGGAGTTTTGCAAATGGCCTTTTAGAGGAGATAAATATGATGAAACTAATAGTTTTGTGCAATTGGAGCAAAAAATATAGCTGCAGGGGCAAAGTGATACAATTTATTCTAGTTAAGGGAACAAAGTAGGACTTCAAGATAAGTTAGAAGAGGCAAAGTGGAATATAGCCATTAAATTAGCAATTTCTTCACCAATTCCAGGTATGCAAGTTCCTATGAGTTTCAGTAGATACATTATAATCTATAAAAAAATATAGCATATGGTACAGCATATAGCAACTTTTTAGAAGTTGATCACGAACCTTTAATTTATCTGGTCTCACCATTCCACCACAGAGAGGAGGGCACTCAAAATAACGCTTTCCTTTTACCCTGCAAAAGTCAAAGGAAAACGTGATCCTAATGCATAATATTTTCTCCTCAAACTCTTTAAACATCGTCTAATAGTCCCCACATCTTCATCAGACAAACTAAAATTTAAATTCTATTGATCTTAATATAAGGAGTGTCAAGAAGTTGGCATCACATACATGCCATCATGTTTCCCAAGAGGTTCATCGTACTGAACTCCGATCCAAAAACCAGGTGCAAGAGTTTCTGCCCGACCAACAAATTTGACAACACCTCTTTTCTCCCCCGGTTCAACTTGGCATCGATCTCCTACCTTTTTGTCAAAGGAGCATGAGCATATTTGAAAAAAATTAATATTGTTCTATATGTGGCAATGTCTTAAAACCAAAGAAATTAGATGTCATCAAACATCATATTGATTCTTAGTGCACCCTTTATTTGTATGAAATGGAGAAGACCCGTTTCAGAATAAGTATTTTCCATTTTCAATTTAATTTTTGTCAAGATTAATGTCTTTTATGCCAAGAATGGTAAATAAAGAAAACAATAACATAAAGAAGGGAAAGTTTTTAAAAGCCTCAGCTATGAACTAGTCTCTTGCTTCAATCACATTTCAAAAACTTGATGTAGCACACAGTTGAGCTATAAAAGTACTGACGATGCATCTATTCATCTTGTAAGGAAGTCAAATCACCCAATATCAATATATTTCAAGTGTATATTCTGGTTTTATGGATATAAAATGAATGATTCAAGAACTAAGAACTGTCAATAGATTCAAGCCCTTCATTCGGATTATCCTGGACACTTCCAGTTTAGGCGAATTTTAACAAGCAAAAGATACGATATTCCCTGAAAATTTTATTTTTTTAAGTAGAAGTTCCATATGCACATTAAAACTTACGGATGGACGAGACGAGAGAGGGGAAAAAAAAAGATAAAGAGTCCAAAGCAACCAACCTTAATATTTGCACAAAGCTCCTCCATGTAGTTATCTGAAATCTGTTTGTCAGATAGAAAGCCAGATAAAGAACATAAATCATCAAGAACCAAAGAGTACTACAAATTTTAGAGGCTATAACAGTATTTACTTTCAGCAACAGAAGAGTAATAATTGCACTCATACTATAATATATCGTGAAGAGTGTGTGATGCTACTTTGGGTGAAGCTATTAACAGAAAATATGGAGAAAAAAAAAAGTCTAAGACCCCAAGAATCAAAATAAATTGACCAATTTCTTATTTGTTAATGTGAGCAAGAGATAATAATGAACCAAATCGAAGGTTATTTGAAAAGGATCATAGTGCAAGTAGATGAAGCTAATTGGGTTGTACTGTGGGTGTTTACTTTCGACTCCTGAGTTGGATAGTGATGTCCCAACTTTTCTTTAAACTTCTTGTAAGTACCTGAATTAGTATAGGCAAGGTAATGTTCAGTTAATCAGAAAATGAGTAATTGAGATTAAAATGCTGAATAAAGGCACATTCTACATAAATGTAACTAAACCAGTATTAATAATTGTATGTAAATATTAGCAATACAAAGGAGAATGGAGCTGGCAGTGAGAGATTCAGATTACAGAGTAAGCCAAGTAACTTGACCAATCTCATAGCTGGTATTCGTATTACATAATCAAACATCCAACTGACAATTGGAATTATCTAACTCATCTGGGAATAACACATCTCTTACTTTTTCAGATATGAACTGCTTAATCGGGCCTTAGTCCTATCTGAAGATTCAATGGGATTAATCTTTAGTTTGATAATGAGCCAAGAAGCGCAAATAGTGAACTTAATACACACTGTGTCCTAACTTAGCTAGACAACCCTATGAAAAAAAGTATTTTTCGTAGGAAACAAAGATGAAGACCATACCATCAAGTTTGTCATAGGCTTCGTCAGTAATTTTGTATTTCTCCACAAGGGAGGTGTCCTCCAGCCAGCCACCAGATGTTACAGATGATGGATCAAGATCAATGACATGCAGCCGGAAACTTAAAAATGTAAATGCGTGGTTAAATTTTCGAAACAGAAAAACACAAATTAGTTTGGCTAATTGCATCACAAGTTTACAAAGTAGATCCGGTTATTCATCCCATTAATACAGGAGATAACACAAAATAGTAGATGAGTAGAAATTAAACAAAATACATCAATGTGAAATTAAACAAGCCTTTTTCAGTAAACAAATCGACTTAATGAGTCTTGTATCGAAGATTAATTTAATAGACTGGCGGCTACATAATCAAGAAATAAACAGTACAGTAGCATGCAAATTCGAAGGTTCACATCTGAAAGAATCTAGTGGAAGGACAATTTGCAGATGAAAGCCGAACATAGGAATGAAAATTTTCTACCAACATGTGGTCTCACAAAATAAGGTGAAATACCATAAGTTACAAAGAAATCATGAATTCCTGCAGTGTTTCGAATAATATAAACTTACCCATTTTGTGGGGAATAGTAACCAATTGGTCTCGTGTTATCGCCTAGAACTGAAACTTTATCCCCCATGTCATCATAAAGCTCAAGGGACATTGAATCAACAGAAGTGCCACACTTCTTCCACAACTTCTCTTTTACAGCTTCTACAGTCATCTGACCCAAAAAGTGAAGAAATACATTATGCATTTAGAACATGACACAAGCCTAGTCAAGTTTCTTCTTGCTCAGAGATTACTAAGTGACGCTTATCATTACAATAAACCTAATAGAATTCCACATTTATAGGCCTTGTTTTGGAAAATTAGATTCACCTCTCATCCTTGTATTAGAGTCTCAGGCGCTTCATGCTTGATCGACTTCAAAAAAATAAGTTACTACTTACTAAAGTCGAACTATTGTGATTTCAATTGGCTTACTACACTCTTACTTCACATTATACAAGGAGAAGTATAACAGAACAAGATTCAAACATCAACCTAATGCACTTGATTAACAAAATGGCACATACTTGTGGGGAGAAACGGACATCGGGAGAAAAACTCTTGATGTTGGAGTGAGTGACTCGTAAAATAACTGAATCATCCCCCTGAATCTGTAACCGAGAAGCCATGTCCTTATGCTTTCTTTCTTCTGTGTAGCTATCTGCAATAACAAAATAAAAAAAACATTGCGTAACCCTCAAATCTCGGGAACTAAATTATAAATTTATGTGCTCTTATCAGAAAATAAAGATATAAATGCTTCGTTTCATATATGTCCGTCATTCTGAAGAAAGACTTGCCTTTATGTTTCCCAAATGGTGGCCGGCGGAGATCGTGGGTGGAAGGGGGTGGTTCGGGAGGGGAGCAAAAGATAAATTCAGCAGGCTGTTTTTGTCGATTTATTTTTTCAATTTGCTCTCTTAATATTTGTAAATTTTCCCCTTAACCCCAGAGATATAATTGTAGCACTTAAATCCCTGAAATTTAGTTAATAGTTACACTTCATCCCCTGATCAACAATTGGTATATTAATATTTTTTTTTAAGGATAAAGCATATACTGTATATTAAATTTTTTTTAATAACCAAATGATATTCAATTCTTGAATACGTGAGAACCTCTTGCTTCTTAATGAAAAATTTGTCTAAGTTGTCACATTGTGGAGACGTCACGTATGTGTTTTGCACTTTATCAAATATCTGTTGATAAATGAATATTCTAATAAATGTAAGAATATGTAGTTGATGTTACGTATTCTTATATTTATTAAAAAATATTTGATAAAGTACAAAACACATACGTGATGTCTTCACAATGTGACAACTTAGACATATTCTCCACTAGAAGTAAGAGGTTCTCACGTATTCAAGAATTGAATATCATTTGGTTTTTAAAGAAAAAACTAATATACATGGAAGATGTTCTCACATATTCAGGAATTGAATATCATTTGATTATTAAAAAAAAATTAGTATACATTTATAATAAAAGAATATGTTTTATCCTAAAAAATAAATTAATATACCAATTGTTGATCAGGGGATGAATTGGAAGAAGGCGGATTAATATACCAATTGTTGTTCTAAAATTTTGGAGGTTCATCATGGAAAGCTAAATGTTCTTACATCTAAGCAAGTGCATATTCTGGGTGCCTTAATAGTATAATTGTTTGTATGATCATCTCCAACAGAAAAGGCTAATTTCTTTTTTTTTAGCTAAACTCAGATTTCAGCAAGTGAACAGTGAAGATCTTCAATAACCCTTTATAAAATCAGAGTTTTAGTTATTCATGATTAAAAGAATCTAGGTGCCAACAATGGGAGCTAAAACTCTGATTTTATGCTCTTGGATCAGCTAATAAAAGAGTTGTTGGAGATGCTCTAAGACTAGAATCTTTGGTAGCACCATCTAATCTCTTATAGGCTTCGGTTATCTCCTCAATTTTGGTATTGCAGTTGACTCTAATCTATTTGGTCTGCAATTACTTTTATTTCTCATTTGATGTTGGGGCGAAACAGAGCTCATAGGGGCTTGTTTGTCAGAGTTAATCAAATACAGTTCATGACTTCATTTTTAGAATTACATTGAGCAGAACAGATAAGAATATTTTAGGTCATATTTTATTGCAAGAACTACATTAGCAACAACCATATACGACTCTCTACCTCATTGACTGTGGCAAATTGTAAGATTGCTCTAAAAATACTCATGCCACTCTTATTTTATAGTTCAAAACATTTGGGTTACTTTGGTGGTTCCATGTATTTTGGCTTGAGTAGTTGAATCACTTACGATTTTTCAGGTTCACTTGGGCATTGATAAATGGTAACTGATATAAGAAATGATATTCCTACAAGGCTACAATATGTTAAATAATAACCATTTCCAAGCAACTTTTTACATAATTGAAGGTGGAAGAAGGTAACAAGAAAGTATCCCAGAGCAATACCTTAGCACGGGGTCAAAGATATACTAACGAACATTTCCAAATCCTAGAAGAAGATACTCCATTTGATATCTTCTAGATATTAGAAGGCTGCATTAAAGAGTACGAGAGAGGCTATTATGATGTTGATTGTTGAGATATGTTAGATTGTCCCAAATTTCATAGTTATGGAAATTGTGTTATAAAGCTAAAAGCACAACAGAGATGGGAAACCCTAAAGTACAAATAGCTGAATGCCTGAATCTCTACATGTATGATTACGTGTGCCCAACATCTCAAGCAATTAGGTGGAGATAGGATTCAAGCCTATTTCCTTCCTCTTTCCTTATTTCCCTTGTATCAAGAAAATTGACGCCTTAATGTAAGAAGGAAAATAATTTTATATAAGAATTTAACTATTAGCATTTGGAATCATGGCTCGGTCAATTTGGTTACATGTTGGCTCAGTTCTTTTCTTTTTGGTAATAAAATGTTGGTTCAGTTCATCTTATGGAAGATTCTGTCTTTTTCGATATTGTCAGAAGAAGTTGCCCACCCCCTGGCATGTGAGATATGTGCAAGAATATCAAAGTTAGGTGCCTGTCAATTGCATGTTGATTTTCAGAGTAACAATTTTCTGTTGTTCAATTGTGAGTAAGATGTTGACCTATCCTTTAACTTAAAGAGGGACGTGAAAGCTTTAATACTTTAGAAACATGAGTTCAAGGCTGTTTAAAACATTCATATATCTCAGGTCCATTAATTGACAAAATGATGTCTCCCCTTTTACTTGAACACAACAAGCTGACTTAGGTGCTCTTTCACGAATGGTTGACCTTTTAACTTACATTGTGGAGGTATTTTGGTAACAGTATCGTCAAATGAGACGGAAAGAACAAGACAGGCTTTCAAGGATGGATGCTGACTTCCAGAAAAGAAAAGAAGTAGCTGAATTCAACAAAAGAAGGGAAGAAAGATTAAAAGCTGCAGAGGAGCGTACAGCAAAGAAACGTGCAATACATTTGAAGAAAAAGCAGAAGAAGAAAGAAAAAAAGATAAAATCAGAAGCAGGGGGAGAAGTTGATTTTATTTATTCGAGGCTAAACCTTAGAGTGGGTGTTATACAGTTAATTTGGGATTTTGTGTCAGGGATGCTATAAATTGGGGTAAGATGACCCGAATCGCCGAGAACTTTATGACCCGGTAGAGCCGGGTTGCGGAAAAAGGAACTGAAATTGGAATAAGAAAGGAAAGGGGGGAAAAGGTGAAAAAGAAATGACTCACTTGGGAATTCACATTTTGACTTCCAAACGTTTCTAATTTTCACACTTAACCCCTCAAAATATAGTTTTGCATGTGTTCCCCTTAACCCCAGAGATATAATTGTCGCACTTAATTCCCTGAAATTTAGTTAATAGTGACACTTCATCCCCTGATCAACAATTGGTATATTAATTTATTTTTTTGGATAAAGCATATTCTTTTATTATAAATGCATACTAATTTTTTTTTAATAACCAAATGATATTCAATTCCTGAAAATGTGAGAACATGTTCCATGTATATTAGTTTTTTTTTTAAAAAACCAAATGATATTCAATTCCTGAATACGTGAGAACCTCTTACTTCTAGTGGAGAATCTGTCTAAGTTGTCACATTGTGAAGACATCACGTATGTGTTTTGTACTTTATCAAATATCTTTTAATAAATGAATATTTTAATAAATATAAGAATACGTAACATCAACTACATATTCTTACATTTATTAGAATATTCATTTATCAACAGATATTTGATAAAGTGCAAAACACATACGTGACGTCTCCACAATGTGACAACTTAGACAAATTCTTCATTAAAAAGCAAGAGGTTCTCACGTATTCAAGAATTGAATATCATTTGGTTATTAAAAAAAAATTTAATATACATTTATAATAATTATAAAAGATAATTATAAAAGAATATGATTTATCCTTAAAAAAAATATTAATATACCAATTGTTGATCAGATGAAGTGTAACTATTAACTAAATTTCAGGGATAAGTGCTACAATTATATCTCTGGGGTTAAGAAAAATTTACAAATATTAAGAGAGCAAATTGAAAAAATCAATCGATAAAAACAGCCTGCTGAATTTATCTTTTGCTCCCCTCCCGAACCACCCCCTTCCACCCACGATCTCCGCCGGCCGCCATTTGGGAAACATAAAGGCAAGTCTTTCTTCAGAATGACGGACAGATATAAAACAAAGCATTTATATCTTTATTTTCTGATAAGAGCACATACATTTATAATTTAGTTCCCGAGATTTGAGGGTTACGCAATGTTTTTTTTTTTTTTTTTTTTTTTTTTTTTTTTTTTAATAGCAGATAGCTACACAGAAGAAAGAAAGCATAAGGACATGGCTTCTCGGTTACAAATTCTGGGGGATGATTCAGTTATTTTACGAGTCACTCACTCCAACATCAAGAGTTTTTCTTCCGATGTCCGTTTCTCCCCACCAGGATGTGCCATTTTGTTAATCAAGTGCATTAGGTTGATGTTTGAATGTTGTTCTGTTATACTTCTCCTTATATAATGTGAAGTAAGAGTGACGTAAGCCATTTGAAATCACAATAGTTCGACGTTAGTAAGTAGTAACTTATTTTTTTGAAGTCGATCCAGCATGAAGCCCCTGAGAGTCTGAGACTCTAACACAAGGATGAGAGGTGAATCTAATTTTCCAAAACAAGGCCTATAAATGTGGAATTCTATTTAGTTTATTGTAATGATAAACGTCACTTAATAATCTCCGAGCTAGAATAAACTTGACTAGGCTTGTGTCATGTTCTAAATGCTTAATGTATTTCCTTACTTTTTGGGCTGAGCATTCGGTCCGAACCGGACCGAACCGAACCGAATTTTGGCTCTAGGCCAATTCGGTCCTGAAAATTCGAGGACCGTTTACCGGACCGATGTATTCGATTCGGTTCGGTACAAAAACCGATCGATCCGGTTCAGTCCAAAAACCGATCGATCCGGTTCAGTCCAAAAACCGATCGATCCGGTTCAGTCCGGTTTGGTCCTATATTTACCGAATGTTATGTAAAACCGGTTTTTCGCCTATCCAATCTTGAAAATTCGATCCGGTTCGATCGAGATCATCCCGGTTCAGTCATAATCAAGAACCCATCTAAAACCAAGATTTGTGGCATTATGCAAAACATAATCAAGAACCCATCCACAAAATAGCGATTATTAAAAATCAAAAAGGAAGAAAAAAAGTTACCTGGCTGGAGCTGCTCGCCGACCGCGTGGACTGGAGGTGGAGCAAACGCCGGTCAGGCCGCGTGGGCTGGATGGAGCTGCTGTAAACGCCGGCCGCGCCGCGTGGGGGCTGGAGTTTCTGTAAACGCCGGACGGGCTGCGGTAGGCGGCGGAGGATGAGGAGTGGAGGAGTGGGCTGTTGTGGAGGAGAGTATTTAGGGCTTTAGGTTCGGTAATCGCCGGCGGAGAAAGGAGATGGTGCGGCGGAGATGGATAAAGGAGATGAGAAATTGGATTGGGGATTTTAATTTGGGAGTAAGAAGCGTATTTTAATTTGGGTTCTGTTTAAATTGGATTGGGGATTGTGGGCTTTAGGTTTTGTTTTCTCAACATATTTGAAAAAAAAAAAAAATTAATCGGTACAATTGGTTCGGTTCTGGAAATCGATCGGTTTTACCGAAAATCGATACCTATAAAGGTTCGGTCCTGAGATAAGAACCGAATATCAGTACTCGGTCCGGTTCGGTTCGGTTGGTTGATCGAATCGGGCTCACCCCTACTCGCGAGACCGAGCCAAAACCCTTTCAAATGAGTTTTCGTCAAACCCATAAAACCATCAAAACATATTCAGAAACTCACACTTAAACTCTTCAAACCTATAAAACATTGATTTGACATCTACCAACTATTTTTTTCCCCAAATCTCACTAAAAAAGACATTGATTTGACACCTATCACTTACTTTTCCCCCTGAACCCCAACATTCAAACTCAATCCAAGTGAGGTTTCAACTTATTCAAACCACAAAACTCAAAAGCCAAAACTCATCCAAATAAAGTCTCAAATGTTTCATCGAAACCACCGAAATCAGTTTTTTTAAACCGAGATCCACGAAACCGAGCCAAAACCCATCCAAATAAATAAGTTTAATTTATTTATAATATGAATTTGAAGAAAATAAGTGTCATATTAGGGATTACAACATATTAAAATGTATTTTAGTTTATTAGAAAAGTGCACGTATGTTGTACGTGTTTAGTTAATTTAATGGTTATTGTTTGTAAATTCGAGTAAAATTAATTTTATATTCATAAAATAGAGCATATTAACCCGTTTATTAGGAATTTAATTTATCAGTTTAATTCATTTTTCACAGATTTAACATGTTCTTTAGCTGATTTTATTCATTTTTACCAGTTTAATGTTTTATCCATTTATTTATCGGTCTTAACTTATATTAATTGTTTTTATGATTTTGTCCTTTTGTGTTTCTCGTTTTAAACATCTTTATGCCGGTTTCACCTTATTTTATCGGTTATATTAACTCATTTTCACCAATTTTGCATTTTTTTCCACAAATTTCACCTGATTTTTCATTGATTTGATACATTTTCACCGACTTTATTCATTTTTCATCAACATCACCTGCTTTTCATTGATGTTTGTTTACCAATTTCATCATTTTTTCACAAATTCCACCCAAATTTCACATGTATTTATCGATTTCAGGGGCTTTATTTTACCGATTTTACCCCAAATTTTCACCAATCGTCAATGTTTATCAATTTCACTCGAACTTTCATCGATTTCACACGTTTTCAATTATTTAAAATAAATTTTTTTCATCGATTTCACTATTTTCCACCAATTTCACCCATTTTTCACGACAAGGATTACATGAAAATTCGATGTTATGCATGTCTTGATATTATTGAAAATTCTTTATATTTCTCTATTCTAGCCAAATTACGTAATTAGCTAAGTCATAACTCATAAGTAGTTTTTTATTCTTTCATAGTAAGATGCAGTTCAATTTAATTTTTTATTGAAAACATAATGATATTTAAGAGAATTTAATTATAATTTTTTTTATATTTAGAGTGTGTATGACTTATGATATACTAAATCCTTAAAATAACATTTTCTTACTTAAAATATTGATGCTAAAATATACTAATTTTTATATATTTTTTTATGGTTTGTTTTTATTTATTATAAGAGAAGAAAATTAAAATTATAAAATTGAGAGAATTTATAAATTTTAAGAGTCTAAATAAATATAATAAGACTTTTATGTCTAATTATACCTCTTCAATTAAATTAGATAAATATCCCTTGACATGAGGTACACTCAATACATGAATCATTGTGTCAGAACAATTATTTTTGAAGTGCAAATATAATTAACTACTAATACTGATTAAATTAGATAAATATCCCTTGACCTCTTTATTTTAGGACCTCGACTTTTGTAATTAAGTCGTTCTCATCGACAATTTGTTATGTAAATATAGATTGAAACTTACAACGCCATAAGATTTTCCTATTAGAGGTGTTTTTGTTAGAGCTTCTCTGTTTGGAATTGCAAACACTAACAAAAGTTTGCAAAAACAAGTAATGAGTAAATAAAATTTAAATTATGAATGTGGGACATGTATTTCCGAAATGTAACCGTGAAATAATCTTAGATCTAAATATGGAGATCGAGTTTATATCATGCAACAATTGTATATAAAGTAATACAAGTAATTCATTTTTTGTGAAAACATAGGATGAAGATTTGATATAAAGTATGACTTGCTACATTTAGGAAATATGTACTAGGGAGTATAATTTATATTGATGTGTTGCACCATGTCATTCACTACACAAAACAAATTTTCCTCACCTTGGGCAATAACGATGATCCGACGAAACGCTCTCTGGCACATTTTATTTTATGGGATGACGTGCCGTCGCAAGTTTCCGGAGGCCAGAGTCAGTCCCAAGCTTATATACTAGTACAATTTGGTTAAACATTTTCCATATCAGCAACCCAATCATTTTCCACAAACCACAGTTTACGAGTCGTTAGATGACAATCTATATATATCTCTATGTTAGGACTATGATGGGGAGGAGGATGTTTGCCATTAATGTCTTTAGTTCATGATTGTAACAGGCAGAAGGTGCAGGAGTTGTCTTGATAATGGCTGGTTGGAATGAATTGACGACGTTGTTTAACAGCTAGAGATCAAACTTGCACGTACGTCTCTAGCTTCTCCCAAGAGCAAAAGGCCAGCTGATCTAAATCTAATTTCTCATATTGTATTATATATAATCAAATGAATGATAGTAATTTGCTTGTCCACTTGAAGCTAGCTAGCTAGTTGCAGCCTGGCCACAGGCAAGGGATATATACAAGCCAAGATGAGGTACGTACAATGAAAAGAAGAAAGCAAGAATACCAACGGACAAAGTCATGCACTTAGTGTGGGAAAACAAACTCAAAGGTTCACAAAAACTACATGATTTGCTGCTAGAATGTAGAAATGTTAAAATCCTTAAGGTCTATAAGGTGAAGAACCATTCCAACTTCTAAAATCTTTCAATCAGTTATATATGCTTTGGTTTCATTAATCGAGGACAAAATGATATCACGAAGATGGAGGCTGCTCAGTGGGAAGAATAACTGGCAGAACCTCCTGAGCCCTCTCGACAATGATCTAAAGCAATACATCAATCATTATGGTGCTATGGCTCAAGCAACTTACGACACTTTCAACATGGAGAAGAGCTCAAAGTACACAGGATGCAGCAGATACTCGAGAAGGAATCTTTTCTCAAGGGTAGGATTAGTTCACGGAAATCCATTCAAATATGAAGCTGTCAAGTATATCTATGCAACATCTAGCATTGGTGTTCCGGAGTCATTCTTATTGAAGTCCATGTCACATGATGCTTGGTTGGAGGAATCAAATTGGATAGGCTATGTTGCTGTAGCCACGGATGAAGGGAAAATCGCACTTGGAAGAAGGGACATTTTGGTTGCATGGAGGGGTACAATTCAACCTATAGAATGGGTTAAAGATTTCGATTTTCCACTTGTACCAGCATCAAAAATCATTGGAACAGATGGTGAGAATGCTTATGTACACAAAGGGTTCCTTTCTGTATATACTTCAGATAATGAAAGATCGAAGTTCAACCAAACCAGTGCACGAGATCAGGTAACTTCGCCTCGAACTCAACGTTACGAATGTCCTGTTCTAGAGTGAAATGCAAAAGTTACCCTATGCTCTGTCTATTTCGCAAAACTTTTATGACCCGAACCCCACTGTGTTATTTTTCATTAGCCAAAAACCCCCTCCAGTGCCGGAGTACATATTTTGCAGTAAAATGACCACTTATACCCTCTCCAAAAAAAGCAAAAAACACCCCGATTCACCTAAAAATTTGACAATAACCCCCCTGTTCACTTACAAAATTGGGAAAACCTCCCTATTGATTTATGAAGGAATTTCAAATTTGTCTTTTTTGCTAATAAGAAATGAACACAAGGGTTTTTTTTTGCCAATCAGGCAAAGCGCAGGAAGTATTTTTGGATTTAGCTCTTCCTTTTTACAATGAGAAGATCATTATCTAACTAAAAGAATCCTTGCTAGGTTCTATCAGAGGTAAAGAAACAAGTGGAACAATTCAAAGACGAAGAAATAAGCATAACGGTCACAGGACACAGTATGGGAGGAGCTTTATCGGCAATGAGTGCAGGAGACATCGTGGCTAATGGTTTTAACAAACCGAGTGACCAACCAAACAAGCCATGTCCAGTGACAGCCTTCATGTTTGCTAGCCCACGAGTAGGTGACTATAACTATTTTGGCGTTTTACAGTCAATGAACGATCTTCGTATACTAAATATAAAAAATGCCCCTGATATTGTCCCTACTCTACCACCACTCCCATACATTGATGTCGGAGTAAATCTACTGATTGACAGTCGAAAGTCGCCTTACTTGAAACATCCTGGAGACTTTTATAGTTGGCATAGCTTGGAGGGTGCGTATTTACGTGCAGTAACAGAAGCGATGAGGAATGAAGGAGGGGTTGATCAAGAGTTAGAAGAAAGAGACCTTGCACTTGTGAATAAGAGTTCATATGCTCTGAAAGATGAGTTTTTGGTTCCTATTTTTTGGTGGATGGAAAAGAATAGGGGTATGGTTCAGAAGAGTAATGGTTCTTGGGTATTACATGATCATGAAACGGATGATGATGATCCTTAAGTGTAATATTTTTTATGATTATTTGTTTGACTTCTTGAAATAATATTGGTTTTGTTTGGATCATAATTAGGAAGATTTGATCTAGTTTCATAGACTTTTCATTCGGATTAAAGGCCAAAATGGCAGGACTTTTGTAACTTGTTACTTATATAACGTGAGTGAATCCTCTCTTGAGAAAAGAACACAATCCCAAACAAATTAAATTTTCATAAGGAATAAAATAGAAACTAACACTTACGCAAGAAAAAAAAAATTAATACTGAAACCAAAATGAAGTGCTTTTAAATGGATTCTAACATGGGACCTCTCCCAGTATAAGTGAAAATTCTACCATTAGGTCACTCAAATGTCTTGTGCATATTCACAAATATAAGGTATTTATCTACTCTATTCTGGGGGGGCCATGCCCAAATAAGTCCGCCCCTACATTAATGTATAATATATATGAAAATTTAAATGAATAATCCTATAATAATTCCATTGCTTAAATTATAGCCGGAAAGTATTCAAGCTACTTGATTCCTTATGCTGATGCTTATACTTTTCTTATCATAAAATTTACCGGCTTCATTCCACTTTAAACTCTAGAAATAGGCCAGTTTGTCACTTTCGATTCCATTTTGCACCTTTAAATACATTAATTACTACAATTTACATCTTATACATTTTCAACCGCCTTAAAATCATCCGAATAGTCATTTTGACTTGTTAAGCAAGGACATACTCGATATTTAAGAATATCTTTCCTTTATTTTCTATTGAACCACCATATTTTCTGTTAATTCATTTTTTAACGAGCCTGGAAATATTTCCATCTATTTAAACATTTACCCAATTTTTATTATTTTCTTGCTTTATAACCATCAAATCACAAAGCGCAAAAAATGTCAACAAGAGTTTCTTCAACACCTTAATATCGTCTAAAAAGTCATTTTGAACTATTAAGCAAGGGCATGTTCTCTTTTTAAGAATTTTTTCCTCTATTTTCTACTGAAAACACCATTTTTTCTCTTCATTGATTTTTCTGACGACATTAAGGTGATTGGAGATTTTGGGTTGCAAAGTGAAGTCATTAAAGTATTTCGAGAGTGCATAGTGAAATAGTTATTTTTTTAGGGTACAAAGTGATAAACTGACATTTTGAAGCTTCAATCCCTTAATCTTGTTCAAATTCTATGGGATTTTACATAATTAAGTTAAACTTTTACAGTGGATATAATTAAGTTAATCATTGTTTTAAACAATGAATAAAACGGTAGGTCAAACATGGAAAACGTATATTTCAAGTCTGTGACTATCATCTTGTCTTTAAAAGATTTTCTAGTCACAAATCACAAATATCAAGAAATAAAAATAAAATCAAGTATATATTCCTGAGGTATTAAATGCATTCAGTTAACCTCTTATGACGTTAAATTTTTGTCAAAAAAATATTTGAATCCCGTAAATACCATTCAAGAAAATAATTTGATATAAAAAATTGGTGAAAAAATGGTTGAAGTCGATATAAAAATTGATATAATTTGTGAAAAAATGAACGAAACCGATTAATCACCTCGAAATTTGTATTTCTTAGATAGTATATAAAGCTATTTCTGAATTTTTTTTTTCATGAAATTCAGAATATTTGTACTGTCAATGAATAAACGTCATAACATGGTATATGATAAATGCCGTTGACTTGTTAAAACCTGAGATTTTGGAATGGTATATGATATATGCCGTTGGCTTGTTAAAACCTGATATTTTTGAGAAGTGACAGTGACACAACAGATTTTTTCAATTAGCAAAATATAGGTGTGTTTTTACTTTTTATCCAAAGATAAAGTAAAAGTAAAACTAATAAAATAAATAGAAAGTAGGCTCGCCCAATTTATCCATTCTTGTTAAGAAGTGGGCAATGCGTCAAATCTGGACAGGGATTTTGATAATTCTTTATTAATGAGTCTAATGACCAAACCATTAAAATATTCGTGAGCTTGGGGCTTGAATATTTAAATGGCCCTAAATAAGCATTTTTCAGTCGGGCAAGTTATAAAATTAGACGAATAATACTTTATCGGCAAAATTATAAAAATCGTCCCAAATTAATCACTGACTTTGAATTTTCGTCCTAAACTATTCAACTTGGTGAATTTGGTCCCGTAATTTAATATTTTTTTGGAATATCGTCCCGCCGTTAATTATAAGACGAAAATTGCGCATTTGCCGTTAAATTACCACATGGCTGCTTATGTGTCATGACGTGGTAAATTTTAACATGAATAATTATATAATATTGCAGAATTTGTTCCAAACTAATTACAAGATTGAATTGTAATTTCCATTAAATTAGAAATTTAATATTGGGATTAAATTCATATAAAATGGTAAATTATGGGACGAAATTCGACGGGTTGATATAGTTTGGGACGAAAAATTAAAATTAATAATTAGTTTGGGACGATATTCCAAACAAATATTAAATTGCGGGACGAAATTAGGTGAGATAATATAGTTTGGGACAAAAAATTCCAAAATTACTAATTAATTTGAAACGTTTTCTACAATTTTACCTACTTTATCAATGGTCATTTGTCATGGATCAAGTACTTAAATAGGCCTGAATCCATTTATTAAAGTGTGAAGAGGCTAAGCCACATCGAATAATTAAATTTTCATATAATTTAATTTATTATTTAGTTGATAGTTATTTCGTATTTTCAAATTCATAACGCATATGATCGATGTTGTATTGGGTGTAGACTTGTAGTTCCAATCAAAACATATCAAGTGCAATATTAATATCATAATTTTCATATTTTAGAATATGAAGATTATTTTTTAAAATAAGTTTATTACTATCACAATTTCATTTGATATAGTTCACAAGTTCAAACATTATTAACTAATGTTCATAGTTTTGGAAGAAACTATGAAAAAAGCATGAAGTAACTATTTTATGAAAGAACTACTAAGTAATACAGATAGACATATTTCGGGATTATGATTTTCATAATGGGATCAGATGCATTAAAACTCTAATCAATAAAAAAATTGATGAATATGACAGAACATGTATCAAATGAAAATTTATACAACCACCCTAGGTAACTAATTCGCAGAGCGGGTGCGGGAGCGAGAACGCTAGAGCGTCGAATGTTGAAAAATCAAATTATGAGAGCGCCTATAATTCGTCTTCAAAATAATATTATATTAATTATATATTTATATAAAATAACCCATAGCAAAAAAAAAATTATTAAAACAATGATATATTTTTTCAACTAAGTATAAGATTTTCACTTCAGAAAAATTATATATAAGATTTAAAGCAATTTTATTGATGGGTAAATAAGTTGACTTGGTTGTTTTAATTAAAAAAACACTCCTGTAATAGTATATCTTATAATATTGTTTATAAATGTAAAAGCCACATGTAACTTTTTATTTATTAGATAGTTATAATTGGTTACAACAATAAATGTATTCTAATTAATTTATTAATGATATTTTACTTGTTTATGTCCAAAAAATTTAGTTAATATTTGCTTTTTTCAATGTAAAAAATAAGAATTAATTTCTTAAATATACTTATATATTCATCCCAAGTCTATCCTCTTACATAAATAACAATCTAAAATCAATAATTCTCAATTACCATTCTTAAAAATATAAATGTAAAGAAATTTGAAAACCTTATTTTTTAAATCTAACTTGAAACTTCATGTTAAATTTAAAGAAAATAAATATTAAGAAACAAAAGGAGTAATTTATACAAACAAAATTACTTTCTAATCTATTTTTGCTTCTGACATTTCATATGATAATATTAAATAAAAAAAAGTTTTCTTTTTGTATAAATATAAAAACTCAAAACAATTTAATAAAAATAACACTTAATTTCTCTTACTACATGGATAATTTGTATGATTACTATTTAAAAAGATAGATAAAGGTTAGATAGATAGATAAAGACCCATCAATTCCCTCTGCTGACATCTTGATGACACCCAATCATCATAACCCATCAATTCCTACGGCCTATGGTCTACGCTGGCTTCACAGAGAGAAATGACAGTCCAAGCATCTTTTCAACGAGTCTGATTAATTAATTTGTAAATTGTGAGAAGGAAGAACTTTTATTTGAAGAACGCGAATTATAAAAAGACAGAGCGCGAATTATAGCAGGACAGAGCGCGCATTTAGCAGCGAATTTGCATTTTGCGCTCGGAGCGCGAATTGGGAGCGCGCGTGAACCTCCGGTGCGCGAATTAAGTTACCTAGCAACCACCTCGTTGTAGGAGAAAAGACAAAGAAGTACAAAATAGTAAAAATAGTATTGATCACTTGAAAGACTCTTATCCCAATAAAACCAAGAACCGACCGATGATCCCATATTTTCATAACAGTGTAAAATATGATAAAAGTGAAGAAAACGTCCCAAATAATTAGTGATTTTAGATTTTCGTCTCAAATTAATATTTCATCAAATTTCATCCCATAATTTAATATATTTTTGAAATATCGTCCCATAATTAATATACTTTTAAAATATCGTCCAAAACTAATTACTAGTTTTAATTTTTCGTCCCAAACTATATAAACTCGCCGAATTTCATCCCGTAATTTACCATTTTGTATGAATTTAGTCACAATATTAAAATTTTAATTTAATGGAAATGACGGTTCAATCTTGTAATTAGATTGAGATGAACTCTGCAATATTATATAATTATTCATGTTAAAACTTACCACGTCATAACACGTAATCAGCCATGTGGTAATTTAATGGACAAATGCGCAATTTCCGTCTCATAATTAACGGTGTGACGATATTTCAAAAAATATATTAAATTATGGGACTAATTTCGACAAATTAATATAGTTTGGGATGATTTTTGCAATTTTACCTTAATATATATATATGTGTGTGTGTGTGTGTAGGAACCACTGATAACAAACTTAGGGTGTGTTCACTTTGCTATATAGGTCCTCAATTAGCCATCAATTGGGCCTGAAATTATTTTTGCTGTGGGCTAATCAATTGTTCAGTTTGGATGATAAATTCACGGGCTGCCCGGTCTTAATTGCCTGATTTGTGGGCCAACCCCTCTTATTTGCCCAATTATAATTTGTTCGGCTTAGGTCCAATTGAGATATAATGGGCCAAAGTAATTATTTTCAGACCATTTTGCCCCTTGACTTCGGTTTAATAACAAAAAAACCATAGACCAAAAAAAAAAAATAGCATTTCCCCCCAAATACGTAGATCCCAGCTGGTGAAATTGTGCACAGTAGATCTCTCTTCTCTCTTCTCTGCCGACGCCATTTACAGGTAAGAACTCAACATTTCTTCCAAATAAGTTGAAAATTGCACAACTTAACTTTATATTTTCTCCTACTATACCAATATTTCTGAAATAGCATGAAAAGTTTGAGTCCAAATTTTTGGTAATGTAGTATACTTTTCTTGTATATGCACTATGAAAATTTACGTTTTCTGCCAATTATAATTTTTTTTTTCGTAGTATAAACTGTTTTATGAATTGTTGTGTTTCTATTGTTCTAATTTTATGAAATAATTGTGTTGAGCTTCATATACTTGTGTTTCTAAATTATAATTTTTCTTAAAATTTCACAGGACTCAAGATTGGAGTTACCTCAAGTTCCCGGATTGTGAAGAATTTCTTGTTGAATTTTTATAAACATTTATCTCCTACTAAGTCACATTTTCTGATTCATGATTTTTCACGGCTAACATATTTTTTGTCTTGTACAGGGACGAGGAAGGCTACGGGTGTCTTGTGGAATTTTTTTTAAGGAGTTCCTAGCTTATTTTAATTGAGGTAAACTAGAGCTATCATGTTTTTATATTAATTAGTATGTGTATTTTGTTGTATTTTGTTGATAATGTACAATTTTGTACATTTGTTAGATCTAGTAATGTGAAATCTTGGTGATCTTTTGTAGATTCCATAAAACGTGTTCAATTATTAACAAATTTTTTATTTTTTTGGGGTTTACTACAAAATTTTGTTTAATTTGTTACACAAGGTAGTGTAGATATAATGTTCATGGATATGTTGTAAAATATTATCCAAATACGAAATGAGATGTGGAATTTATGTATTTGTTGCCAATTTTGTGTAATTTTATTATACATGGTAATGTTAAATTTTATAACTGTTGGACATGTCCTATACTATTATTTACTATAGTTGAAAGCAAACTTGGTTGGTTTTAATAAATGGTTCATTGTTTATTGGTGTATGGTTTCAAACTTTGGGACTTGTTTTAGGATATACAATGGATGACCGGAAGAAACAATTGATTATGTTAGCATTTCATCGGATTTTTTGGATCGGCATGTTTATTCTATGGTTCCGTTCTAAACAACTCCGCAATCGTAGGAGACCCATACCTAGCCTAATCCGTAGGAGACGTAAGTGGATGAAAAACTTACGACGAATTACTGAAAAAGATCCAGTAAGGTGTAAGGATAATATACGTCTTAATATTAATTCATTTGATAAGTTGGTTTGTTTCCTTGCTAACGTGGGGGGTTTGAATGACACTAAGTATGTGACCGTGCGCGAACAAGTTGCCATGTTTTTTACTGTTTTTGCCCATCACAAAAAGAATCGTATCGTAAGAACCGATTACCGTCGATCCGGAGCCACCGTTAGCAAGAGTTTTTACCGTGTTTTGAAATGCTTGATGAAGCTCCACCCAATATTATTTACTCAACCGGATCCAATAACAAATGGTTGTGACGACGATAGGTGGAGTTGTTTTCCGGTAAGGAACAAACTTTAATTTTCCTACTTGCATAGGGTATTTTCTTCAACTTGTGCATTACAATAGAGACTTTGTGTACGTATAGGGTTGCATTGGGGCACTGGACGGATGTTCATGTTAATGTTCCAGCGGTGGATAGAGCACGTTATAGGAACCGAAAAGGTGATCAAACAACTAATGTACTTGCGGCGTGTGATATTAACGGATTGTTCACCTATGCACTTGTCGGTTGGGAGGGGTCTGCGGCGGATGAGCGCGTGTTAAGGGACGCAATTAATCGGCCAAATGGATTGAAAGTGCCTACGGGTAAAACTTAGTTTCTAGTTTATGAATATTTTTGATTACAAGGGTTATGACATAGCAACTCATTCATGCTTCTAATTGTAGGAACATACTACTTATGTGACAATGGATATACGAACGGTGAAGGTCTTCTTACGCCGTATAGGGGAGTGCAATATCATTTGAAAGAGTGGGGAGTTGGTATGGAAGCCCCCCAAAATTACAAAGAATATTTTAACATGAAACATAGTCAAGCTAGAAATGTCATCGAGCGCACTTTTGGCCAAGTAAAAAAACGTTGGGCAATTACCAGGAGTCATGCGTTCTATCCCTTGCAAACACAAAACCGGATGATCATGGCAATGTTATTAATTCATAATTTCTTGCGAAAAACGTCGCCCGATGATGTTATGGGGTTCGATCCATTGTTTGATTTACTTGAAAATCATGAGGATGACAATAACTTTGAGGGTGATGACTATGTCGAAGTTGTTGAGACGTCATACGCATGGAACAATTTTCGGGACAACTTAGCTCGTGAAATGTACATGAAATGGATATCGGATCGCGAGTGAAATTTAAATGAATTTGTACATTTTTAATATGTTGTATGTGTCATTAAGACTTGAGTTTTTTCATAATTCGTACCGTATTGTTAGGTTAATTTGTTGTTTGAATTGAATTATATTAAAATAAGTTATGTTTTTTAATTGGTTCTTTGAATATGTTTTAATTGTTATCTAGAATTACCATGTGTCCCGTACATTATGTTTGAAATGTACATTTATTACGTAGGTGTACACCGATTGAGATGGATTCCATTCCCCGATACGGTGAAACGGCAACAAGCCAACGGAAGGAAAAAGGTACTCGGAGGACAATGAATGGTGCCGAAGAACAAGCTTTGCTAGATTGTTTGAAGGAACTAATCTCAAAGGGGTACAAGTCCGATAATGGTTTTCGTCCGGGCTATTTGACGGCCTTAGCAATTGCACTTAATGCAAGGATACCCGCGTCCAAACTTTCCGTCAAGCATATTAACTCCAAACTTACGGTTTGGAAGAAAGTTTATTACCAAATTTCGGGAATGCAAGGGACTAGTGGCTTAAAATGGAACGATACTAGTAAAATGATCACGGTTGATGATGATGTTTGGGCACTCTATGCTAAGGTAACATTGCTTAAATTTATCATGGAATGACTCTAAGATCCGGTTTTCCCTCGATATATCTCTAACAATTATTTTTTTCAATCGTAGGCACATCCGGATGTTGCCAATATGCGTTTTAAGACGTATCCCTATTATGAGGACTGGGTTGAGATATTCGGAAAGGATAGGGCCACCGGAGGCGGCGCGAAGGACGTTGTCGATATTGTGGAGGATTTGGTAAGGAACAATGCGATGAACCATGCAAATAATAATGGTAAGGAACTTATGATATATCCAAATAGTAGTGATTATGTATATAGTAGTCCGTGTGTCGATTTGACGTCGGATGCTTCCGACGGAGGGGAATTTGGCTCCGAAATCCCACCGTATCAAATGGGTTTACAAGACGTGGGTCCTAAGTTAAAACATTTAACAAGGAAGGTCAAAAGGGAAAAAATCAAGTCTGAAAAGGTTGTTAAGAAACGGAAGACGCCTACGCCGGAATCCGATGGGGGTGACGTCTCAAAATTCGTAGATGCCGCAAAATCCGTTTTTGGTGATCTTAGTCACCAATTTGTGAAAGAGGAGGACAGTTACGATGAAAAGGCAAAAAAGATTATTAATGCCCTCGAGTGCATTGACACACTCACCGATGAGAACCGAATCTTTCTCTCGTTCAAGATTATGGATAACGCCAAACATGTGAGTTTATTTTTGAACTCGAACGAGAAGAACCGAATGCACATTGCGCACATGATGTTAAACAACCAAATGCCTTGACCAAATTCGGCCATATGATGATTTGATGAACTAGGCCTAATTCGGTTTCATTTGATGATTTTGTGAACTCGTCGGTAGATTTGCACACTTGACACATTTGGGTATATTTTGATTAATCATATAACATTCGGTTATTATGTTCGGGCCTTATGATTTGTTGCATTTGGGTAGACTGGATTGAAGTTTTTTGAACATGTATTTTTGTGGGATTTTAGTACATGTATTTGGCCTTATGAAATTTGTTTTGAAATGCTAATATGAACTTTGATTTTAATTTAAGTAAATTTGATGAACATCATGGGATTACGTATTTCGCATTTGAAAAGATAGTATGTGTTTAATTTTGTGGGATTTTAGTAACTTGGGTTTTTAATTTTGTGGGATTTAAGTATATTGGGTTTTTTATTTTTGGCCTTATGTATTTTACATATGAAAATTTAGCATTTGATAAATTTCGTGGCATGAATTTATTTCATTGTCTTTTTAGTTGGTCCTTTTGTATTTTGCACTTGAAAAAGGGGTTTGAATTAATTTTGTGGGAGTTTAGTTCGAATGATTGATGTTTCGGCCTATTATTGGCCTATTTTTTGCACATTAAAGTATGTTTCGTTTAAAAATTGCAAAATCGAACTACTATAATTGTAGACACGTAGTTGAAAACACACATACGGGTTACTACTCAACACACATTACATAAAAGCTTAACGCCAAACAAACACAAACGGAAAAAAAAACATCACACATTATTTAAAGCACACAATACTTCAATCGTAGGCAAATTATTTATTTTCCGGCATTAAAACCAGTAGACGTCCCCATGCCCGGCCACAGAAACTTAGCCACAGTTTTAGTAGTATTTTCAACATCCTCAATTTCGGACTCCGCTCCACTGTAGTTAGCCAAATCTTTCCAAAAGTCGTCATTTTCGAACGGGGAGAATTGTGTATATGTTGGGTTGATGGGCTCAGGTTGTGCTGTTTCCTGTCCGGCAACTGGGGCATCGTTTAACTCGAACCATTGAAGGTTAATCGGGGACGCAGGGGGTGGAAGTGCGGGGAACTCTACAGTTGGGTATCCAAATATTTCGCACAAATCGTTCCATCTTGGTTCTCCATTTAGTGCATATGCTTCATAAAATGGAGTCTCCTACAATTGAAAAATCAAACCCACATTTTATCGAAAAATACCAAGTAACTTTAAAAAATCCAGTAACATATACAAGTGAGTTACCATGGCCAAATTTCGCACGATTTCCAGTCCGTCATTTCCGACCGTGTTTGTACCCGGAATCAAGGTGTACCTATAAATGGTCCTTAGGTGTGAGAACACAGCATGTCGACGTTTGAGGCGGTCTAAGAAGTATACAGTCTAACGCGAAGACCGCAGAAACAATGTGCATTCCCTAAACGAACAGTTGAGCTAGAGGATGACTCCATTGCTGCCAGAAAGTGTAAATAACATATGTTAGATTTGAGAAAAATTATTACATATACGAAAATTCAACAAAAATATAAAACCCTATTTTAAACCCTAGTTCAAACCTTAGTTAAGGTAAATTCCCAAATTTTCGTGTACATTATTGGAAACCCTAGCCCAATTGTGAACAATAATTTAATATCAAGCAAAAAAAAAAAACTAATATATTCAAGACCTAGAAAGAAACCCTAAAACTTGAAACATAATTTCAAATAAAACGATGATTCTTATTTTCTATCGAAAAACATGGAAACAATTGTTCTATTACCTCAAAGTGACGGTATGACGGCTTCAAATGGACGGTTTGGATGTGAAAACCTACAACGCGCCGTCGGGAATGGAAGATAAGTGAGGGTTTGTTTTGAGGCGTCACCCAGATCAAGAAATCATGCACAAATTGTGTAAGAGCAACCAATTATGAGGGAAAATTCATATACGTGAACCCTAGCGCCGTCGTGCAGCCACAAAAACAAGGGATGAATTGTAACACAGGTGCAACAAGATAAAGAAATCAAGCAAAAATTGCTAGGACCCGTCGGTGTTTGAGGGAGAAGACGATGAATAATAAAACCCTAGCGCCGTCGGTGGAAGGAGAGAGTTTGGAAGAGATGAAATGAACTGATCGTTCCCCAACCCTAAAGCGTAATTATACCCCCAAAATAAACGGACGAGATTGAATGATATGAACGCTCAAGATCAAGTCTCGGTCCAGGGGCAAAATGGTCCATGATTATTAGTTGGGCCAACTAAACAGATCATGTATTGGGCTATGTAGATTATTAATCAGGCCACTATAATATGCCGAACGGGCCATTAAACCAATTATCCGGATTATTTATGGGGCCGAAATCACTATCTGGGCCATTAACAATTCATCAAAGTGAACATAGCCTTAAGAAATTATACATAATAGCCCGCATGGGCAGCTCAAATGATCTCAGAGGTAAAATTTGGAACAAGAGACCAAGAATCGAACCTCACCAGCAGCAGTGTGGGAGCAACCTCTAAAAAAATGAGGGGGGCTCCTTGTGCGCAGTGAGCACTGGTCCCAACCTCTGTTGTCGGATGAGTCACAATGATTTACCTCCTCTCACAATCCCGTCGGACAGGAGGTGAGGGGCGTCCGGGGTGAGCGATTTCACCTTTTGAAACAAGAAATTATACATAATAAATATTTCTGAAATTCCAAAATGTCAAATCATAGAATTAATAGGAAAAATTAGACCAAACAGTACAAAATCCAAAACTATGCAATTATTCATGTCACATATTAAATCTTTTACCTGGTCAACAGAATCAAACAAAGAACAAAATCCAAAACTATGCAAATATTCGTATCACATATTTGAATCTTTTACCTGGTCCAACAGAATCAGACTGACAACATATACTCTAAAGAAAACCAAAGCTTCAACCTTTTACCTCCCCTTATCAATCAATTTCTCAAGAAAACCAAAGCTTCAACTTTTTACTCTCTCTGATTTTCTTTCTGGTTTTCGTTCTTATCAGATCATGGAAATGGCAAGTTTTTCACTCATACAAAGATTCAATACATATTTCCTGAAAAAAACTCATTTCCCCTTCAAAAATCAAAGTCACCACAAAACCACCGCCGGGCCACCGCGAAGCTCCATCCACGATTTTCCAGCGTGAGCTCTCCTTACACTTTGGCATTTGATAAAATTACACTAATTTGTAGAAATTTTCCTTATTCATCCTTGTTTTCTTAACTTTTTTTGTTTTCTTAAATTTTGAAATCCATTGAAATTGTTTTTCTTATTCAAGTTATGTTTTAGCAAAGTTTGAATTAATTAAGCTTATCGCTAGAATTTTACTCAAGCCAGACCTAGAGATGGTGCTGCATTATATATTTTGTCAGATATGATGTTGTCACTTAGCTTTTGATAAGGCTGTAATTGGTTTTGATTAAATATATATATTGTACTGTAATATGTATATATGTTATCTTCATGTTTCCTCATTCCAGTTTCAATTGGGCTGCTGTTTGAACTTCTTGTAAATGTGCCTATGCGTGTCCCTGTGGATGAAAGTCCATTTTTCCTTTCATATCAGGATTTGGATCTCATATTCCGTAGTATAATGGATGTGGATGTGGATGTGGCTTAGGCTATAGATTCTGTATAAACAATTGCCAATCAGTGTTCATCTGGATTGAGGTTGACGTTTGAGGCGGTCGACTTTACTCATTATGTCATTTGTAGTGAAAGAACGACGGAAGAACACGTTCACCTCATCCCGAGATCGTTTAACCACGTGACCGACACTATGAATAAAAATTCCATTTGCGTATGACGATTCATTTGCTAAAAACTCAATTAAGTAATCATCAATTTCCTTTGTCCATCTTTCCGAGTAAAAAAATGAGATTGAGAACGAGGGAAAACACTTGACATTTTTTAGTTGAGTTTTATGAACACAATTTTTATGGAGATGGTATAAATTTTTAGTAGCAATTTGGGGTGCAAAATGAGATTTATTATTAATGTGTGTCCCTATGTACAATTATAGCAACCTATACCTTTGTGTTATCAAATCATTCTTAAAAGCAAAACTTTTGCAGAAGCTTTGAATATGGATTTTGGCATGTTTGGTTTTTGTCTCTTACCTGGTTTGATTAAAATGTGGTCAATTATTGCACATGGGATTTTTAAACAAGTATTTTTTATTTGAGTGTTTTTTTTAGTTGAGTGTTTTGTTTTTATAAACCGTGTTTGTTTATATTTGGTTGATTGTTTTGTTATTGGTAAGAAATGAATCCAGTTGTACAAACAACTTCATATTTGGCACAATTAATTGCACATAAGTCCTAGCAATTCTAACACACACATTCAAACACCAAATGGTACAAACATTCAAGTATACATGATAAGCAACATATAAGATCATATATAACATAAAAACATCACACATAAGTCCGATATGTGATTACCTGCACTTACACAAACCTGTGCCAGATAATCAAACAACCAAAACATATTCATAATTAGAGAAAGGGTCCTTGATACATACATATATAAAATAAAACATACATAAATATAAACAACAGCAGCAGAACCACCACATTAATCATCCAACTTCCACAGTTTCTTCCCAAACATGCCACCATCATCACCCCCTCCAACAGCAGAACCACCACAACCACCTGAACCACCGGCAGAGGTTGAACCAACTTCACCTTCCTTATAAACAACAATGGAACCACTCTCATTACCCTCGTCAAATGGCACATCAGTCACTGAACGGCCCGCGGTAAATGGAACAACAGCCATCTCGTCATCGTCCGAGTCTCGGACATGGATTGGCCACCCCGGGGATCCAGTGAGGTCATGGGGGAAGGTCCCAACTCACTTGGTATCGAAAATATAGGCTAGCTTTAGGTGGAATGGCTTACCATCTTGCCTAAAGCGTTGGTTCCATTCCGGCTCATCCTACAGAAAACAGTGCATAAATTTATAAATCGTAATAAATAACACAAAAAAGTTAACAAAAATTGAAGGTTACTCACATTAGGAGTGTGAACCATCCAGTAAACAGATTTCAGACGTGTCTCGTTTGACCAGGCATCATATATAACCCCGGGGGTTTCCAGAAAATCATTGAATGCTTCGTTCCTCTTTCTCATATGCTCCACCTTCTTCTTGATCCCATGTATGGAGACATTTCAGATGAGATACGTTGGTAGGCAGCAGTGAGTGTGTCAAGATCCTTTAAATCCCCTGTTTTGCACTCATTGTAAAGCAAGTCCACAAAACTTGCATTCTCAGAAAATGTCCACCCATCATTGATGGATTGTTCCAAACTCCGCTGTCTTCGTGTCCTTGGCATATTCGCAACCTGCCATATCAAATAAACACATTATATAAAGTTTGAAAAGTTCAAGTGATACAAGTATAATATTTATTTCATATGAAAAGAACTTACACGATTTTTTGTCTCTAGCTTGAAGAGGAAAGGAATGAAACACTTGAAGTAACTGAAGAATGAAGTGGAGATTTAAAGGTGACAAGTTCAACCACCATAATAAATACTAGTCAAATACAGAAGTTGTGCATGCAACATAGAAATACAATTGGGCAAGTAAAGCATTTAATAGAGATACACAAGGTCAAGTAATGCATTAAATGGGCTGTGTTCAGTTTATAAGAAATCACCCACTTTATTGGGAAGTGAAATGAATTAAATAGAACATTGACCATATCATAATAGTCCACAAACAAAATCACCATTACCAAATAAGACAAAAAATATCAACATATATATTACCATACCAACATTTGAACTTATTAATGATCATACTTTACATCAAAATGCAGAAACTTTAAAAAATCAATTTGGTTTTAAACTTTATAAAAAAATCTGGTTTTAAACATACTATAACTTCATAAATGTTTATTTGAAATCACCAGTTGGCCAAATTAGGCCTAATTCAGTCTGCCCATCCAAACATTATGTATTAAAAAAAACAACTGCCAATCCAAAACAAACATATACAATGAATTTGATACACTAGAACAACATACATGACCATCAGAAATGTTCAAATTAAAAATCATTTGGCCAATAGTCTTATTTAGGGGTACTTTCATGATAGAGCACACATATTTGAATATATACTAGTCAGGTGTTGCATACACAATAGTGCACCAAACCCAAAGCAGAAATATGAGGATTAATTCCCCAACAGTTTCAAAGCATATTAACAATTATAATATTCAATACCAAAAACAGCAGACCATCAGATAATAAAAAAAACAGTAAACATCATTTGGCAATTTTTCCCTTTGGGGGTACTTTCAGGATATAGTACACACACAACCAAGTATATATTCATATGTGCACACCAAACAGTGCACCAAACCCAAATAAAATGAAACACAGCTTGAATTAGAATCCTTTGTATTCCAAGGATTTTAAAATGCATTACTCAACACACAAGGCCTTCAGTATATTATATAAACATCACCTGGCAAATATACCAAAACAAGCCTAAAAATATAAACATCATAAGTTTAAACCCCCAATCCAACAGTGGTAAACATCACAAGTTTAAACACACATAGTATGAACAAGCATATCTAACAAAAACCATCATGTACATGCCAAATTTACAGATTATAACTAAGGTTAATATGTCAGCAAAATGCATACAAAACATGCAAGTACTAAATCCCAAGTCAGGTGATCTAATCAAGCACATATATAGACAAAAAACACAATCACAGCACAGATCATCACAAGCTTTAGCTTGCGACGCAATGCCATGTTTTCAGACTCAAGACCATGCACAGAATTAACAACAATTTGCATCTGTGTAGACAATTCATCAAGGCGACGTATAAGACGGGTATTTTCGGACTCGGCATTATTGACCCGCGTTAGCAAGCCAGGAATAATTACACGGGACCTATCACACATTACGGGATCGATCCATTCAAAGTAATCACAACGTTCATCCTACCAAAAAAACATATGCATTCATTAGTCACGCAATTCAAATGAAAAAATAACATTAACAATAAGCATAATCCATACCGTCAAACGCTGGCAACGCGAAAATTGTCGGCCAGGGTTCAACCTCGTCCAAGAAGTATACAATCTAACGCGAAGACCGCAGAAACAATGTGCATTCCCTAAACGAACAGTTGAGCTAGAGGATGACTCCATTGCTGCCAGAAAGTGTAAATAACATATGTTAGATTTGAGAAAAAATATTACATATACGAAAATTCAACAAAAATATAAAACCCTAATTTAAACCCTAGTTCAAACCCTGGTTAAGGTAAATTCCCAAATTTTCGTGTACATTATTGGAAACCCTAGCCCAATTGTGAACAATAATTTAATATCAAGCAAAAAAAAAAACTAATATATTCAAAACCTAGAAAGAAACCCTAAAACTTGAAACATAATTTCAAATAAAACGATGAATCTTATTTTCTATCGAAAAACATGGAAACAATTGTTCTATTACCTCAAAGTGACAGTATGAAGGCTTCAAATGGACGGTTTGGATGTGAAAACCTACAACGCGCCGTCGGGAATGGAAGACAAGTGAGGGTTTGTTTTGAGGCGTCACCCAGATCAAGAAATCATGCACAAATTGTGTAAGAGCAACCAATTATGAGGGAAAATTCATATACGTGAACCCTAGCGCCGTCGTGCAGCCACAAAAACAAGGGATGAATTGTAACACATGTGCAACAGGATAAAGAAATCAAGCAAAAATTGCAAGGACCCGTCGGTGTTTGAGGGAGAAGACGATGAATAATAAAACCCTAGCGCCGTCGGTGGAAGGAGAGAGTTTGGAAGAGATGAAATGAACTGATCGTTCCCCAACCCTAAAGCGTAATTATACCCCCAAAATAAACGGACGAGATTGAATGATATGAACGCTCAAGATCAAGTCTCGGTCCAGGGGCAAAATGGTCCATGATTATTAGTTGGGCCAACTAAACAGATCATGTATTGGGCTATGTAGATTATTAATCAGGCCACTATAATATGCCGAACGGGCCATTAAACCAATTGTCCGGATTATTTATGGGGCCGAAATCACTATCTGGGCCATTAACAATTCATCAAAGTGAACATAGCCTTAAGAAATTATACATAATAGCCCGCATGGGCAGCTCAAATGATCTCAGAGGTAAAATTTGGAACAAGAGACCAAGGATCAAACCTCACCAGCGGCAGCGTGGGAGCAACCTCTCAAAAAATGAGGGGGGCTCCTTGTGCGCAGTGAGCACTGGTCCCAACCTCTGTTGTCGGATGAGTCACCATGATTTACCTTCTCTCACAATCCCGTCGGACAGGAGGTGAGGGGCGTCCGGGGTGAGCGATTTCACCTTTTGAAACAAGAAATTATACATAATAAATATTTCTGAAATTCCAAAATGTCAAATCATAGAATTAATAGGAAAAATCAGACCAAACAGTACAAAATCCAAAACTATGCAATATTCATGTCACATATCAAGTCTTGTACCTGGTCAACAGAATCAAACAAAGAACAAAATCCAAAACTATGCAAATATTCGTATCACATATTTGAATCTTTTACCTGGTCCAACAGAATCAGACTGACAACATATACTTTAAAGAAAACCAAAGCTTCAACATTTTACCTCCTCTTATCAATCAATTTCTCAAGAAAACCAAAGCTTCAACTTTTTACTCTCTTTGATTTTCTTTCTGGTTTTCGTTCTTATCAGATAATGGAAATGGCAAGTTTTTCACTCATACAAAGATTCAATACATATTTCCTGAAAAAAACTCATTTCCCCTTCAAAAATCAAAGTCACCACAAAACCACCGCCGAATCACCGCTGAACCACCGTCGGGCCACCGCGAAGCTCCATCCACGATTTTCCAGCGTGAGCTCTCCTTACACTAATTTGTAGAAATTTTCCTTATTCATCCTTGTTTTCTTAACTTTTTTTGTTTTCTTAAATTTTGAGATCCATTGAAATTGTTTTTCTTATTCAAGTTATGTTTTAGCAAAGTTTGAATTAATTAAGCTTATCGCTAGAATTTTACTCAAGCCAGACCTAGAGATGGTGCTGCATTATATATTTTGTCAGATATGATGTTGTCACTTAGCTTTTGATAAGGCTGTAATTGGTTTTGATTAAATATATATATATATATATATTGTATTGTAATATGTATATATGTTATCTTCATGTTTCCTCATTCCAGTTTCAATTTGGTTGCTGTTTGAACTTCTTGTAAATGTGCCTATGCATGTCCCTGTGGATGAAAGTCCATTTTTCATTTCATATCAGGATTTGGATCTCCTATTCCGTAGTATAATGGATGTGGATGTGGCTTAGGCTCTAGATTCTGTACTAAACAATTGCCATCTAAATCCCGACTTCACAGCCCTAGACTACAAGAAACTTTTACTTTGGTAAAAGTGAGTTGAATATCAACAAAATCTGGCTTCTAACTGCTTGAATCGGATATGAGCCAAGGTCAACCTCAATCGAACCCAATATTGATACTTGTTTCGAAATACATGCAACTAGAAACACAAAACAATGTAACACATGTAATATTTCAGTAAAAGATAGGGAGATGAACAACAGAAAAATGTAACACTTGTACTAATATTGTTATGTAATCTGAAGAAAAACCAATCAGTTTCTTGGAAACAATACATATGTCTTAGTAGTAAAATTAATTTTGCCTAAGTTCATATCATAAGATCTAAGGCTGAGCAAATGGACCGGACCGAACCGAATTTCGGTATTCGACCGGTTCGGTAATTCTAAGACCCAGTACCGTTTACTTCAGTTCGGTTCTGATTCGGTCCAAATTGAAACCGAAAATTGGGTTTGAACATTTAAATTTTCAGAAAATTTATACGTAATTCATCAACACAAAATGACAAACACATTTCCCAATTAATTTGCTCATAAAACCCAAATCAGTACACTTTTTCATAAAACCCACAAAATGATAAACACATCCTCCATCCCCTCTTGACTGCCCCGCAAGGCCGCAACACACCCACCCCACTCCACCATTTTCTTCTTTCTCCAGTATTTCTCTCAAATCAATCTTCTTTTTCATAAAATTAATTTGGGGGGTTTTTGCCTTCAAGGGTTGGGACTTAGTTTTATCAAACAAACAAAAAACTCACAAAATACCTTGGAGAGGGGAGAGATGCGGCAGTGAAGTCGGAGGGTGCGGCGGTGGCTAGGGACTGGCTGGACAGAAATTGGAGGAAGATGAAGTGGGCTGGGAACAAATTGAAGAAAGAGGGGAGAGGTTAATTTTTTTTGTCTTGATTTTGTTAATAAGGCTGTAGGTTTAGGTTTTGGAAATTTAGGATTAAAAAAAATAATAATCGGTACAACCGGTTCGGTTCGGGAAACTGACCGGTTTAGCGAAAACCGACCCCTATAAAGGGTCGGTTCTGAGGCAATAAGCTCTAATGCCTAAGCTTATATGATTTGATGCCTTGTTTGGTTTATAAATACGAAGTCGATTGATATGTATTAATCACAGTGTGGTTTCTTTTTGGTAATAATCCAAGAATCGAACCAGTTTATCACGAAAGATTTGAAATAATGACAAACCACATAAAGTTGTAATTTCGTTTATATTCGATTTCAACAAATCTAATGAGTTAGAGATTATTACACGCCTCCGACATTATATGCCTAAAGAAGACGAGCCTAGAGATATCTGATCGTAAATACAACAATTGTTCATTAGTGTTGCTTTCTTCCTTGTTGATTAACAATTCATTTAACTTAAATGATGCATTACCAAGACACCGATGAATGCTAGAAACGGACTGAAATGCCAAAGCTTAAGATCCTGCACTTTGAGATTATCTAGAATGGATAACCATTTAGTCAATATACTTGATGTGAGGTAATAAATAATTGAGACCGGGTAATATCTAAATATGAAGGATTATTAGAACTCTATTATTCACGAGGAAGAGTCATTAGAGATGATATTTCTGAAAGAATTAAGGTCGGTTTGGCCAAGCAAACAATTAGGCCAGGAAATTAATTACGTCAAATTAACGAGGAGGGGAAAATAAGAAAAACTTTCCCTAACTTGCTAATTATTTGAAATTTCTAACTTCTCCCTAACATTAATGTGATTCTGTGGATTTTTTAGCATAAAAAACTTAGTAAATATATGATTTATACATATTTAGCTAATTTTATGCAAATAATGAAAATGTACCATCATTTGTCGTACATAATTTAAACCTAATGATAATGGTCATACTTAACAGTTGACTATTATATGTATGAATAGAAATATACTACTTTGGCCATGATTTCATGTTTGAATTGTTTAGATAAGGATAAATCTTAATGATTCCTAAAAATAATGATTTGTACTAATAAATATAGTATTACTTCATATTTATATAATTTATTCATCGACTTATGTATCTAAAATTTGGAGTTAATGATGGTCTCTATAAATCTCTTATGTACGGAACTCTCGTAAATATGATCTTTAGAAAGCAAGGCGAATATAACTAGTTGGTGAGGGCAACTAAGTCATTTTAATATTGGCAAAATAAGAAATGAGGCGTAAAATGCAAAATTGGACCACCTTTTTGTAACGGCTGTGATTTGGAGAATATAGTATTTGTTATGATGGATAATCTTTTCCATGCATACTAAGTTATTGCCTCTTGAATAGATGAATCATATAAAGCAATGTCCTTGAATAGATGAATCATACAAAGCAATGCCTAAAGCAATGCCCTTGAATAGATGAATCATATAAAGCAATGCCCTGGGAGAGTTTCGTACAAATACTTAGTATGCATGGAAAAGATTATCCATCATAACAAATACTATATTCTCCAAATCACAGCCGTTACGAAAAGGTGGTCCAATTTTGCATTTTACGCCTCATGTCCTATTTTGTCAATATTAAAATAACTTAGTTGCCCTCACCAACTAGTTATATTCGCCTTGCTTTCTAAAGATCATATTTATGAGAGTTCCGTACATAAGAGATTTATAGAGACCATCATTAACTCCAAATTTCAGATACATAATTCGATGAATAAATTATATATATATATATATGAAGTAATACTATATTTATTAGTACAAATCATTATTGTTAGGAATCATTAAGGTTTATCCTTATCTAAACAATTCAAACATGAAATCATGGCCAAAGTAGTATATTTCTATTCATACATATAATAGTCAACTGTTAAGTATGACCATTATCATTAGGTTTAGAATATGTACGACAAATGATTGTACATTTTCATTATTTGCATAAAATTAGCTAAATATGTATAAATCGTATATATATGAAGGCCTAAAACCCATAGATTTGATGTTAATGATTTCAAACACTTTTCAAGTTTTTTCCTCTATATTCATATACATACTGGTTCTCATAAATCTTTTGATCATGCTAAGGTATTTCTAATACAGTAGTTATAAAACAATAAGTAATTAATTATAACTGGTCTCGTTCTCTAGTTATTCAGCTACAAGACTCATGATTTGCAATAAGTCTTTACATATTTGTAAATTACCATCTTTACTGAAAAGTCCAGTATCTATATTGTAGTACTTATAGATGATTCCAGGCTCCAAATTATACATTAACTTGGTTCAAGACTACATGCAACATCTGAAATTGGCTAGCCAAACCAAACCAGTCTCTCTAATGTGAAAAGAAGTATCTAATTTGGTTGGTTAGCCTAAAACATGATGTTATTATATTCAATTTTACCAACAGTAAGATTAAATTTTGGTTACTTTGACATGGCCCTCAACTTCTTCAACATCACCAAGCCGGGTTCACCATTGATGGTGAACCCATGCATCTATTACAAGTTGCGTTGCAGGCCTCATTCTATAAAGTGGAATCTCATAGTACTATAGTTGAGGTGGAGGGTGATGATGGAATTGCCTCCCTCAAAAAGCGCCTCCCGCGCGCATGCATCGCAGCTGGAAAGGTGTTGTATCAAATTGGTTCTCGGGGACTCCAAGATCTTAACCAAAGTGGAGTTCGGCAATCGAACGTTGAAAATCCCTCGAGTGGTGATAAAAGAATCAACCCATTGTTCAAGAATATCCTATATTTTGAGACATTTTTTTGCGAAACCAGATTTTTCAGTTCCTACATTATGCTGATGAGCACGCTCGTCAAAACCGGTGAGGATGTAGAAGAGTTGCGTAAGAAAAAGATACTTGTGACTAATATTAGTGATGCAAATATGATTGTTTGTTTGTTTGAGGACTTGTCATCGTCAATCAATCTCAGCCGAAAGGAATTCTGTTTGGAACAACAATTACGAGAGCTGATTAGTGCTGCTTATTGGGGTCCAGATTTTGAATATTTCTTGAAATGGACTATGAAAGCGATCATCCTTTATTTGACTTTACTTCAATCTTTTATTGCTTACCTAGCTTTCGCACAAGACCAGAAAAAATAGCTTAGTTGATGATGTTGTATTTAACTATTGTTAAAACTTTATTTTTTTTTATGTCCTGTAATTTGACTATGATTTCAGACCTTTATTGCTTTCTGTCCTGTTATTTGACTATGATTTCAAACTTTTATTGTTTTTCTGTCCTGTACATTTTAATATATAACAACTACATTCATAGTCACATTTTTAGCCTCAAATGATTAAACCTTCCAACACTCTTGGTAAAAGTCTCATATATAGGACCATATCAGTTTTGCATTCAAGTCCCAAAATGCATGGGAAGGCAGCGATATGACAAAAAATGCAAACCTTTTTAAAATATAAGGACTGAAAATGCCCATAAAAGATATAAGACTTTATCTACTAAACAATCTACTAATATTCTTTACAACTATTCTTTTTCTGGCTTCGACTTAGGAGGCGATGCAAGAAGAAAGAAATCCAAGACAAATGTAAATATGAATATAAAAGATATACATTATTCGACTTTATGAAGCTTCAGACAACTTTGTCCTACACTAATGTATTTACAAAAAGATTCAGTAGTTGATGACTGATGGTGGTTACATGTTTTAATTCACTAGTTCAATATCAAAGCAGCTGGTTGCTTTGTTCACTTATACTTAAAATGAACCCTTTTCTAACTGAAGTTAGAAGTGTGTAAATCACAGATATCTAAGTGACATATATATAGGAGAAGAAAATGAAAACGTAAGAAAAAACCCGTCTCTATTGTATTCTACTCTTCTTGCCGGTGAAGGACATATGTGGACAACTTTAAATGGAAGGGCCCTCCTGAATTTCGTAATAATGTAGAAATTCAGGAAATGCACTATACATCCTGAATTTCCCCCAGAAGTTTTTTCTCGACTTCTCTTACAGCATCGTGCCTTTCCTGAAGTTTTTCCAAAGTATTCAGTACCTACAATCAAAGCCATAAAAGATAGTGGTAAATAGGCCTCAAATGTCCACCCAATGTTCAAGAAGAAAGAAATCCAAGACAAATGCAATTTGCTCCAACAAATATGAATATAAAAGATATACGACCATGTGAAGCTTTAATCCAACCATAAAGAAATTTGTCAGTTACAGTAGAAGATGCGTCCGAATTAATGCCTTAATCCAACCAGCATCATTGCCGATGACTTATTTCTTACAAAGAGTCAAACTTCCAACAAAAATTCTTGTATCTATGTACTTTTATGATGTCGACTTTTGACAACCACGCTGTAAGTAAGCTCAGATAGGATCAATATCCGCACTCCATGTCCTCATAACTTTTGTGCCATTTTTATCCCAAAATTTTCAATTTTCAACAATTCCATCTCTCTTCTATCAATAAATGTTTTATGCAAAAAAGCATATATCCCTCCTATTTCATGTCGACTCCTCATAGCTAGTGTGCACATACCACTGATAATATTAGTGTACCCTCTTCTGCTGCCCTGATAGTTTATAACCATATAAACCCAAAAAAAAAAAGGAAAAAAAATGAGAAGACTCTTTACATGAATTTTCAAGAGCATTACAATTTTCTCTTTTATCACATCATTAAATTTCTCAAATATAAGTAGCTTCAATAACCAATCTCCATGGCATGCACCTAATTTGGAGAGACTCTTTAAACTGTAAGTTATCTTTGACAGCACCCATGCATTCGCAACGTCACTCCATGACACAATATTTTGCAGGATTATAGAGAAACTCTTATCTCTATGTGAGGTTTAACTAACTCCTATATAATTTACTTTCTTATATAGGAAAATATTGATGCTTCTTTTTGAAAGCAGTTCATTGAGTTTAATCGTAGAAATTATCGTAACCTCAATGAGTTACCATGAGTTCCAAAGTAAACTCTATGGTTCGATTTAAGCAAAAGGTTCTATATATAAATGATCTAGATCTAATGCCTACAACTTTTTTGTTCTTCTTTCATCCAGTAAAAGTCTTATTTTACAGCAATTCTATCGTGATATTCTAATCTCAATACGGTTTTATCAATACCTCAACATTGCAGAGCCATAGGTCCTGCAGCCATGCGGTTGAATTTTGTGTTTAATCTTATACGGATTTATAGCTGCACAAAACCTCAGGTAAACCAATTTACTCGATACTAAGGAAAAATAATAATAGGCTTTCTCGGTACTAGAGAGCAGTGTTTGACTTATTTAGGACCTAACTGCATACAATGTATTTACATGAAAATTTTCCAACATGATAATAAAATGGTCCAAATAAGCAGAATTTGTACCTTGAATTTCACAAAGTAAACCAGAAATTATTTCTCCACCTGCTTTTCAACCTCTTGTATCTACAAGAAAGAAGAAAATTAAACAATAAGTTACGAGATTGAATATCAAATAATAAATAATTGTTATAGACACTACTAGTTTATGATTTCCAGACATACATGCTTGTTAAAGGATTCCAATTCTATGCTATGCTTTTAAAAGACTTCTTCATCCTTATAAATCATGATAAAGTAACCAAACTATACTTAATCAACATGTATATATTACATCTAATCTCCTTATCTCCCCATTTCATCTTTGGGCCTCGAATCCCGTCATTTTAGATATATCATCTTATAGAGTGCATAAAACAAATGTCCCTAAAAAAATGTGATGAGAATATATAATACCTTATCGCACACATATGTAAGTAGAAGGTCTTTGTGGAAAAGGGTGTTTATAATGTAATTTCAGGTTTTATATTGCAGTAAAGAGTTGGAACATAGTAATGAAAAACAAAAGGCTATAAATATGCTACGATGGTTACCATTTGAAGCTTCAGATGAGATAAAGAAAAAAGATAAAAGTGACACATATATTAAAAGATTGTAGCATGTATGTGATGCATACCTTCAAAAGAAACCAGGCAATAACTGTCCGAGAATAAAAACACAAGTCAGTCTCTCGTTTTAAGCTTTATTTAGTCGACAAAATAATCAGCCGCAAAAATTAAAAAAAATTGGTTTAACACGAATCAACAAGTATTATCACAAAAACATTATGCTTTATAATTCAAAAGCAAGAGCAGTGTAGACTTTGTCGTAAGATGTGAATAAAATTCACCAAATAGGTGACTGATTTTACGGGACCAGATAACACAAACAATAATACAACAGTTGTCACCTGAATAGGATCAAAGAACAATACGAAACTGCATCACCTACATGAATTTAACAAATAAATAAAAATTAAGATAATAATACAAGCTAAGTCGTGGAATACCATGGTTTTTCTTCCAGCTTAAGTACCCATCTAATAGTGGACAATACAATTGGCAAAGCAAAAAAAAAGGCAAAGTATTTCTGTCAAAATCAAATTGAACAATGCATAAGTGATTGTAGTCTGTCGATATTACCTCATAACAGATGGATACACTGGTTATAGTTTGTGGAAACTCATAAATGAAATCTAAACAATTACAAATCAAATTTTACTTTCGTGCCCGAACAAGACTAGTTTTATCTCAATTTAAAGATGTAATATTTGCATTTGCAAGTCTAAATCTTGTAATTTTTGGATTATATCTGAAGTTACTATACTTGTATTAACAACCTGGCTAACATTCACAATCTAAACGCCTATAAGGCAGCCTTATGATGTGAATGCCCAAGTTTCCAAGATTTCTTTCATTTTTCTAAGCTTACAAGTCAGAGCCCACATTATGTATAGAAAGATCATGTAAACACCAAACCAACCTTAAATTGCACTAAAAGTCAAAATTTAGTCTTGACACAATAGCACAGAGCCATATACAAATAAAAAAAAATACCCAAAACTATTCTCTATCTATCCCAAACTAATTGACTTAATGATTAATGATGCTTAATGAAAGAGCTCTCAAAATCTAATAGTATTTTATACATTGATTAAATGTATCTATAATTCACTACTACATGTAAAAATGGAAACTTTATCAAAGGATTTTATACCTCAATGGCAAGAGAGGTACTCAAAAGAAAGGCCAACCCAAAAACAGCTGCAAACATAGCACACTCCACCAATCTCAAAGTATTCTGATAAACTTCCCCATCTTCTGCCAAGTATTCTTAAATTTCTTTTTCTTCATTCTTGTCAATGGAAAAAGTCTTAGGTGAAGCCTTTCTAGGTGTAGAAAATTGTGTTCTGTTATTAATCCATCAGATTTTGACTTAGGCCCGATTTCCGTAGAAAGTCAATTTTGCCCTTCGTAAATTAAAATATGGCCGTTGATCTATAGAGTGAATAACAGCCGTTAGATTAAGCTCAATGATATTTGTGGAGTTGAGAGCTATTTTCTCCCTAAATTTTGTTTTTACGAATAACAATTTCATTAATATATTATCTAAAAGTTTACAAGATGGTAGTACTGTCAATTGAGTCAGACGAGCCGAGCTTTAAGTTGCTCAAACTCATATACCGTCTGACTTCATATCTATAGGTTCAAATCCGACTCACAAATTTTCTAATTTTCTTTGGACTTAATTTAACTTTGCACCCTAAAAATTTATCAATTTAATCTCAAAATATATTTTGTCTTTTACTTTGCACCCTATGTGAATTTTAGGCTAAATAGAAAGGGTTGTTTTGCACCCTATGTGAATTTTAGGCTAAAAAGAAAGGGTTGTTTTGTCAGTCCCTTCTTTAAAAGTCAATTTATATTCCCTCCAATATAATAATATGAAATTTATATGCAATTAAGAGTAAAATTGACAAATTACGCATTAAAATAACTCCAAAAATATAAAATTAAAAAAAAATGAGACATCACATGTTGTAAATATAAATTTGAAAAGACCGATGTCAAATGATATCTTGCCCATATTAGACTTTATGGATCATTGTTTTATTTGAATACACGAAGCTCATATATATATAATTACATAGACCTACATTTCTTATATTTAGCTCACTACCAGAAATACGGCAATTTTCGATGGATTTTTCGACAAATTTTCCGTGGCGAAAATTGGGACCAAAAAATAACGTTTCAAAAATATTTTTGATGAATTTTTCTAGTGACAAGTAATTTTTACGGTCGTTTCAACATATTCCTTTGTGCCATATTTACTCACACTCCACCACTTTACTGTAAAAGCAAGACTATATTATTTTGTATTGATATTATATTTTCTTATTTCAACTTATATAAATATTTTTTTAGAATAATATTTTGTAGTAGGTCAAGTATCAAATAAGTATTCATTTGGTTGCCCTCCAAAATGATTTTTTAAGAGTTATTTTAATAGGTAATTTATCAATTTTACTCTTAATTGCACATGAATATCACATTATTATATTTTGGAGGGAATATACGTTGAATTTTGAATGAAGGGACAAAAATACCCCTTCTTTTTGGCCTAAAATTCAACAGGGTGCAAATTGAAAGACAATATATGTTTTAAGTATGCAAAGAGGGATTGATTTTTTTCGAGGGTGCAAAGTGATATATTGATAGATTTTCGAGGGTGAAAAGTGGTATTAAGCCTTTTCTTTGATCAAACTCGGCTCATGTAATTTTCATTTGATGAATGTGTCACACAACATTGATAAAAGAGACATATCTCCTATGAAAAACTTAAGAAGAACGATGTGCTACATTACATTGATAAGAATTACGAATGTACAAAAATTGGTCATAAGGAGGACGAAAAGTGCGATTCACTCTTTAAAAGTATCTATATTTTCTTCATTTACGACAATTTTAACCAGTAAAAAAGAAAGCTTCGTAAATAAACATATCATTGTGTAGTGGATTTTTTCTTGGTGGCGAAATTTGTCGAGTAAAAATTTGATCCTACGAAGATATCCGAGTTTAATTCAATGCTAATTGCCTAATTCCATATGGTAAGTTCTTGCAATGCTAATTCATTCCTTATTCTCATTCTTGTACTTTTCTAATCATAAAATTTTCCGGCTCAATTCCATTTGCACTCTAGAAATTAAAGAGGACAATTTAGCACTTTGCATTCCATTTTGCTCCTTCAAAAATCAAAATACATTTAAAGACTCTACTTTGCACTTTGAACATTTTTAACCACCTTAATATCGTCCGGAAGTCATTTTGAGTTGTTAAGGCATATTAGTTTTTAAGAATTTTTTCCTCTGTTTTCTACTGTACAGGCCATACTTTCTCTCAATTGATTTTTCCCTTGACATTAAGATGGTTGAAGATATTGGGCGTGCAAAGTGAAGTCATTAAAGTATTTTGAGGGTGCGAAGTGGCATAAATATTTTTCGAGTGTGCAAGGTGATTAATTGACATATTGAAGCAGATTCGGGTCGGTTCCTTAATCTTGTTCAGATTCTATCGAATTTCAGATATTTTTCAAATCTTATAAAATCTTTATATTTGAAATTTTCATCGATATTTGTTTTATATACTATATTTTTGTTAATTTTTTATTCAACTTATCTTATGTGTTTTAACATTTTCATAATCCATTTAACTTATAAAAGATCTAATATCGGCATATTTAACCACTTAATTCAAACATTATCAAAGAAAAAAATAACCACTTAATTCAAATGACTTATCAGATGGAAAACATTTGAATTGATGTTAATATAACAAAATTCTAATAAATCGAATCAAATTAGTTATGAATTAGGATTAAAGTTCATTCCACGGAATTCTCTATACATCTTAACATTAATTATTGATATCTCGTAGCAATGTAATTTGGTCCGTTCATTACTTCATTGCTATTACAATAATTGTTAGAACTGTTGCTTTAATTAAACAAGGATAAAAAAGTTATTTGGTATTCCATTTTGTATGTCGTATTTGAAAATTTACAATATTAAACGTTGTGTTGCCATAATTAAAACATAAATATGTCCATTATTATTTATATTGTGTCCTGGCATTATCTAGAAATCTTTACCTTTAATGTCGATCTCATAAAAGTAATTATTGTCCATGCTTTTTCAGCATATGGTGCACTATATAAATTGGCTTGAAGAAGAATCACAACACTTTTAAACTACTAGACAAACTTATATTAAAAGGTGGGTGGAGAAGCCCAGCTATTTATACCATACATGGCTTGGGCCTGCTGTAGCTTCAGGGGCGTTGTGGTCGCGGTTTCTTATTTACTTCTTGCTGCAGGTGGTTTGTCCATGATGATACTAGGTTATATAAAGCCTAGTTATGACACAAAACTTAGACTTAGCTTAATTTTTGTCGGGTTTATTGTTTCTTTTGTGGCGAGTATGGTATTTTGCCTCAAATATGATACATCTTCTAGGAGTGAGTAATACATATAATATTGTTATAGAAATATATAATAATTAGTAGATGTCCCGTGCTATGCACGAACAAAAACTAATTTGTTTCTTAAATAATATATAAATTAAGATTGTTTTTATTATTAATATTTCCATGTTTGTTGATAATTGCAAGTTGTATTTTAAATGTTTGAAAAATTATAGTTATATCAACAGTTTACGTTGCACATAATTTTGTAGTTGGATTTAGATAACAAGTGATCTTTAATTATTTAAGTAGAATAGGTTTAGAAGTTTCATGTCATCTAAAGTCTCTAAATTCATTAAATCAATTTCAACTAATCTAATTAGTTCATATAACAATATATGCACTCAATATAGTCTTCACAACAAAAGTACATCCACGATTCTAAAAGGAAAAAGAAAGTACATTCACGCTTGTGATAATTGTACATGATGGTATCTCAAAATGCACTTAATAAATAAAAAATTAATAAAAAGAGAAAAATAACAATTTTTTTTGCTGTCCAAACAATAGTCTTGGTTTATTGATTAAAAAAAAAAGAACAATAGTCATCATGGTTATATCAATGTAACCGGGGCCATTATATAACAAGATTGCAATATTTTGTTGGACATTGTGTAATTGAGATACCATCTCAATGAATGATAAGTGATTACCGTTATAAATTATGCGTCGATCGTTATAAATTCGAGTAAAAAATGTGATTACCAACACATTCAAATCTTTTTTAAGGGTTAATTTCAGATATCTTCCTTGTACTATCACATATTTTTCACTTACCTTTCTTGTACTATTTAAACCTTCATTTACTTTCATTATACTATTTGAACCTTCACTTAACCCCCCTCCCCCCGAGACTAACTGTCAACTCAATATTATCTGTTAAAATTAACGAAACTTATGATAGTATCATTTTAACTAGGGGTGAGCATTTGGGAAAAACCGGACTGAAGTTCGGGTCATGTTCGGACAGAAAATTTCGGTCCGATTCGGTCCAAAAAAAAAAATTTTTTTTTTTAATATTTGAACATCTTGCAAGTTGAAGTCTACTTATGCTTTACGAGGTCGACAAATTTCCAAATGTCAAAGTCTTAAAATAAACAACAAGTTTCAAAAGTCTCAAAATATCAGTATAAACAAATAATCATAAAACATCCACACAAACTAATAAAACATCAATATCACTAAATATTCAAATTCTTAAAATTTAAAACATCAACAATAATTTTTCAAAGTCGGTTTGGTAGTGAGCGTGCAGAAGGGAAAAAAAATTAAACGAAGGGTTTTTGATTTAGGAAGTTAAGGGCCCCTTTTTAGTTAGTTTATTTTTAAAAAATAAAGTTATATATATTCGGTACAATAGATTCGGTTCGTGAAACCGATCGGTTTTACCTAAAAAGACCCCTATAAGGAGTCGATTCTGGGACAAGAACTGATTTCCAAACCTAAATATTGGCTCGGTGTTCGATTCGATTATGTCCAGTTGATTTCCCGAATCGTCCTCTGCCCTAATTTTAACTATGATATCTATAAGAATATAGTACATTTATATATATTTTAGCTATCTAAAGAATGATATTGTAAAATAATGAAATAAAAAAATGACAAGGAATTCTTTTGAAGTTAATGTTGAGGTGTGTGAAATAAGTTATCGGTATTAATTTTATAAGAATATAAAATGATGTAATTATTTTTTATTAATATAAATATTTGATCTTTCATTATTCAATAATGTATAATATTAAAAAAAATCAAAATTTTACTTTTTCTTTATTTAAGTTTGTATTGATGCACTTTCAAAATTAGTTTTTTTGAAGGTTTTAGTACTAAGTTAATACAAGAAATATTTTGTCAATTGATTAATAAATGTTTTTTAGAGTTTTAAAATGACACTTTCGTAAGTTACGTTAATTTTAATAGAGAATATTGAGTTAAATGTTAATCTCAGTTGGTAAGTGAAGGCTTAAATAGCATAATGGAGATACGTGATGATTTAAATAGTAAAGGGTATAGGTAAATGAAGAATATGTAATAGTACAGGCGAGGTATTCGAAATTAGCCCTTTTTTCAATTGTGGTCGCCCCAAGCAATGTTTTAATAACCGGAACGCGAACCAGTAACTTTACTGGTTACTGGTTAGATCGGTTTAACCGTTTTAACCACTGGTTCTATCGGTGTGACGTCATTATAAAATAATATTTTGATTTAAGTTTTAATGTATGTAATCAACTATTTAAAAAATATATTATCGAATTTTTCAAGTTTATTTCCATAAACTAAATGTTTATCTCATGACCAATTATTTTTCTACAAATCTTGAGTTGAGAATGAATGATAGCAACAAAATTACAAGTATCATAACATGATATCAATGCAATAATTCAAATTATAATAAACACCATATGAAAAACAATAATTTTATTTCTAATCACCTATGAAAAAGATAAAATATTGATGAATTTTGTTATCGAATTATATTAAAAAATTGAAAATACTTGAAGTTTGAGAAAAACATGACTTTTCTTATGAATTGATGCTCTAATATATTTATATAACTCATTATATTAAAGATTTTTTTTTTTGTTGATCTTGTTTGATACAAAGTGAAAAATAGAAGAAGAGATGTGAGAGTATTGTTGATGTTTAAAGGCCATAGCGTAAATTTTTTATTTTTATAAGTGAACCAGTGGTTCAATAGGTTCTTTAGATCACTGGTTTTACCAGTTTTTGATCGGTTTTTTTGGGTTCGAACTGATCAGGAATAAAGTTGATTTTGGAGAGTTAATCGAACCAGATTGACAACGGATTACCGGTTAAACCGATCGAACCGGCCGATCCGGTCCAGTTTTAAAACACTGGCCCCAAGAGCAATACATCAAAGTGAATGTGGATGCGGCCTTAGCTTGGATTTATCGAGTAAGCATCGCGGCATTGGAATTGTGGCTTGAGGAGTTTGTATTGCTTGGACAACGAATACCATTGACCATCCTCTTCAACCTGAGGGGTTGAATTTGGACTTGAACATGGTTGGGATCGCCTTATTCTCGAAGAGGATTGTAAATCCGTTATTGAGGGTGTTCGATCATCTAATTCTTTGTTGCGTTCCAAATATTAATACTCAAACCACGCAAGTATACGGTCGTCTACAAGTAATAAAGTGATAAGGGGTGTCGAACCCACGAGGAATTCGTCAATTAATTACCAACTAAGGTCTTGTTACTTCTACTTAGATTTGTAAGTAGAGTTGGTAAAGTGATGGTGATTTTGATACTAAAACTAAATTAAGGTGATTATGAAACTAACACTTGACTTGAAACTATGGTAAAGGCTTCTAGAATTTTACGTCACCTAGTTCAATTCAAGATAAAAGACTCAACAATTGACAACCACACTAATGTTTGTTGTTCAAGGTTTCATAAAATACTCATACGTATCTTCCGAACTGCGTATGAACCTATCAAGTTAGACTAATCCAATTTATGTCTAGAAGGACTAAACCTAAATGATGCATTAACCTCAAACATTGAAAGAACATGAAATGATCTAGGTATATTCCTATCCTAGAATCAAATCACAATCTAGTTTCACAATCTAATCCTCAATTCACTTGTGTAGCAATCAAGAATCAATTCATTTCATCGCATAGTTGACCTAACAACAAGATGACAAAAGCATAAACTAGATTAACGAACACATACAAGTATAGCATCAACCATTATAACATAATTTAATCAAGAATCAAACATAGGATCAATAAAACTCAAGAAAATAGGAATTAGCTACTCATAACATTAAATAAATCATCCAATACATTAATGAAAGCCACAAATGTAAATGAAAAAAAGTAATAAGAGTTAGAGTAAGCTTAACAACTTCTCCCTCAAGCCCTTTTATCTTAAATGGAGAGTCCAAGTGAAAGTTCTTCCAAGGAGGCTAGAGAGTATAGTGTTCAAGAAGTTATCTTTGATTTCTCCACTCGACTCATAACCTAGTGAAACAAAAAATCCCCTCATGCCTAAGTTGCTCCAAAAACTATCACAACCAAGACCAAAATGTCCCCTAATAAGTTAAAATTACAATTGGAAAAGGGGGGGGGGGGAGAGGGGGAACCATACAAAAAGACCCCTGCTTCCCGCAAAAAAATATATGCTGGTAGTAGGGGTACACCGCTGTGTAAGTTTCACACACCGTTGTGCAACACTGGCAGTGAGTTTTCTGCTCTGCCGCACTTCCTTCCGAGCAGCATATCTTTTGATTTCGAACTTCGATTGCATATCCATAAAGTCTGTAGCGTAGCTAACTCATTCATATATAACATACTCAAAATTCAACTCATTTGGATCAGCCATGATAAAGTTGTGCTTGTTTTAGTGAGCAACTGTCTACAATCTTGTACAATTTGCTTCGGGTTCTTTTTCCTTTGAAGCTCAAGTTTGACTCGCGGGGTGGATAGGACGACTCACATTTATTGATACGAAACTCCGAATCACTCTAAGATGTCACATCCTACAAAACACGGAGAAAACGATCAAAACACGAACAATAACATAAAAATCGAACAAAGGCCAAACGAAGGGGCCGACGAAGGAAAAACCACGAAAACACGCAAAGGCAAGCAAAACTCGGATTAAAACAAGACGTTTTGAGCTTAAGAAGGCACGTGATAACGACATTTTCACAAAGTTATCATTCTTCTAGATGCATCACTGGCCCATTCTGAAAGATATTTAATGGCTTTCATCAAATTTGATCTTTCCCCTTGTTAGAGCTTAGCATTTCTTCCCCCTTGCTAGAGCTTCCTGTTTTGTTTACTTACTTTGTACTTAACGATATTGATCATGATTGAATTTAACCGGTCGAATTTATACTAAAGAAATGTTTGTGTATGTGTAATTATTAGTACAAACAATGGTATGGCCCAATTTCGTTATGTGTATGAGTTAAGTCTATACACTCGAGCACAAAATTAATTTCAGGGAGGAACTTATTCCGTTAATATACTGTGTATGAGTTGAGTCTATATATACTCGAGCACAAAATTAATTTCAGGAAGGAACTAATTCCGTTCATATAACACACTCTATATAATTAGAATTAAAAATTGCTTCCTATTTTAACTTATTTTTCTATTATGTGCATGATATGATTCATTTCCTTTTTTTTTTTTACCTCCAGACACCACAAGAAGATTTATTCATTCTTTTCACTAGAAATCACATGAAGAAGGGAATATTTTCATTCATGTATTAAATTTTATATAATTTTTTAGGGACTAGAATGAGGGCATTTTTGTCTTCACAAAAAAGAAAAAAACTTAAATTATTCACACTTTTAGTAGTAGTATGGAATAGATAACTAAATATGCATTTTCCCTTCTAATTTGAATATATTTTTGTTTTTCTTCCATATTCATGGTGCTTGGTTAGGAAGAAAGGAAGTCACAAATTTTCTTAAAATATTTTCTTACCAAATTTTTGATGAAAAAATTTAAGAAAAATTCGTGTCTAATTACATTTTATTAATATACTTAACAATTTGAATAAGGGCATTTTTGTCTTCACAAAAAAAAACTTAAATTATTCACACTTTTAGTAGTAGTATAGAAAGATATAGATTAATTAAGCAATATTTTTGTCATTAAGAACTCAATAAAAAAACATTCGTCTAATTTTTCAAAACAAAAGAGAACCTAAATAATTTATTTCTTCTATAGGAAACCGCCAATTTATTTTTTCTTCCAATTAGTTGTCTAGTTAAAAAATGCATCTTATCTTTAAATTGTTTATGCCTATTATGAATCGCAGAGTTTTTGATAAAATTGAGATACCTCAAGTAACCTTAGTTAATTTATATTGCCATTTAAAATTCAATATATTTTTTATTCTCGGTCTGTTTAATATTATTGTTGTAGATTAATTATGTAAATAGAACAGTATAAAAATCGTTTTCACGAGTTTCACTAGAATTTATTTGGGAAAATCCCACTTTGCCCCCCAACCTTTTTATGTTTTTGCAGTCTCCCCCCTAACCTTTAAAGTTTCGCACTTTCCCACCTCACCTATTTAAAAAGTCTCAGGCAACCACCTCATTGAGCAAGGCACCCCCCAACCTTTTTAAGTTTTTGCAATCTCCCCCCTAACCTTTAAAGTTTCGCACTTTCCCACCTCACATATTTAAAAAGTCTCAGGCAACCACCTCATTGAGCAAGGCAATGGAATCTGGCGGAATATTTCTTTTGCTTGAAGTGACGTGACTTTAGTCAAGAGTAGAATAGTCCTTTAAGGCACAAAAGTGCGAAACTGTAAAGGTTAGGGGGGGAGACTGCGAAAATTTGAAAAGGTTGGGGGTAAAGTGCGATTTTCCCTATTTATAATAATTTATAGATCAAAATTTCATTTCGAGTATATATGTTTCGGTCAACAAAATATTGAAATTTTTTGAAGAAATTCTTCGAAAATATTAAGAAAAATTGTGAAATAACTTACTAAATGAATATTTCACAATTTTTCTTAATATTTCCGAAGAATTTCTTCAAAAAATTTCAATATTTTGTTGACCGAAACATATATACTCGAAATGAAATTTTGATCTAGAAATTATTATAAATAGGAAAAATCGCACTTTACCCCCCAACCTTTTCAAGTTTTTCCCCCTAACCTTTACAGTTTCGCACTTTTGTGCCTTAAAGGACTATTCTACCTTTGACTAAAGCCACGTCACTTCAAGCAAACGGAATATTCCGCCAGATTCCATTACCTTGCTCAATTAGGTGGTTGTCTGAGACTTTTTAAATAGGTGAGGTGGGAAAGTGCAAAACTTTAAAGGTTAGGGGGGAGACTACGAAAACTTAAAAAGGTTGGGGGGTGCCTTGTTCAATGAGGTGGTTGCCTGAGACTTTTTAAATAGGTGAGGTGGGAAAGTGCGAAACTTTAAAGGTTAGGGGGGAGACTGCAAAAACATAAAAAGGTTGGGGGGCGAAGTGGGATTTTCCCAATTTATTTTCAGCCCCAAACACTTAATTAATCATGTATTCGTCCCTGATTTTGTTGATATCTTAGGAAAGAATTTACGTAGACTTGATCTAAGAATAATTTCTAGATCTATGGCTAATTAAGAATAACACAACATCATTTATTTGATCACGCAATGAATGATGTGGTATTATTCATAGCCACAAAGTCTATGAATTTTTCCTAAACCAAATTTATGTAAGATTTTTTTTATACCCAACATCTTTACATACTCATGCGATTGATCCACCTCTAGTTCTCTGAATTTTGTTTAGTGTCGCGCCCTCTCAGGACCCATCAATTAAGAAAATTCGGTTGTAATTAATATGCACGATGCTAGGGAATAGTGGGGCCATTACTTTTACTATTGAGCTAGATATCAAACATAATTACAGCTCGAATCAAAGAAAGTATTGGGTATAAGACATTCTCAATATGGTGATTCTAGTAGAACTCGAACTTATGTTTCACCTCTAGGATCGTAAGCCTCTATCACTTCGTCCAATCACCTTGAATTTATACTTTATAGTGGCTTCTTGTAAGTACGATAACCTTGTACTTTTTTCCAATTAACATCACTTGCCAAAAATTACCGTTACTAAATTATTGTTAAGTGATAGTAGGGCTAAATCCCACTTTGCACCCTAAAAATGTATCATTTTGGTATTTTGCACCCTAAAAAAATCAATCCCAGATTGCACCCTCATAATATATATTATATTTCACTTTGCGCCCTGGGTGAATTTTATGCCAAAAGCCAGGAGTATTTTTATTACTCCCTTCAAAAGTCGACATAGAGTCCCTCCAAAATATATTAATTTGAGATTTATGTACAATTAAGAGCAAAATTGACAAATTATCCATTAAAATAACTCCAAAGAAAACATAAAAGAATGAGACATCACACGTTGTAAATATAATTTCAAAAAACCGATATAAAATCATATTTGTGCCCATGCTGGAGTTTTAGGATCCTTGTGTTATTTGAATGCACAAGGCTCTAACAAGAAAAAATCCAACTAAGTTAATTGTTTAGCTCACTATAATATTTTATAGTAAGGTCGAGTAATAAATAAGTAAAGTATTGATTTGTTTACCCTCCAAATTGAATTTTTTTCTTGAGTTATTTTAATGGGTAATTTATCAATTTTTCTCTTAATTACACACGAGTCTTACATTATTATATTTTCATATTTTTTTTGTTGATATTATATTTTCTTATTTTATGTTATACAAACATTTTTTAGAATAATATTTTGTAGTAGGTCGAGAATTAAATAAGTAAAGTATTTATTTGTCTGCCCTCCAAAATGATTTTTTTCGAAGTTATTTTATTGGATATTTTTTTTTATCAATTTTACTCTTAATTGCACATGAGTCTGACATTATTATATTATGGAGGAATTTATATGCTGTTCTTTTTTTGGAGTGACCAAAATATCCACATCTTTTGACTTGAAATTCATCTATGGTGCAAAGTGAAAGTCAATTTATGTTTTGAGGGTGCAAAGTGGGATTGATTTTTTTCGAGGGTGCAAAGTGCCAAATTGATATATTTCAAGGGTGCAAAGTGGAATTAAGTAGTGATAGTAGTATTAAACTTCTCTGCAATATATTTAGGGGCTGGGAGTATGGGATTAAGGTGGATTAGATTGGAATCGGTTTGAAGGTCATATTAAACTACGTTTGGTAGATTTGATTGAGTCATATTACATTAAATCAATCTATCATACTATGCTTTTTAAAGTTATGAGTTTATGCATATATTAATATATTTTCACTACTTAATTGAACATATTATGTTAGTTAAGATATTCATCGAAGCCATTTGTTTGACATGTATAAGAGTATGAGTTGATCAATGTTTGTTCAAAATTTTAGTTTGAATGTCTCCATGTTAATTGTAAATCGATATAGATGTTAATTTGTGATTTATTTAGGTAGAATGTGTTTCCATTTTCAAAGATTTGAGAAGAATTTATAATATTTAATTATATGTTAAAAAGAAAATATGTAAATTTGAGGTTATAAGTTACATTTTATCTAATCCATATTCACCCAAATTAACTAATCCACCAATGCATGAGTGGATTACAATCTAGTCTTAATACCGGGTCATAAGGATTTAATTCATTTAACCCGGTATTAGAACAATGCTACCAAACGTTGTATTAATCCATATTAACTCATATAATATGACCTATAAACAGTCCCTTAATATATATACATATATTAAGTGACTCCAATTTGAATTCTGACATTAAAATGAAATTCGTAAAAATAAATGTGATGAAAATTAAATGGTCTTTAATTAAAATGTCAAATTGATAATCGAAAAATCGTTATTGAATCATTTGACAAATTTTATTGTCACTAGACTACACAAATTTATTAGTGCTTTTTGTATCACTAACAAATGAATCCTGAAAATACAAATATATGACAGGATTTTAATATGAGCTAATAAGCCATTTGATGCATTTGTCTAATAGGCTTGCTACTCTATCTTTGGAGAAAAGTTAATATTTTTACTTCTATTATTTTTTTAGAATATCTCAAAATAACAATCAATCATACATAATCATTAATCAGAAATCTATTCCGATCAATAACCAAACACATAGATAATCCAATTCATAAAACTAATTAAATACACGAATCCAAGTATGAATTGATTGAATTCTAAGTTTGAATCTTACCATGCCGCATAAAATCCGATGAGCTATTCATCACATTTTAGTAAAAATAAAAACAAAAACTAATAGATACACGATTGTAGTAAGATTCGAATCCAAAAAGGGGGCTCATTAAAAAAGTTGTTTTTTTAAAGGCTTAGATTTATTATTTTCAGCTCTTTTCCGGACACCATTGTTATTGTTGTTTTATATAAATTCAGGGATTCAGTTAAATTTCACACTTCACCTCTGAGAATTATTTCTTAAGAAAAGGACGAAAATGGCGCCCGTGATTTCAAGAGCTTTCACCTTCACTCGAAGATCACGCTTCAATAAGGACACACTCCTCCTCCTCTCCTCTCTCCTCTCCATCTCCCTTCTCCTTTACCTCCACCACCTCCATTTCAACACCGATACCTTCTCCACCGTCCAATCACCACCTCCTCCGTCTCCTCCACTCTCCCTCCGCCACATCCTCTTCTCCGTCGGCTCCTCCTCTTCCTCTCTCCCCTCCCGCTCCCCTTATCTCCGTCTCTGGCATAATCCAATCTCTCACCTCAACACCACTTTCCTCTTCCTCGACCACTCCCCACCCACCCCCCACCCATCACTCCCCCACATAATCGTCCCCCCTAACTCCTCCTCCCTCTCCTCCGGTCACCGCTTAGCCCGCATAGTAAAAGATGCTTTTGCCCTCGAAATCCCTGGAATTTCCTGGTACGTCTTCGGCGATGACGATACCGTGTTTTTTACCGAGAATTTAGTGAGGATTTTGAGTAAGTACGATCACAGGAAGTGGCATTACATTGGTTCTGGTTCCGAGAGTTATGAACAGAATGAGAAATTTTATTTCGATATGGCGTTTGGAGGCGGTGGTTACGCGATTAGTGCGCCGTTGGTTAGGGTTTTGGCTAGGGTTATTGATTCTTGTCTTGATAGGTACCGTCATTTGTATGGCAGCGATGCTAGGGTTTTCGCTTGCGTAGCTGAGCTTGGCGTTAGGTTGACAATTGAACAGGGGTTCCATCAGGTAATTGATTGAGGATGATCATGCACTGTATGAATTTTTGGAACCAATTTTTTACTTGCATATTTGTTACTGCTGTTATGTTGATGATGTTCTAATCATAAACAAACTATGTGGTTTTTTATGCTGAGTTGTATGTCTTTAATGTTCACTTGTTTATGTGTGAATATTTGTTTCATTAAATGATATGTTGGATTTATTTATGTACTTCTTCAATTTTTAAAGATTATGTGCACATGGTTCCTTTTATTTGTTCTCGTAAGTTGGATTTGTATCAATATTTAGTCATTGGAAAAAGTGATAAACCAATTTGCCTAAATTACACAGTACTTGTATTCTTTATGATCAATATACGTGTTTGTATCGTTTTAACTGATTGTTACTTGGGTTCACAATACAAATGTTATTGCTAGCTATACAAGTTAGAGAAGTAGAATGAAGGAATATTGTGTGAACCAACCTATTTTAGGTCTTATTAAGAAGCTAAACTAATGTTCTTTCACTTCTTTGTTTACTTTTCTACACATTTTTAAAATCATATGTACTTTGGGTGAGCTTTGTATTCTTTTGGTCACAAACTAAAATAGTAAAATTATTGAAGGTTCAAATGCTATTTCTCTGGCTTATTACGGAGCATGGAAGCAAAAAATTTTGAAATTTTGATGATTTATCATTTTTTTTAATTAGCAAATACGAATGATCTACATCATTGTTGTTTGCAATTTATATATTCAAATGCCGATTAATTTAGGTTGATATCCGTGGAGATTTGTTTGGGATGCTTTCTGCACATCCACTATCACTTGCTGCGTCATTGCATCACATAGATGCTGTGGAACCAATCTTTCCTGATATGAGCCGCATTCGTGCTCTGCAACATCTTTTTAAAGCTGTCAGTGTTGATCCTGCCAGGATTCTGCAGCAGACTGTTTGCTATGACCGTGCAAACTCATTGACTGTTTCAATTTCATGGGGCTATGCTCTTCAAGTATATCAAGGAAATCAACTTCTTCCTGAACTACTATCTCTTCAGAGAACTTTTAGGCCATGGAAGAGAGGAAAAAATGTATCTTCAACCCGTTATATGTTTAACACAAGAGAGTTCCCTAAGGATCCATGCAAAAGACCTGTTGTCTTCTTTTTGCATACTGTAGCTGCTGACACAGCTGGAGTCTGGACCAACTATACCAGAAATAACTTTGGAAATTGTTCTAGAGCAAATGCAATCAAAAAATTGAAAGTTATCAGTGTTTATTCGATGTATCAAGATATTGACATTGAACAGGTATTAAATGTACTTTTCTTCAACATTTGTGTTGCTTCATTCTTTCGTGAAACATTGTTCTTTTTGTTAGATCAAAGCACCACGTCGTGATTGCTGTGATATTTCTTCGTCTTTTGATGGAAATATGAATATACAAATGCGGAATTGTGGGGTAGATGAACTGATTGCAATGTGGAGAAATATTAAAGTTGCATAAAGAATATGTTTTATTATTCCGCGTAAAGAGAGATGGACAAAGCACTTGGTAATTGGTATACAATACTTCCCGCACATGGAGACTTGCAACCTTATTAGGGAAAGAGGTATGGAGCCACTATATTTCCCACATGTTTCTTCTCCTTTAAGATTGGTTCTATTAGTTTTACCATTTAGATATCTCTATACACTGGAGACTTACAGATTATGCTCGTCACTCTTTTCCTTTCTAAATGATGAATCTTTCTAATGGTCATAACTAACATCACATGCATGTTTTTCTTGATATCCATCTTAATATTCTTCATTAGAAATCATGAGAACTGAGAATGTATATATTGAAACTACACCAAAAGTGTTTAGATACATAAGTTCACTAAAAGATAGGAGGAGTATGTATTCATTGCTCTGATACTTTGTTCTGTTTCTTACTTCTGTAAAAGGGAGACAGGAGACCTTTTGGCTGGGTGTTAGGATCTTATTTGATGACCTCTACAGGGGGGAAATGCAGTACAGATCTCGTGTATAAAGTTTTTTTTTTCCTGGTGCATCCAAGTTGCAGACTTCCCTTGTAAATTTATTATGTTTTTTTTTTTTTTTTTTATCAAATCTGAGAATGTAGTCAGAAATTCATTGACCAGATTGCTTTGATTATACACAACACAACCGTTTCTTCTATAGTACTCATTTTTAGCTGGATTTTTCTCTACTTGCATTGAGTACCTTTACAGGAATGTCTAGTGGCATTATATGAGCCTCTCTGACTTTTGGAGTTGCCCTTGAATATGGCAAGCTAAAATCACTTTTGAGTTGACTGAGGCATGTGGTTTAGTTGTATTCAAAGATCTTTTGAATTAAATAACATATAATTAAATTAAGTTTGAATATTTTTTATCATTTAGTATCTGGTTTAAGAACCTCAACCAAGTTCCTCAACTTTTTGCCTTCACCTGGGCAAAAATGCAGTCTTTTCAAGCACATTCCATAAGCCAAAAACCGAATCGCCTCATAATAATATTCATGATAATTTCATGTTCTTTATGTATGACTTACCTCCTTACATCATTCTACATCCTCCCAAATAACAATTTTCCCTATATCTCCACTTCATTAAAACATGATTTATCATCGCCAACCTCCCTTCAACACATCGTTTTTGGCATAGCCTCAAACGACAGATCATGGTCGAGTACAAAGAACTATCTTAAGCTCTGGTGGAAGCCTCAAGATATGAAGGGCTGTGTTTTCCTTGAAACCATGCCACCAAATTCAAGATTTAGTGATGCAACTTCTCTTCCTCCCATTTGCATATCAGAAGACACATCCCGGTTTCGTTACACTTACCGAAATGGCCCTCGATCAGCTTTACGTATTGCCCGCATTGTATTGGAAACAGTAAATCTAAACCATTCCAATGTGAGGTGGTTTGTTTTTGGGGATGATAACACAATTTTCTTTCCAGAAAATCTACTGAAGACTTTGTCCAAATATGATCATGGCTTGTGGTATTACGTTGGGACAGGTTCAGAAAGTTTCGCACAAAACAAGTTTTTCTCCTACAAAATGGCTTTTGGAGGCGCTGGTTTTGCCATAAGCTATCCCCTCGCAAAGGTTTTGTCCAAGGTTCTTGATTCGTGCCTAAATCGGTACCCACACCTCTACGGAAGTGATGGCAGGATTCATGCTTGTATTGCAGAGCTCGGCATTAGTTTAACACACGAGCCTGGATTTCATCAGGTGTGCATATACATTTATCCTTTAATATGCTCTATTCACAATCACCATTATTAATTTCTTGTTTTCTACTTCAATCAGATGGATATTCGTGGAAGTATGTTTGGTTTCTTGGCTTCCCATCCAATTAGTCCTTTGGTTTCTCTTCATGTTTTGGACACAATTGATCCAATTTTCCCCAACATGACAACAATAATGTCTTTAGAACATTTATTTAAAGCTGTAAGCATAGATTCACAAAGGGTGATGCAACAAACAGTGTGCTATGATAGGTGGTTTTCTTGGACTATCTCTGTCTCTTGGGGATATGCTGTTCAAATCTTCCCTCATCATGTGTTCTTGCCAGATGCTATTCGCACGCAAGAGACTTACATTCCTTTGAAAAAGGGTGGTGGTATAAATGATTTTTATGATGTCGATACAATGGGATATGATCCTGATCCATGCAGAAGGCCACCTCTATTTTTCTTCCACAAGGCGACGTTTGGGAGAGACCAAATAACAACAAGTTACAGGATTATGACCTCTGAGAACTGCACATTCGACATGGCTTCTCCGAGGAAGATTGAAGAAATCAGAGTATTCTCAAGAAAGCTAGACCTTGATGCCAAACAGGTATGTAAATATTTTAACATGATTTGTGGAGCCCTTTAGAATCATTCAAATAGTTATGTGATAATTCTTTTTTGGTTTTCTTCCTTTTTAATTACTGTACAGATGCAAGCTCCTCGAAGACATTGCTGTGATGTGTTGCCTTCTTCTTCTAGTGGTAATATTATGGAAATTGCTATTAAGGATTGTGGTCATGAAGAGTTAATTCATATGCATCCTTAATTAATTTAATTTATTTAACAAGATTTATTTGTTCAATTTGTTGATTAAGTTGTATGCAATGGAATTGTAAAATATTACCGATCAAGCTAAAAGTATCAGAAAATTAATGAAAAGATTAGCACAATGCAGCGTCGTTTATTGTAGACGAAGGAGACTTGGTTCTGTTTCTGGTGGTAAGCTCATAGTCTATAGAGTTTAGGCTCATCACCTAGTTTATCAAACTTCTTCTTCTATTTTTAAATAAAACATGCAAATAACTAGTAAATTCCTCATAAGCATACATGCATTATTTAAATTGCAACATGCATTAATTTGCTTCTGTGAAACGTTTGTTTATCTTTGGATATAGTCTTAATTACATCCACGGGCAATCAGTGTAGTAATATAGAACTAAAGAGATTAATCATTTAAGTCAAAAGGTCGTTGAGAAGATTTCAATTATGTATCGTCTAAGTTGCATCGCAAGCTTGATTTGGTCAGTTCTCTCTTTCTTGAGTTGGTCACACTTGAAATGTTAATTTAGGTTATTCAGTAAAGAATTCTTAATTACTTTGATGTGGAATTAAACTTGGGTTATCCAAAAAAAAAACTTTTAATTTGAGTTCATGTCTTTATAATTTCACTAGTTTATATAATCTAACTATATATATATAAGGTCCAAGTTATCCGATTTCTGGTTGTTTAGCACTCATATATGCAAAATATACAGGCTCTACATCTAGTATACGTGAATAAGCAAACTGAGGTTCAGGATTAGTCAAGTGTAAGCTTGTACACCTGGGTTATCAAAAAAAAAAAAAAAAAAAAAAAAAAAAAAAAAGAAAAAGAAAAATAAGCAAACTGAGGTGGCTCTATTTAGTGGTTGAAGTTCAAATTTGAATTTTTGAAACTATTAAACTTTCTGAAAAAATGTAATTTCTCATATCTAAATTCTGAATACATGTGGAAGGAAACTAGTGGTATAAGTATTTGTTGGTCTTATCTTACTTTGCCCAATATTGGAATGAATATTAAAACATCACGTATTTGATCTTCAAATTCCTTCTGGAAGAAAAGAATAACATCAAACGTACGAACTTTCAAACTCCACAAGGCTTATCTACCTCGGTCATTTGGTCCCTACGTGATAATCATGGGAAAATGCAAGATATTTTCATGTATTATGTAAAATCTGCATTATATCATGTGAAATATTTAGTGCAATCGAGATGCACCACATCATCATGTACACGTGGTGTGTGCAACCCACCACTGCACTTATGACATGTGGAGTGATAATCCACACCACTCCATGTTCTATGCCATATATGTTCCAAAAAAATGTGTTTTAATCCTATTACTTTTAGTATTAATTTCTTGTGTTTGAATTAGAGTGACTGAGTCTCAGTCTCAATGTATATAATCTGTCTTTGTCTAAACAAATTAAAGAGCTAGGTAACAATAGAGAATTGACTCATATCATTGACTCATTCGAAGTTTCTTAAAGAACAACAATAAATAAAAAATTTGATGTTGAATACTTCTAATTAGATTTGAATCAAGATCGAAAATTCAGCCAAAAAAAGGTCAGCATTTTCAGCTAAGAATATATTAATATCAATACCAAACGATGTTGCCCTATATAAATGCACCAGTACCACTAATCATAATAAACGACCTCAGTTTGATCAAAACATGGCTCTGGCTCACTCAAAATCACATTTTCATTCTCTTCAATATCTCTCAATTATTACAATAATCATTTTAATTCTCTTCATCCAAACCTCAATTGCTACCTCCCCACTTTACCACATCTGTTCCAACTCCCAAAATTTCACTACCAACAGTCCATACGAAAGAAACCTCAACAATCTCTTAGGTGATCTCTACCTCAGGACCCCTCCAACCGGGTTCGGGCTTTCCTCCACGGCCCGATCCTATGCCGACAGGGCTTACGGCATGTCCCTATGTCGCGGTGACATATCGAAAAGCAACTGTACGGCTTGTGTCCTTGAGGCAAGCAGTGAGATCCTCAAACGTTGTCCGAAAAACAGAGGTGCCATCATCTGGTACGACAATTGTTTGTTGAAATATTCGGACATTGATTTCTTCGGAGAGATCGATACTAGAAACAGATTCTATATGTGGAATTTGCAAAATGTGAGTAGTAATGGTACTCATGATCAGGCATTTAATGAGAGGACTAGAGAGTTGCTTAGCAATCTTTCGAACGAAGCTTGTGGGAGCACGAAGATGTTTGCGAACGGAGAGGTCGAATTGATTTCGTCGATGAAAATATATGGAATGGTGCAAAGTAGTAGAGATCTTTCGAGTGTTGATTGCAAGAGGTGCATTGATGATGCTATTAGTGAACTTCCGGTTTGTTGTGAAGGGAGACAAGGTGGGAGAGTAGTTGGTGGAAGTTGTAATATAAGATATGAGATCTATCCTTTTCTCAATCTTTGAAATTTATTTTATATAGTACTATTATTATTATTATTATTATTATTATTATTATTATATATTGTCTTAATTATATTACTATTGTTTGAGTGTATGATATTTTGAATGGAATAGTTTACTTATGTTTGCAATGACAAGCTTGGTATTTTTTTTCTTTTCAAATAAATTAGATATGATATGTTACAACTTACAATTAGCAGTTTTTTGAACGATAATTGAAATATTTAGTTGACTTTATATTAATCTTCTTGAAACTCAGTTATACCTAGAGTCTGAGCTCAAACGGAATCTAATGGGGTTAAGTCCAGCTTCTATAACAATTGGTTAGTGGTTTTGATTTGGACTAAACAGTATACTTATTCATTGAAATTGTGGTATGTATAAATGGGTTTTGAGGAATTCAATTTATAATTTCTGAAAATTTAAATAAAAAATATTTTAAGTTTCTTGTGAATTAAGTTATTTGGTGAGACTTGTGTTAAGTTCATATAAAAACTCAAAAAAACAATATTTTTCAAATGCTTGTGTGAATTAATCAACGCTTAAGTACATTAAACCATTAGGCGTACATTAAAATTGCTACAAACAATATTTCTCAAAAATTTATTCGATATAAAAAATTTCAAACAAACGTACATTAAACCATTAGGCGTCCACATTAAAATTGTGTGAACTAATCAACGGTTAAGTACAATTAATTTAGTCTAATAGGATTTAGTTCCGCCAAAATAATTGGCTTTAACCTGGTCTATATGCAAATAGACATATTGAAAGAACAAAGAGTTTTTTTCCTATATAGCCTATTATATAAAAGTATTTTTCAAAATGACCGGAACTGAAAAGTATTTCTCTAAATGTACCTCTTTGTTAAAATCGCTATTGGCAGTGTCGATTTTACCTAAAATCGATGTTGCCAATAGCGATTTATCAGTCATCTCCGAAAATTTAAAAAAAAAATCTCACTTAAAATCGATACTGGCAGTATCGATTTTAATTAATATACGGTTTAATTAATATACGGTCTAATTAATATACGGTTTAATTAATATACGGTTAAAATCGACACTAGCAGTGTCGATTTTAAACTTTTTTTTTTTTTTAAATGTGAATAACCTTTATCTTATTTTTGGTGAACGAACCTCGATTTGTATAACTCAAACAATAAAGAACAACTCAATAACATAATCAATTCACCATAACAATGCTACTTGCATAACAAGTTCAATACATAAAAATGTCTCCACATTAATAGCTCAATTACAATAACATATATGAAATTATGTCCTATTATTCGTGCATTTGCGACGCGTATGTACTTCCTTCCCACAAGTAGAACAATGAATCACCCGTTCGTCGGTTTGAAAATCCATTTCATTGTGAATGCGTCTTGATTTTGGTCAACCTTTTTCCCGTTTAAGCTTGTAGTTTGGTTTGAACACCGGACCATAATACTCGTTCCAATAATACTCATTATCCAATGGTTCAAATTTATCACTCCATGTCCTCGAATAATTCTCAACGGTATAAAATGATGATACAAAAGATAAATGATCAACATTTTGGTTACTACAACAAGCAAGAACGTGGGAACAAGGAACATGATAGGCTACCCACTTACCACAAGTGCATGTCCTTTCGCCAATGTGCACAATTTGATCATTACCTCCCTTCGTTATGCGACGACCTGTGATTACAGAATAAACCCCATCGCCCCCACATATAGAATTGTTGAAGATTGTTACATGCATACTTGTTTTTTATTGTTTGAGTTATACAAATCGAGGTTCGTTCACCAAAAATAAGATAGAGGTTATTCACATTTAAAAAAAAAAAAGTTTAAAATCGACACTGCTAGTGTCGATTTTAACCGTATATTAATTAAACCATATATTAATTAGACCGTATATTAATTAAACCGTATATTAATTAAAATCGATACTGCCATTATCGATTTTAAGTGAATTTTTTTTTTTAAATTTTCGGAGATGACTGATAAATCGCTATTGGCAACATCGATTTTAGGTAAAATCGACACTGCCAATAGCGATTTTAACAAAGAGGTACATCTAGGGAAATACTTTTCAGTTCCGGTCATTTTGAGAAATACTTTTATATAATAGGCTATATTGGAAAAAAACTCAAGAACAAAGTTAATAGCAAAATAAAACTTTTAATAGTTCTCTTTTTGAAATTTTCAAAACATAAGGAGTCAAATACAAAAACACCTCCCGTGTTTTAATTAATTGGAGAAAAAACTTGTATTATTTTTATCAGCTAAACACTTCATGTGTTTTCTCTTTTTTATTTTCATTAACCCACTTCTAAGGCACATTGTACTTTATTTTTTATACTCCCTCCATTTCATTTATTTTGCTCCCTTAGTACGGTCAACTAGTCAACTTGACTAAATTTATAAAATTATAATAAATAATTTAATTAATGTATTTCACTAATAAGTTGATAATATTATATGACACCATGTATATTAATATTTAAAATGTTTAATACACCACAAATATGACTAATTTAATATGATAAGTTATTTAAAAGATTGCAAAGTCTGAACCGAATATAATAATAAATGGAACAAAATAAATGGGTAAGAGGTAGTAAGTACGATATTGTGCATAATGATTTATAGAGAAAGTACTAACAATTATACCCCATGGAAATGATCGGGTTGTTTTCCTTACAATTATACCCCACCCCGCAGCCCTGTGTTGTCTCCAACCGTTTTTCGTCCTCAGCCCTGCCCCGCCCCGGCCCCGGCCATCTCCATTGGAGATGGCCTTAGCGTGACTATGTCTGCGACTGCAAATATCTAATCCTAGGAATATCAAATGTAGATTACCTTATTTAGTTTATAGTATATTAGGAAAATGCGCATACGTTGTACATGTCTAGTTAATTTAATATGTATTGTTTGTAAATTAGAGTAAAATTAATTTTTATTGTTATAAAATAGAGCAAATTAACCCGTGCTTCACCAATTTGATTCATCATTTTAATTTATTTTTCACCGATTTAACATGTTCTTAAGCTGATTTTATTCATTTTTACCAGTTTAATGTTTTATCCATTTATTTATCCGTTTTAACTTATTTCCATTGTTTTTATGATTTTGTCTTTTTGTGTTCCCCGTTTTAAACATCTTTCTACCGGTTTCACCTTATTTTATCGGTTATATTAACTCGTTTTCACCAATTTTGCACATTGTTTTCACAAATTTCACATGAATTTTCATTGATTTGACATATTTTCACCGACTTTATTCTATATCACCTGTTTTTCATTCATGTTGTTGTTTCACCAGTTTCATCATTTTTTCACAAATTTCACATGTATTTATCGATTTCAGGGGCTCTTTTTTCACCGGTTTCACCCAGATTTTCACCAATCTTGCCAATGCTCACCAATTTCACTCGAATTTTCATCGATTTCACACGTTTTCAATGATTTTATAGATATCTTTTCATCGATTTCACAATTTTTTCACCAATTTCACCCATTTTTCACGACAAGGATTCCATGAAAACCCGATGTTATGCATGTCTTGATATTATTGAAAATTCTTTATATTTCTCTATTCTATCCAAAGTAAAATTATGTAATTGGCGAAGTTATAAGTAATTTTTATTCTTTCATAGTAAGATGCGGTTCAATTTAATTTTTTTTTTGTAACATAATGATATTTAAGAGAATTTAACTATAATTTTTTATATTTAGAGTGTTTATGACTTATGTTGTATTAAATCTTTAAATTAAATTTTCTTACTTAAATAAATATTGATGCTAAAATATAATAATTTTTATATTTTTTTTATGGTTTGTTTTTATCTATTATAAGAGAAGAAGATTAAAATTATAAAAATTGAGATAATTTATAAATTTTAGGCTATGTAGGAGATAAATATAATAAGACTTCATGTCTAATTATACCTTTTCAATTATTTTACATATTTACCATTGAATTAAATATCAATTTTCAATTTATTAAATAAGGATATTTTAGTCCGCACAAAAAGGTTAAAAATATTAATGCTTTTATAATAATAGAAATAGGGATAGAGATAATTTAGGTACAACCAAAACTAATGCAAAAATTGTTCTTTCTTTTTCTTTTTCTTTTTCTCTTTTTAATGTGAAGAAGAGTTTGATCAAAATTAACTTTATTTCTAAATTGAACTAGGAATATAACCAGGGTGATGAGTGTAAATTTATGCATAAGGGCAATTCGAAAAATTACCCTTTTCATAATAATATAATCATAACTTCATTTCAGTACTCAAATTATTTGATTGTGGTATATATGAACATTACAATCAATATTTGAATTATGGTACTAAATGTACATTTACGTATTCAGTGATATCAAGGTTGAAAAGTGCCCTATTATATTATATGATAACAAATGTGTAATTTCCCCATTTATAAATATAATCTTAAGATGCATGCGTGTAGCACACCTTTGCTTTAATAAAAGTGTGTATCTGATTTTGATGCATGAATCACATTGTGTTTAAACAATTTGTATCAAATTCCACTGGGAAAATTGCTTTTTTGGTACCATAGGATAGGCTGACTTGCACTTTTGGTACCATTGAATATGAAAATGCAAATTTGGTATCATAGGATATGTTTTCATTGCAATTTTGGTACCAAACCCAAATTTTCTACAAAGTTAATGGCAATTTACCCCATATGAAATGCATAATGTTCAATTTATCCCTCTATAATTTGAAAAAAAATCAATTTGCCCCCTATAAAATTTTAATGAAGCAATTTACCCCCTTCAGCCGGAGATTGTAACTCACTTGTCGAAATTGAGAGTATGCATGCAAACTATTTTATTTAACATAGGGGGATAAATTGCCACATTTATCATAACACAATGGTAAAAAATCACATTATCATAATAAAAGTGGATTAAGTGCCGCCTATAAAAATATCAGGAAGGCGATGTGAAATTTTCACAAAATTTCAAGGGGTAAAATGCTCTTTTTTAAACCACGAGGGGTTAAATTGAACATTATGCATTTAGTAGGGGGTAAATTGCCATTAACTTTGTAGAAAAATTGGGTTTGGTACCAAAATTGCAATGAAAACCTATCCTATGGTACCGAATTTGCATTTTCATATCCAATGGTACCAAAAGTGCAAGTCAGCCTATCCTATGGTACCAAAAAAGCAATTTTCCCAAATTCCACTCAACGGCGGATTCTAATTTCACTTGAGAAGTACATAAGGTATATATTACTCCTATATACTTGTGATGCATGCATGATTGTCTTGTCTCTTTAATTATTCCATACTTATTTTTTTTTTTGATGAATTACCATAATAAAAACAAGAAACAAAATTACAAAAGATCCACCAGGGGAAACCCATGGTCACAAAAAACAGAAAGAAGCAGAGAGGCCGCATCTAAAAAACCAAAAGAGAAAAAATCCATACTTAAATAACAAATAATAGAACTCTTTACGTATGGTTTCCATGGATCAAAATTTCGTTTCGAATGTATGTTTCGGCCAGTCAAATATTGAAAACTTTTCGAGACTATTCGGAAACACTAAGGAAAAATTGTAAAAAGAGTTACTAAATTTAGGAAAAGAGAGAATTGCATTTTTGGTATACAGCTATAGGTCAATTCCCACTTTTGGTACACAACTTTATGTGTCCAACACATTTGGTACAACCGTTAAATAAATTACAAAATCACCGTTAATTCCGTTAGTTCGACACATTTGGTACACCTCTTTACAAAATTGGCATGCGCGCGGCACATGGCTGCCCAGAAAAAAAAATAAAAAAAAATAAAGAAAAAATTGAAACTTGATAAACTTTTTTATTATATTTTATTCTTCTTCCAATATTAAACTATAAATGACATTATAGTTTATTATATTTTACATGTCATATAAATAATAAATACATAATAATAAATACATATTTTTTAATAATTTTTATAAATATGATAAATTAAAGTAACTTGTTTATTATATTTTATTCTTCTTGCAATATTAAACTATAAATGACATTATATAGTTTATTATATTTTACATGTCATATAAATAATAAATACATATTTTTTAATAATTTTTATAAATAATAAACTATAAAAATAATAAACTATTTTTATAAATAATTTTTAAAAATTGAAACTTGATAAACTTTTTTATTATATTTTTTTCTTCTTCCAATATAAAACTATAAATGACATTATATAGTTTATTATATTTTACATGTCATATAAATAATAAAGACATGTTTTTTAATAATTTTTATAAATAATAAACTATTTTTATAAATAATTTTTAAAAATTGAAACTTGATAAACTTGTTTATTATATTTTATTCTTCTTCCAGTATTAAACTATAAATGACATTATATAGTTTATTATATTTTACATGTCATATAAATAATAAATACATTTGTTTTATCATTATATAAATATGATATGATAAATATAATAAATACATATGATAATTTTTATAAAAGTTTATCAAGTTTAATTTTTTTTGGGCAGCCATGTGCCGCGCACATGTCAATTTTGTAAAAAAGGTGTACCAAATGTGTCGAACTAACGGAATTAACGGTGATTTTGCAATTTATTTAACGGTTGTACCAAATGTGTCGAACTTTGTTAAAGAGGTGTACCAAATGTGTTGGACACATAAAGCTGTGTACAAAAAGTGGGAATTGGCCTATAGCTGTGTACCAAAAATGCAATTCTATCTTTAGGAAAATAACACAGTTTAAGGCAAATAAATAGTTTCGAAATTTCATCTTGTTTTCGTTTCGCCTGATTCAAAAACGAAAATTTTTCGATGTCTTCGATGGAAAATATGGAAATTTTGATCTATGATGATCTCCTTTCTATATATTTATAATTTATAGCTCACATGAACATTGACTCATTGGAAGTTTCTTCAAGAACAACAATAAATAAATAATTTGATGTTGAATACTTCTAATTAAGGATTTGAATCAAGATCGAAAATTCAACCAAAAAAGGTCAGCCTTTTCAACTAAGAATATATTGGGTTTTTTGCAAGTTAATTCCCTGTGATATGTCTAATGGATAATTTACTTCCTTGTGAAATAAAAATAGGCAATTTAACTCCCTCTGAGATGAAATAATGAGCAATTTACCTCCTTGTGATATAAAAATAGGCAATATACCTCAATGTGAAATGAAATAATGAGCAATTTAACTCTCTGTGATATGAATTACTAAGCAATTTAGAGGGAGCAATGTGCTTCTTTTATAAAAACACAGGGAGATATTTTGCTATTTTTCTTATCACATTAAGTTAAATTGCCTATTTAGGATATCACATGGAGAGAGTTTGCCCTTTTATTTATCATAGGGAGTTAAATTACCTATTTAGAATAAAACAAAAAGTTAATGTACTATTCACTCAATATATTAATATCAATACCAAACGATGTTGCACTATATAAATGCAACAGTACCACTAATCATAATAAACGACCTCAGTTTGATCAAAACATGGCTCTGGCTCACTCAAAATCACATTTTCATTCTCTTCAATATCTCTCAATTATTACAATAATCATTTTAATTCTCTTCATCCAAACCTCAATTGCTACCTCCCCACTTTACCACATCTGTTCCAACTCCCAAAATTTCACTACCAACAGTCCATACGAAAGAAACCTCAACAATCTCTTAGGTGATCTCTACCTCAGGACCCCTCCAACCGGGTTCGGGCTTTCCTCCACGGCCCGATCCTATGCCGACAGGGCTTACGGCATGTCCCTATGTCGCGGTGACATATCGAAAAGCAACTGTACGGCTTGTGTCCTTGAGGCAAGCAGTGAGATCCTCAAACGTTGTCCGAAAAACAGAGGTGCCATCATCTGGTACGACAATTGTTTGTTGAAATATTCGGACATTGATTTCTTCGGAGAGATCGATAGTAGAAACAGATTCTATATGTGGAATTTGCAAAATGTGAGTACTAATGGTACTCGTGATCAGGCATTTAATGAGAGGACTAGAGAGTTGCTTAGCAATCTTTCGAACGAAGCTTGTGGGAGCATGAAGATGTTTGCGAACGGAGAGGTCGAATTGATTTCGTCGATGAAAATATATGGAATGGTGCAAAGTAGTAGAGATCTTTCGAGTGTTGATTGCAAGAGATGCATTGATGATGCTATTAGTGAACTTCCGGTTTGTTGTGAAGGGAGACAAGGGGGGAGAGTTGTTGGTGGGAGTTGTAATATAAGATATGAGATCTATCCTTTTCTCAATCTTTGAAATTTATTATTATTTACATATTGTTTTCAGTATATGATATAGTATATGGTTTTATTCACTCGTAATATTAGCATTAATTAATTAATGTATTATATAAATATTACTTAATAATTAGAAAACTCTCAAAAATAAAAACCAAATTAATCCAAATCTCAATTCTCGTGCTAACCACTTAACAATACAACAACTGTATATGAAGAAAGAAAGCTACACGCACGTACATGATCAATTCAATGAGCATGCAATGTTTAACCTCAACCAACAAAAACGGTAATTAACATATATATATAGGAAAGGGAAATACTTAATTAATAAATTACTTTGTGTTAGATTTGGGGTTGTAGGAGAGGACAGAAAAGATGGTCTGAGTGACAGTGAAAAAGAAGAGAAGAGAATTATTGAGCAAGTCCCACCTCGCATCATAGTAGTTTCTCACTAAATAACCTCGTACCCGAGGAATGTTCGATTCGCAGTATAGGTTCACCTTTCTCAAGATCGGCGCAAAGTGGAAGTCTTTTGGCTTAACAGTAGCCGATAAATCGTTAAAAAGAGAGACCAACCACTTGGTATCGTTAATCCGAGAGACCAATATCTTAGCACCAAGCAAAATCTGGACATCCTTTTCATTGTTAATGAGCGTGTCCATAAGGACGATGTAAGAAGCGAAGACTCTTTTAGACGAGGACATCTCGTAAACCAAGAAATTCCAATACAAGTCCGGGGTTGATTCTTCAATAAATATTTTTGGGATTTTGAGGATGCCGTTGCTGAAGTCAATTTTGGTTAAGATGTCGGATTCTACAGCCTCGAACTTGACGCCGTAGCCTTCCATCTCGGATGCAGTTTTGGCTTCTTTAAGCAACTTTTCGTTTACAGCGCTGACAACCCGTTCATCTATATCAACTTTAGTAGAATCAGTAGTGTTGTTATAGAATACGGTTTTCATAAAAAGGTCTAGTAGATGCTTTGGTTGTTCAGGCTTTGGTTGTTCACTAAACTTCTCCGGCTTTGTGATGTTGAAATAATGGAGAGCTAGATCAATCAATTCAGGTTGAGGTTGATTGCTAATTTCTTGATTCGTGCTTTTACTCTGCATGCAGGAGCCAGCCGCAATTATATATAAATATATATATGAATTAGCTAGGTTAGGTTGGTACGTACGTACTACGGAAAGTTTATTAAGAATCAAAAGAAATGAATATATATATATATATATATATATATATATATATAGAGAGAGAGAGAGAGATAGCTAGGTAGCTAGATTGATTTAATTATTACATACCGCGGGGGGCTGGCGGCTTCTTGCTGCGAAATCCGCTAGAGTTGTGAGCACCAAAAAGGGAATCTGGTTCTCAATCTTGAGGAGATCCTGTTTCAAAGTATAGAATGGCACTTTTTCCATATTCCCAACTACAGCATCTGTGGTATTTTCACTCATATCTTGACTCAACAGAAGCTCAACAATGAAGCTTCCATCCAGCAACATTATCCTCAAAAGTTTGAACCCGTCCAAACCCGGATCTATATCTCTGTAGCAATCTCTGATCCGTTTTTCCAGGCCGCTCATCAGGTCCGCGAGTCCATCGATATCTTTATTAACTCTAAAAATGAAGTTTTTCAATACCCTTTGCTTGAGTTGTTGTGCCGGGCTATTGGGGTCGTGGTGCAAAGGCCCAATGGGTATTGAAACAGGATCAAAGCATTTCTCATTTTTGCCAGTACGAAATTCCTTGGGAACTTTGTAGATATCAGGAGATGTTATGGGCGTTGGTAGCTTCGCCATTTCATCCATGAATTTGGATAATTCTTCCTTCATCGACCGTTGACTAGTAATGCTTGTAAAAGGTGCAGATTCTTCAACTAATTCTTTCACCTTGGCCTGATCACGTTGTAGAATTGTACCACCAGATTCAGCTTCTACTTTCATGTTATTCTTCGCCTCTTGCTGCTCATTTGTACCAGTTCCAGATCCTTCAGGTTCAACCATATTAATGATTCTTTCTGATTCAAATTTCCTGTAAATTAATTAACGACAGCTGCTAAAATGAATATATATATATCAAACTGCTGGAATTTATTTATTCATAATTAATGTCCAAAATCTCCTCATATATAAACAAAGATTAAGACAGGGGAAATTCTTACCCACACCTGGTTTGGCCGAACCCAAACTAATTACAAATCAGTTTGGCCAATCACAAAGCAAGGGCAATACACTTGCTTGGTGATTGGATGAGTTTGGCCAAGTCAGACTTGGACAAGAATTTTCCGAAAGGTAGATAAACAAAAAATATTCAAGAAAAGATTAAGAAATGGAATACGGACCGACAGAGAAATATTAAATTATTAAACAGAGATAGATAAAATAAGATAAGATAAGATAAAGTTAGGAAATTGAATAAATTTCAACCTGCAGGAACTTCGTATTGAGATTAATTTTATAATACTATATAGTTTAATTAGTTTTAGTGGCCTTTGGAGTTGTACTATCACTATTATATATATATACATAATAGTACCCGAAAAGGATCTCATTTTGTAACATTAATGAAAAAGAAGTAATTAATTAAGGGAATAACCTAAAGTGGATATATTCTGAAATGATACTCACGTAAAGTAAAAGTAAAAGTACCCAGTAGTAAGTATGGTTACTCTTAACGTGACTATGTCTGCGACTGCAAATATATAAAACTAGAGTTTTAGTCCATATTTATTTGAGTGAGTCACGTTTATATTATAACGAAATTAAACGTGTTTATACAACTTCTGTTATTTTCTTATAGATATAATAATAATTCAATCACAAAAGATGTATTATATTTATTTAGTAATTAGATCTAATCCTAGGAATATCAAATGTAGATTACCTTATTTAGTTTATAGTATATAATTTAGGTACAACCAAAACTAATGCAAAGATTGTTCTTCTTTTTCTTTTTCTTTTTTTAACTGTGAAGAAGAGTTTGATCAAACTTTAACTTTACTAGGAAATTGCACATGTGTCGCACGTGATGAACTAATTTTTCTAAGTTAACTGAATAATATAATAATTTTTCATCATTCTATGGTCTTAACGGCACACCGCATAATTTTTTTGACTAAATTACTTATCACTATTAAAGTTGTTATCATAAATACATAAAAAAAAACTTGAAAATAAAAAATGAACTATAATTACTAAGTATTTCTAATTAAAACCATATGTTTACGTAACTATTATTCTAAAACTACCATCTGAATTAACGGACATCATCATTCTTTTTGTCCTTGACACTGACATATCCATCTAACCAATTTTTTCCATTTAAATAAGGTTTCACCGGTTAAACCAATTTGTTTTTGATCCATTTCACCAGATTTGCCAGTTATATATATATATATATATATATATATATATATATATATATATATATATATATATATATATATATATATATATTAACTGAGTTCATCATTTTCAATTATGCCTAATTCATTTTTAACCAATTTAACTCGTCTTTATCAAGTTTCCTCAATTTTGGCGAGTAAAGATATTTTATCGATTTAACCCGCTTCTACACTGTGTGTATTATTTATTTATTTTTACTATTTTAGCATGTTCTTTCATCGATTTAACCTACTTTTACAATAAGTTTATCATTTTTATAATGTATTTTGAACCGTGCTTTCTTCGACTTCGTCCATTGTTTGTGGTATCCCATTTGTTGATTAATTTGTTCATTCTATGCAGTTTAATCCAATTTTAGTCGATTATGCTTATTCTTTTGCTGATTTAACCTATTTTCTCTACTATTCTCAACATTTTAAGTCGATCTAGCTCATTTTTTTTTCGTTCTTGTTCTTTTTATATCTCATTTGTTAATCATGAGTTCACCCATATTCTCTCCAGTTTAACCCAATTTTATTTAACTTATTCTTTTGTTGATTAACCTATTTTCTCACACATTTCGTATTTGTTTGGTCAATTTTCTCATTTTTTTTGTTCTTATTCTTTTATAGATGTGATCCTTTTCATATACCTTGTTTAGCTGATGTGGTTCATTTTTTTATTGGTTTTAATCAATTTTTTCTCTCTATTTAATTACATTGTTGCTTATTAATTGCACCTTTTTTTTTGTTGCTAAAACTCATTTTTTTCGATCTAACCAAATTTTCCATTGATTTTACCATTTTTTTATCGTATTTTTTTTAATAGAATTTCACCCGATTTTACCCGTTTTAACCAATTTCTATGTTATAACTTTTTTAGTTAATTAAATAGTTTTTTTTTTTCATATAGAACAAATGTGGCTTAATTTTTTTTTTAAGGTTCTTTAATGTTTTTGAGGTTTTTTAATAAGTGATAACTTGTTAAGAACATTCCAAAGAATTTTTGAAGAGATATAAAGTAATAGTATTATTCTTTTTTACATTTAATATTTTAATGAGTTGTAAAAGTTCTTTTAAAAGATAATCATAGTAAGTTTGATGTAGGAGAGACTTCTTGTCTAATTATACTTCTAGGATTTTTTTATTTATGTTTTTGTCATAGAATTAAATATCACAATATAATTTAAATAGTGATATATTAGTCTTCACAAAAAAGGAATCTTGGCCAAACACGTACTTTTATATGTATAATAATAATAATAATATAGATATAGATGTAGATAGATTTCTAAATTGAACTAGGGATATAACCAGGGTGGTGATGAGTGTAAATTTATGAATAAGGGAAATTTGAAAAATTACCCTCTTCATGATAATATAATCATAACTTTATTTCAGTACTTCAATTATTTGATGGTGATATATATATATATATATATATATGAACATGGCAACCAATATTTAAATTGTGATACTAAATATATACATTTACATATTCAGTAATATACCAAAGTTGAAAAGTGCCCTATTATATTATATGATACTTAACAAATTAATGTGTAATTTCCCCGTATATAAATATAACCTTAAGATGCATGCGTGTAGAACACCTAGCTAGCTAGTTTCTTTAATAAAAGTGTGTAGTGTATCTGATTGTGATGCATGAATCACGTTGTGTTTTAAACAATCAATTTGTATCATATTCCACTCAACGGCGGATTCTAATTTCACTTGGGAAGTACGTAAGGTATATATTATAAACTTGTGATGCATGCATGATTGTCTTTTTCTCTTTAATTATTCCAAACTTAAATAACAAATAATAGCATGCAGTATATATATACTCTTTACGTACGTATGGTCTCTGGCCTTTCTATATATTTAATTTATAGGTCTCGTCTAACGATCGATCGATCGATCTCTCATGCAGATTAATTAAAATAAAATACACAAAGAAAATACACAAACATATATTATGTCTACAAATACAATAATAGCTGGGCTGGACAGTGAGCCCTTGTACGTGAACAAGCAAGAATACCTAAACTTGGCAAGCAGAATGACACCTCATAACGATGATGATGAACCTGGTTTGAGAAATCTTCTTCAACTTGTTAAAATCATCATGGATCCGCATCAGCCTTCCTCCGTCCCCCAACCAAAGGTACCTACGTACCTACAATTAATATATATATACATAGGTGATTAATTAATTGAATGCAAATTAAATTGGCATGAAATTATATAACTAATTGCATGCAATAGAAATTTCACATAATAACAAATTTCTTCGTCCAGATTTAATTTCACATAATTAACATATATATAGAAGAGCAGTGTTCAATTCTATATGTATTGATACATAACAAATTTCTACCTATATATATATTCTAAAATTGCCTCAACATTTTAAAGTTCAATTAAGTAGCTTTAATTAATACTTATAAAATAATTAGCTCTAATACTTATACAATAAAATAATAAACAAAGAGCTCAATTATTATTATATATAATTAAAATTGCAGGAGGCGGAGGTACAAAAGGCCTTCGGTGACCGTCGCTTAACCGGGTTTATACGACCTTACGCAAACAGCATACGCAAACAGGTACGTAGATACATACCAAAATGTTATTTCCATTCTCGATCGATCAGATCTTACTATATATTAATTAAGTCATGATCAAATAAAATTAATCATACTTAATTGCATGTGATATTAATTACTAGATCTCTTTAATTATATATCTACGTACAATTCAGTAATTAATTAATTAACTAGTAGTTTTTAATTATGTATGTATATATAATTATATATATTGTTTAATTATTTGTGGAAAATAGATAGGAAACAAGGAATCAAAAGGAAAGGAAATGGCGGAAATGGCTATAATAGAAGTACACACAAATATCCCATTGACAACACAAGGTATTCTAGCCTTAGTAGCTTTTGCGACCATGTATGGTAAATTCCGGCTCCTAAAGCAGCAGGTGGCTCACGGCTCAAGCCAGCTAGCCAAGTCGATTGCTTTACTGAAGCAACAACCAGACACACTAGTACTAGGTGGTGGTCCAAATCCAAATGACGAATTCTACAAGTGGTCCGAATCAATAGACGATATTTTCAAGCCCACGCTCGATCTAGCCGACCAGATTCTTGATATGAAGTCATCTCAAATATTACAATCCGAAAAAAATACTCTTCTTCATTTCACAGCAATTTTAAGGATTCTCATGACTGTTGTTCTTTGTTATTCACAAGTTGAGACCGTCTTAATCAAGCATAGCAGGTATATGTATATATATATATGTGTGCATGGTAATTACTAATTAATTACTAATTATTAAAACTTGCAGAAAGGAGATACCTAATCATACATGGGATATTGAGGTCCGGATAAATGCGCTAAAGGATAAGCGTGGGGCAATAGAACGCCTACTTTCAAAAGATTCAGCGCATCAACCTTCTCCTATTGGTAAGCTACTATAAAATTCCTTTTTAATAATTTGTTTGTGTGAATTCATGACTTAATAATTCGTTTTACAAAGAGTAATTTATATATACATTCATTTATACAATCAATTGAGATTAATTTAAGAGAATAGAAAAGCTTAAAAAATAATATGATAAATGCAATACACTCCTTGTATTATATATATATATATATATATATATATATATATATATATATATATATATATTATATCTATGGGAAATATGCACCAAAATCACGTGAGTGAAATTTTTATTTCATAGAATTACTGCTCGTGTACTATTAAATATTCGTCATAAAATTTCTTATTTAAATAAAAAAATATTGACTGTCTATCATTTTATGTATGGGGGATTTTGCATGTGCCGCATATTTATAGTTAGGGTTGTCAATGGGTCGGATTTTGGTCGGATCAGGCTCGTCCAGATCCGGCTCGATCCATTTATATCGGATCGAATCCTGTCGGATTCGGATCTTGTTAGGATTGTGTTCGGATTTAGATTTTTTTGAATCCAACAGATCTTGGTCGGATTTGACTAGATATCGGATATTTTTCGGATCCAATAAATTTGTATTTAAAAAGTTAAATTAATATTTTTTCCTAAAACAAGTTTATTATCTTTTCAATTTTATTTAATTTTAGCACACATTTTCAAAGTTTCTTTACTATATTCATATTTGTAGAATGAATATATTCGTTTAAATAAATTTATAAACGAATTATAAATTACTATCTTCTTAAATTGACGTTGAAATATTATTAATGATACTTATTTTTATAAATCATTTTGTATATGAGGGAAAAACACTTTTGGTCCCAAACTTTACCCCATATAACATATTTGGTACCATGCTTTGCAGAAAAACGGATTTGGTACCACAATTTAGACAGTCTTGACACATTTAGTCATTCCGTTAAATTTTGGACGGAATTTTCGCGCGTGATTGTCACGCGCGCGTTATGTTCAAAATGGTCACGAGTTTTGCACGTGATAAATCGGTCAAAACACTTTTGGTCCCAAACTTTATCCCAGAAAATACATTTGGTACCATGCTTTGCAGAAAAACAGATTTAGTACCACAATTTACATACTCTTGACACATTTAGTGTCTATTTTAAATTGATAAAAATCATCTCTAATGAACAGACAACAGTTTCTCTAAAAGATTTGATAAAAATCACAAAATATACTTAAATCATTAAAAATATTCTTAACAAAAGTACATTGGATACCTGACTTGGTGCACTTTGATTTGCACTTGTATCCATGGATCAAAATTTCGTTTCGAATGTATGTTTCGGAGAGCCAAATATTAAAAACTTTTCAAGACTATTCGGAAATGTTTCGGAAACACTAAAGAAAATTTGTAAAAAAAGTTACTAAATTTAGGAAAATAACAGAGTTTAAGGTAAATAAATAGTTTCAGAATTACATTTTGTTTTCGTTTTGCCTGATTCAAAAAGGAAAACTCTTTTCGATGGAAAAAATGAAAATTTTGATCGGTGCTTGTATCAACATTGGAATACAAGTGCAAATCAAAGTGCACCAAGTCAGGTATCCAATGTACTTTTGTTAAAAATATTTTTAATGATTTAAGTATATTTTGTGATTCTTATCAAATCTTTTAGAGAATCAATTTAACATAGACACTAAATGTGTCAAGAGTATGTAAATTGTGGTACTAAATCTGTTTTTCTACAAAGCATGGTACCAAATGTGTTTTCTGGGGTAAAGTTTGGGACCAAAAGTGTTTTGACCGATTTATCACGTGCAAAACTCGTGACCATTTTGAACTTAACGCGCGAGCAGTCACGCGCGAAAATTCCTTCCAAAATTTAACGGAACGACTAAATATGTCAAGAATCTCTAAATTGTGGTACCAAATCTGTTTTTCTGCAAAGCATGGTACCAAATGTGTTTTCTGGGGTAAAGTTTGGGACCAAAAGTGTTTTTTCCTCTTTTGTATATATATCTTTCTTTTTATTTGTTGTCGGATACGGATCTTTATTGGATCGGACCGACCTAAATCCATATTATCTCCATGAGTTTCGGATTTCGGATCTTTATAATCGGATCAGGTCCATTGAATCTATAATCGGACAATTATCCTAATAAATCGGACCGAATTCGGACGGATCCGAATTGAAATCCGCCCCATTGACAGCCCTATTTATAGTACATTTAGCTTTTATTTTATTAATAAAATTTCACATTATAATTACGTGTATGTTTTGAGTAACACAGCGAATACCTTGCAATTTTTTTTTTGAAGAAGAATTGATACAATTTGTTGTATTGAAAACTTTATAAGATATTTTATGGATCTAATTCTCATAGCAAACATTAAGGACCCAAAACTATACATTTGATTTTATTTATGCTATTTCATTTGTATTAGTGACTATTACAACTACGTGTGTGTATATATATTCGTAAATAATTTGTGGATTTTAACTATCTATCATATATAGTTTATACAACTAGATCTCCTTATTACACGCTAAATTAAAAACAATAGAATAGTAGTAGTAATAGTAAATTATTAGTAATAAAAATATGATTCTTTCTCAATATCTCTCTTGACAATTAAAATACTCTTTTTTCCGTTTTTTTTTTAATTTGTACATTTTACATGCAGTTGAAGCTCCTCGAAGTGTGCCACAAAGATCAGCCAGCTGGAGCTTTTATAATTGTTGGATGAAGTTTGGCCATTTGATAAATACAACAAGTACAATAAAATCACAAAAACAAATAAAATCTTTCACCAGAACTAACTCATTACCCGACACCCATCTTATGTTCTCAGAGGATGTCCAAGGTACGTAATTAAATTTAACTGCTACATGTATTTTATAGGAGTATTATTAATTAGTTTTTAATTCCACGTGAAAAATATTATATATCGTATTAATTAGTACTAAAAACTAACATAAATTGGCCTTTTGCTCACAGGTGCTTTGCTTAATAAAGAACCTGCGTACAGAGAAGCTATGTAGATTGTAGGGTGGCCAACAAGTCATCCACCACCTTATGAATACGTGTGTGTGTGTTTATTTGTCTGCGTGTCAAATGTGTTGTTCGTAATTATTATTTATTCTTTTAATTTGTGAAACCTCATAATTTAATTTTAATTCAATAATATGGTACATATTATTTATTTTATTGGATAATCAGCATCTAATTCATTAATGATGCAACTAATTATCTACAATGAATAATGAATTCCCCAGTTATGTTACTTTTGTCTTTTAATTAATTGTCTTGTAATTAAAGCTAATTGAATTTAATTATCAATAGAATAACCTTTGTTTGATTGTTTGATTACTTTTTTTAAGAATACATTCATCATTTCAATAATTGTCCATACAAAGAATTGCAAATAATAGATAATAAACTAGTATATAGATCAACAATAGTGAAAGTTGAACACATGAATAATTGATATTTTTAATTTTTTTCATGGTTTATATTAGTAATAGAAAAAATTTCACTCTTGGCACCATAAGTAACCTTACTTTAAGGTTACAGTACCATAACTTTAAAAACATACATATTTGGTACCACATGTTAATTGTCATCGACACATTGGTACTTTTTGGGCAGAAAATTCAATTTTAGAAGGAAAGTTGATGGTATTATCTTCTGGTTTCTCTCACAAAAAAAAAAGAAAAAAAAAAGGAAAGTTGATGGAAAATCTGCATAATTAGTCATATAGTTATAGATTGCTGCCAAAGTTTGTCTCACATATTTTATGACCGATAGATTTACCCCTCAATTCACAAATTTGAAGCATTTCAGTCCCAATTAAAAATAAAATAAAACTATAAATCATATTTATAAATCTTTTATATTATTATTATTAAATCTCTTAAACTAATTAGATTATATATATAATATATGTAAAGTAAATAATATTTTATATAATATCTTAAAAAATATAAATTAAATTTATTAAGAATTAAAATTTTGAAAAAAAAACTTTTAAACTAATTAGATTCTATATATAATATATATAAATTAAATAATATTTTATATAAATTCTGAAATATTATACTTTAATTTTAATTTTCTTAAAAATCTTTTAAAATAATTTGATTTTACATACAATATATAAAAATTAAATAACATTAATTATAAGATCTGAAGAAAAAAACCTTTTTAAATTGCGTAAATAATAATAATTCTATTTAATAAATTTATTATAATTAAAAAAAAAAAAAAACATCACTCACCCGCCAACCCACTACCCCACCGACGATCCCATACCATGGTGGTCAGGGATTAGAGAGCCCAAACCACCACGACCTAGATTTGCAATGGATCAACCCATGTCGTCGTGGTTTGGGAGGTCCTAGGCCTCCAGTGGCCAGGAACCGGTGAACCTAGGCCACCAGCGGCATGAATTGTTTGAAGGGAAGGTGGGTGAGGGATTTAGGGTTTTTTTTTAATTATAATAAATTTAATAAATAGAATTATATATTTTATTTTATTTTCAAAAAAATTCAAGTTTTATAATAAGTGTTATTTAAGTTTTATAAATTATATGTAAAATCTAATGAGTTTAAAAGATTTTTTTTGAAATTTAAAAAATCCAATAAATTTAATTGATAAGTATTGGTCCCATTAGTCCCAATTGCAAAATCTTGCAGCATGTGCATGTGTTAATACCAAAAGTGCATGTGGTGTTAATACCAATGGATATGAAAATGGTCAATTTTTTTTTTCTGGTTGGCTACAATAGCCATGTCCTTCAACTTGGCTTTGGGAGTTTAACTACACAGTTGGAGGTCCAAATGGGAGATGGACCCAAGCCGGCCTTAATTTGTGGTACATCGGGTCACGTACTGTGACGCTGGCATGAAAGTCCAAATCGACACAATGTCGATCCGCATCGCAGCCCAGTACCTACCTTGATTTCACGGTCGCCTACCTCCACTCCTCCCCAGTTACATCAGCGCCACCTCCCTCCATTGAACGACTACCACTTTTTGGAAAGTAATTAATTAAGCATGCATGCATTATTCTCAAAAGCTTAATTTGTTCTATAAAATTTGATGCTAGTTTGAATTATATAATAATGAGATGTTTTTACTTTACTCCGTACGTACGTATTTCCTTATCTTGTCAATTTGTTATTCTATTCCCTTATCATTTATCCTCCTCGTTTTTCAATATTATTTTTCACTGCACACAATTCGTTATTTTGTGTCCATCATGCGATCGACAAAAGTAATACTAAAGCCAAGATTTTTCCAAAAAAAAAATTAGCGGGCCGAGTTATTGGGCTTTCATGTTAAAATTTCTACATGAATTTATAATGGTAGACTATAGCCCATTTCTCTTTTAATTATGGGACATAGGGCTGTCAATTGGACGGAATTTAATCCGAGTTCATTCGACCCGATTTTTAATGATTTTAATTCATTTAGAGATTCGATGAATCTGATTCAATTATAAAAATTCATACTTCAAAATACATTGAGCGAATATGAGTTTAAGTCGATCCGATTCATTAAAGATCTTTATCCGACAATAAATAAATAAAATTATATATACGTATTTTTTTATTAAAATAAGTATCATTTATAATATTTTATCATTAGTTTAAGAATATATTATTTACTAATTCATTCACAATTTTATTTTTGAGTATACTTTCATTAAAAAAAATATGATTAGTAGTTAAGAAACTTTGAACATATAAGTTAAAGAAATAAAATTGTAAAGTAATATACTGATGTCAAGTTTGAAAGTGAAGAATTTAATGGATCCGAAAAAGATTATGTTTGACCAAATCCGACCAAGATTGGTTAGAGTCGAAGAATTTAGGTTTGAACAAAACATGAATTTGACCAATACTTGATCCGACAAAAATAGAGTCGAATATGGGTTGAACCAAATCCGACCTAGCCCAGTGATAGCCTAAGTAATGAGACAGGAAGTCATCACTCATAAATTAGAGTCCTCGGTTAAACCAAAATTGGTAGTTATTTTTAGGGTTTTTGACACTTTGCATCCTAGAATTATAGGATTATAGAACTTTGCACCTTAATTTAAAATTTTTGATACTTTGCACCCTATTGTTTGTTTTGAAGAAAAATTTCATTGATGGAAGGGTAGAATAGTTATTTTGGAATATTTTTGGCACTATGCACCCGAAAAGTATAGATTTTGATACTTTGCACCCTAAAAATATAAAATATTGGCACTTTGTACCCAAAAAATATATTATTATGTACAACCTCGACTTAATATGATAATCTAAATAATGTAAATAACATGCTATATTAATAAACGTGTATTTAGATATAAAGTAAATAATCTAGAGTATACTTGAAAACAAAATGAAGACATTATTTTTTTAATCTACATGTAATTGAGAGAAATAAAGTTAAAATAAGTTTTTATAAAGTAAAATAAATTAAGAATAACTTGTTTATGATTGTTGTGCATATGGCTGACCGTTTTATCTCTACATCAACGACATTCATGATTTATTTTAAGGAAAATACATTAGGGTGCAAAATACCATACAAATTATATTTCTAGGGTGCAGAGTGCCAAAAAATTTAAATCGGGTTGAAAGCGCCAATATTTTATAATTTTAGGGTGCAAAATGCCAATATTCTATATTTTTAGGGTGCGAAATCTATATTATCAGGGTGCAAAGTGCCAAAAAAAAAAAAGATCGAAAAAGACTATTATACCCTTCTATATATCAATGAATTTTCTCACCAAAACTCATGATGTACAGTACCAAATGAATTATATTTTTAGGGTGCAAAGTGCTAAAACCATATAATTTCAGGGTGCAAAATGCCAAAAACCCTTATTTTTATATTGGATTAACTTTTGACATCGATGACTTTCAGAAATATATGTCGATCGTGATAGACAAATTAAGACAGCAACATACTATCCTTTATTAATATATCTTGCATATAATGTGTATTGTGTAGATTTTCGATTCCTTTTCATATATTTATTATTGTATATTATTAGCTAATTAAAATATATTACCTTCGTTGAGAGTTTAACCAATGTCATTAAAATCGAATCGAATCGGACCGTTCTGTCCGATCAATTCGACCGCGGATCGAAAGTCTATCAAGTTCAAACAAACCCCTAAAATCGGAGACATCAAAAACCAGTGCTAATCACCCAGAACTGGTGGACCGGTTTGACTGGTGATTCTTAGTTTTTTATTTTATTTTTTATTCTTTAATGTTAAAAATATTTAGAAATTTGAACACCTAATCTCTTGAATTAGATAAGACATTTTAGCGCGCTACACCTTTTTTTTTTTTTTTTTTTTTTTTTTTAACTTTGTAGACTACAAATTAATAAATTATAAATTTCTAGTAACCTACTTTATTTATATTCCGACCGATTTTGCTTCGGTCGGAATTTTCTTTTGCGGATTTGAGACAAAGTTAAAATTGTTTCCATGAAAATTCCAATCGAATTTTTTCCCGGTTGGAATTTGATTAATAATTCCAACTGAAATTATTTTCGGTCGGAATTTTTATTGATTTTCAAATAAAATTCCGACTGGGATGTTATCGGTTGGAATTTAAGAATATTCCCACCGAATTTAGTTCGGTTGGAAAAAGTAGGTCGAAATCTTTGTTTTTTCTAGTAGTGTTATAGATTAGTTAATGACAATTAACGTCAAAGTAACATCTTACATATTATCAATGAAAATAATAGTTTTTAGTATTAGGACACAACGTTTTATTAATTTTTTCTTTATGAAAATATATATCTTGCGTATCGAATAATTTTTTTTTCAACTATATTTTTAGGATAAAGAGTTGTAAAACTTCAAAATCACATTGATATATTTTATAAATTTGATTTTGAATATTTGACTTAAAGTAATATACATAATCATATTCTTAAATTATTAATCTCTTACTTAGTTAGTAGTTTTAACTTACACTTATATTCTTAAATGAACATAATCATGATTAATATATATGGACTTATAAATCTCATAGTAACTTACATTTACTAAATTATTAATCACGATTTTGGAATACTTGACTTTAAAATTTAATATATACATAATAATATTTTAAAATTATTAATCTCTTAGTTTATTGTATTTTTAACTTACACTTATATATTTTCAAATGAATATAATCATGATATATTTACATTACCGTTATGATAAACATTGATTTAGTGGAAATGACTAGTCACTACAAGTAGCGGACTCAGGTTCGAATCGCTGTTGGTAGAGGTACCCACTTAATGTGCCCGAGCAGTCTCGAAAGGGATTAAACCCTTGGAAAACTAAAAAAAAAGTTAGATAAATGTTACATGATTTTAATTTTAATATATCTAATTTCTTTTATATATTTTTAATCAATTGTAGGATATTGTTCAAATTTTTAAAAAATAGTTATGTACATAACATATATTTTATAATTTAGATATTAATTATATCATCATAACATCATACCGATTCTCCCTTGATTCGACTAGTCCGATCAATAACACTAATGATCAGTCGACTCATCGATTCATTATTAGAATAATTTTGTGATTTGCTTTGCCTTTGGTTGGCAAGTATAATAATAAAATCATTACTTAATAATTTGAAATTCATCACAGATCAAAGTGATCCAAACAAGCACTACTGATTTCGTAGTCTTGTGGTTATGTATCTATAGTTTACACAGTAATACAGTATTACTATTAATTTTAATTTTCCAAAAGTCTTATGCATCCGCCCTTGTGCTCTCCTATATATATATGTGTACGTTTATTCAGTTGTTAGTTTTTTTGTTTTAGGAATTTTAACATTGGTATTGCTCCAGGAAGAAAAAAAAAAAAAGCTTTGACCAATCCAATCTATAGGAGTTGTGATCCATGTTAAGGCATGTCATAAACATGACCTGAAAAATAATGAACTTCATGAAAAATTCAACTAATGTGACCTGTACTAAATCATGGAGTATATGAAAGAGAAATATGTCCAATACCAAGTTGATATAAATGTCCGAAATAGTCTAATAAACACCATGTCATTTGCACGTCTTGTTAGATTAATTGTACTAATAATTCTCATACAACTAACTCCTCTATATATATATATATATATATATATATATACATACATTTTGGAGGTTCTATAGCTACGTACACTAGTCGAGATGAAAATGCTCAAAGCTTTTTTGTGGTTGGCTACAATAGCCATGTCCATAGATTTGGGTTTTGCAGTTGATTACTCAGTAGGAGGTCCAAATGGGGGATGGACCCAAGGCATTGATTATCAAAATTGGGCTTCTTCAATTACATTTTTAGTTGGAGATAACTTGAGTGAGTACTCAATACTCAAATTTTAATTTTTTTTTTTTCCATTTTTTTCCTTTTGAAAGTCATGTTTGGCACATCTCGAGAGTTGGATTTGGTGTTTTTAATCATGAAATTTTTTTGCATGCAGTTTTCCAGCATTCGCTAAATCATGATGTTACTGAAGTGTCCGAAGCCGACTTTGATTCCTGCTCGGCAAACAACCCTTTACGAGCTCCTTTCAATGGAGGAACCACGACCATACCTCTCACAACCCCGGGCAGCAGATACTTCATATGTGGAACAGCAGGTCACTGTCGCACTGGCATGAAAGTCCAAATCGACACCATCGCACCTTCCGCACCACCACCACCACCTACTATCCCTCCCCCGGTTCCACGTCCACCGCCCTCCACCCCTCCTCCGGTTCCACGTCCACCGCCCTCCACCCCTCCTCCGGTTACACTGCCTCCACCCGCCACCCCTCCTCCGGTCACACTGCCGCCACCCACCATCCCTCCCCCAATTTCACCACCACCTCCCGCCACGACTCCCTCGATTCCATCTCCACCGCCAGCCGTACCTCCTTCTGTTCCACTCCCACCACCTCCTACTAGTCCCTCGGTTCCATCACCGCCACCAACACCCTCAGTTAGTCGTCCAATTTCTCCATCGCCACTAAAAAGTGTCGCTCCCACTCCATCACCAATGAGTTCACAATTGCCAGCTGCTCCGAATGCATTGCCGCCATCCAACGTACCACGCACACTATCACCTACAGTCGCTCAATCTCCGAGCACTTCCTTGTTGGCTCCGCCACCTTCAACTGCCAACAAGGTCAATGCGGTGTTTGGTCTAGCTACTGGGTTTGGTTCAATCCTCATAATGTTCTTGAACTTTTGATATCAAGACTCATGAGTAGCCACAAAGATGATTTTTTTAATATGCAAATTGTTTCATGATTCTTTTTATTCTATTATTTGTTTGTAATTCTACTTTTACAGAGACAATCATCCGTTATCCAGGTTTCATCGGATTCAGCCATTTAAATTAAATCATGATGATGGCATTATACAAAAGAAATGTTATACTCTATCAATATCTATTAAATAAAAATATCTATCTTTTGTAACCCAACTAAAATAATATTTAAAAACTAGAAATTGAGGCAAAAAAATTATCAAGGGCAAATCTACAACCTTATCAATTTCTATAGCCATTTGCAAGACTGTATCCTTATCAATTCACAATAGCCATACAACATTTGTAATCAACTGGAGTATAGTATGATCTCAATTAAAATGTTACACAAAATCCAATTTCCCTATTGAAAAATAAATTTCTAGAATTACAAGAGAAAAACCAAAAGGTCAAATAAATAAATAAACATATAAGAGCTAATTAAGAATTATTCACTGGACCTGGGGTCACCGTCACGGGGCTAGGAGGACTAAATGCCGGTGGCGGCGCCCCCGTCACCATAACCGGAGGAGGAGGCGGAAATGAGGATGGCTGTACCGGCACGGGCGGAGGTGGCGAGAACGACAATGGAGGTGGTGGCGGAGAAGACAATGATTGCGGAGGAGATGAATTTGAGCCCGGATAAAGAGGCGGAGGCGGAGGTGGAGGCGGAATAGGGTTGGAAGGATTGGGGTTGGTGGGGGTAGGGTAAAGTAGGGGGGTGGTTTGTGAGCAAGAATCAGGTGAGCATTTTTGGGATTTGGAATGATGCTTTAACAAACCGAATCCCAATACAAGTCCAGTCACAACCAGAACGGTTACTATGAAGATGAAGATCTTTGTAGCTTTTCCTATATAGCACATCTTCATTTTACAACACAAGCACAAGCACAACTATGAATGTGAATCTGATTATGAGTTGGGTTCTTTCTTTTGCATCGGGTCGGGTCGGGTGGGTCTCTTTTTGGATTAACTTGTTTTTCCTTTTCCCAGTCCTAGCATAAGAATGCTATTGCTCTGTAGGTAGGGAGATGGGTGTGGGGTGAGGTGTTTTTTGCATTTTTCTGTTGGTTGGGAATGGAAAGATGCACTACTGTGTCACGTGAAGCCCATTATTAATTATAAAGGAGAAATACTAATTACATAATTTGCTGTAGTTTTGGCTGTTTGTGTTACTTTTATTTACTAATAACGAATCTTTAATCTTTAATCTTTTTTTTGATAAATAGTAATGTGTCTTTATTTTTGAAAAAAAAAATGTTTTTTTAAGGAAGTTTGGTAGCTCGCTAATTAACCTGTGTGCATATTTTTGATCTATCATTTATCAACAATTTATATCATTCCGATGTACCACACAATATAAAACTAATGCAAAAACTGACATTGTATTCGTCGAAGACATTGAATATTCTCTTTTTTTGAATAATTGAATGAAAATAAGATGAAAATTTTAGAAATTCTTTATTTGTTTTGAGAACCTCTTAATCGTTTTAATTAATTTACTTTACAGTTTTTTTCAGTAATTCCAAAAGATTTTTGAAAATTTCGAATTCTTTATAATATTTAGATAACCGAAATATACATTAAAAACAATATTTTGATGAGATAAATCCAAAGACAGCCCATGTGCTTTGTCTAATTCCCCAAACCCCTTGTTTTAATTTTGTTGGCAAAAATCTCCATATATTATTTTTTTATTAGCAGAAACCCCATTATATCCAGTGGCAGAGCTATGTTGGGGCTGGGGGGCGACCGCCCCCCAAGAAAAATATGTCTTTCTATTATTAAAACTATTTATCAATTCCAATAGATATAGATCATTTAGCCTAATGGATTAAGTGACTCATTACCAGTGCTGAGGCCTAGGTTCAAAGCCCAGTTGGTGCAAAACTAATACTTTTTTTATATAATATGCGATTTATTTTAAAGTATAACATATAAATATTAATATAGACATAAGAATTAACATATAACATAGTTTTAGTATTAATTTTGGTACTTATTATAGCATTTTTTTTCACAGATTTGAATTTATATTGTAAAATGTTTATGTGTGTATCAATTCCTCAATCTTTTGAGTCATTTTATGAATGAACTCTTAAAAAAATTTCTAGTATATCTTTTCACCTTTTATTAGACAAAATTAACATAGGAATAATATCAAGTTTGCTACTAAACGTTTTCGCCCCCCCCCCCCCCCCCCCCGAACAAAGTCGTCTAGCTCCGCCACTGATTATATCTATAATTAATGAGCACTCTTACATTAAAATAGATGGGTTATTGTCAACTTTTTAGGCGAGTATAGGAATTATTGATAATTTCTAAAATTAATAGGGAGAATTATTGTCAATTTTGTATATGAACATGTGTGCTTTTGCATTTTATTGTGGGAGTACAATTTTCACTTTCCCTACAAGTTATATGAAGAATATTTACACTTACAACGAGTGAAACATAGTCCAACTCGGGAGAGAATTTTCTTTGCTAGTAAAATTAACGAGATTTTTTTAATAAAAATAACACAAGGACTTTCCAAAAAAAAAATTTGAAGAAAATTACACCTGGCTTTTAGCCTTTTACTCTAGACTTCGGTCTTTAAACATAGTATTTGAATTTTTCTCTCAAGGTCTTAAAATATTGTACTTCACAACAATTGTCTTTAAGGCAATGTTTTCAGAATCGAATCGAACAGTGAACTGATGAGTCAATTGGCTATTGATTTTACCGGTCGGATCGGATAATGTCAAAATGGTATAATAAATATATTTAATTTTAAAGTGTATTCAATATGCATAAAATTTAAAATATTATCCTACAATTGGTTAAAAATATACAAATCTTGGAATATATTTAAATTAAATCTCATAATATTTAACTAACTTATATCATAACGGAAATAAAATACTAATTAGTAAGCTCATATAAATATAATTTGATTATATTTATTTACTTAAAAAATAAAATTCAAAGTTAAAAATACAACAAATTAAGAGAGTAATAAATTTTAAAATATGTTTATGTATATAAGTCTAATATTCAAAATCAAATTTAAATAGTATATTGATTTGATTTTTAAATTTTGACACTCTTTATCCTAAAAATAATATAGATGGAAATAAATATCTTATATACATAGTTTTAATAAAAAATTATGTCATAAAACTAAAATTAGTTTTAATTTTTATTGATAATGTGTAAAATATTAATTTGAGTTAATTATCGTAATCTAATTTATAAATTGGTTAAAATTTTTCTATAATATATATATATTTTTATACTAAAAGTTTAACAAAAATAATGTAGCTTAAATGGTAAGGATGTTATGTTATAATTCAAGAAATCAGTTGTTCAAATTCTTCATTCTACAAAAAAACTTAGTTAATTTTTAATATTTAAAAAAATAAAAAATTGAAAAGAAAAAAACCGGTTCATCGATTTTGGTTCATCGGTTTTGGATCAGTTCAATCCTGTTCATACTAATTTTTAAGTTTACTGATTTTACGGGATTAATCAAATTGAACAGATTTTTAATTCGCGGTCGAACCGGTTGGACCTATTAGTCTGGTCCTGTTTTAATAACATTGCTTTAAGGTGGACATCGACATACCATCACACCTAATCTCAATCATGTAACAATTTCAACCGTAGTGCACTACTTATTCTTTCCATCATTTCACACTTTTTTTTTCACGATTACCATTGAATTATTTATTGTGAACAACGGTAATTAAAAAAAAAAAGGAAAAAAAAAGTGAGGGACAAGTACGAAAGCTGAAGTGAAGCATAGAAGAAATATTCATGTTTTATCACTTAAATTGCTCATTTTAGGAACAATCGCAATTCATAATATTCAAATTAACAATTATTTTGTTAAGTCTTATTTTTTTCCCCATCTTGTTCGGGCTTATCAACATTGTATAAAATTCCTACGAGTAAATAGTAAATTAGCTCATTGTTTTAGTCTAAATGGACAGTTTAACTCCATATGATGAATAAAATGGTAAAATATTTTTCTGTGTTTTTATAAAAGGGGCTCATCGTCTCCCTCTTGATTTTTATAATTTTTACAAGGGGGTAAAATATTCATTATGCAACATCACATAGAGTTAAAGTATCCATTTATAATACCGTAAAGAGGTAAATTACCTATTTACACATATCACATTGAGTTAAAGTGATGTGAGCGGGTTAAAAAAGTTTCTTTTGCAGCTTTAATATCATAAATAATAGGGTATTAGCAAATCGTGCACCAGAATCGCCTTCAATTGCAACAATAATTATGCTTGATCACTACTTTATTCCAATTCTTATTCCAAATTCCACCTCTGAGATCAGTTGAACTGCCCATGTGGACACTTTATTCCAATTATGATTCACAGATATATAGTTGAAGCACAAAAAATGCGACTTTGGCTTCTGCAGCAGTAGGATCAAGCGGTTATTTAATACATAATGAAGTCCATCCCATACATTCACCATTTGTTCATTCAACTATTTTTCCGAAAATTAATTCTTATAAATTGCGTGGACTGAAATTACAAGATCATCTCTCAAGTTCCATTGATGATCAAACCTTCCTCTAATTTAGGTTCCACTTGATAATTAAATATCCATAGAAGTAGTCTCTACACAAAACAGAGGTGCCCCCCTTTAGAATCTTTCATGAAATATGCTGGCTTTACTCCAGAGTCCAGACCAAACCAATGTTGACCTTGATTAATTTTAAGAGCAACTTGATTCTTAAAAAATGCGTGCATAAATTATGACAATAATACACAAACATGGTTGTATTCGTAAATTTAGATTTCAAATTTTATTCTTGATAGATGAAAATTAAATACTATAAAAATTACACATGATATAAATATGGAAATATGTATACTAGAAAAATAATTTTAATTAGATTTAATAATTGAAAAATATTTTAGATTATGGAATAAAAAGATATACTATAAGTATAATAGTTTGTGAACTTATGATAGAAGAAGTAACAAATATTAGAAAATTGTACTATTATTCTGCACATCTCGTTCCATTAAATCTCCATGTTTAGAAATTTTTGACCCATAAGATTGTCTAGATTTTGCACTTTTGATCCCACACTATGCAACATGACTAAGGTACAAATTATTCCAGAAATAGGGACCAAAAATACAATTTTGTAAAATTTGAAACTAAAGTGCATAGAATCCAATCATATGGGAGTAAAAGTATAATTTCTTCCCCAACTAACTTGATAGAAAAGAAGGGTAAATTACGAATACCCCCCTCGGGTAAGGCCGAATTACAAAAATCACCCTCACGTATTGGGTATTACAAAAATCCCCCTCAAGTTTGTCACCTTCTTACAATAACCCCTTACCCCTAAAATGTTCCAATTTTACCCTTGGAAGTTATTGTAATGTTTATAATATTTTATCGTTTTTTAAAACTTGGTGTTAATTGTTATATCTTGTAAATTTAAAAATATTAATCATATATTTACCACCAAAATAATTGATATAATTTCTAATTTCTCATATATTTCTATTTCAATTTATAATACAATATAAACTTTAACAAATTAAAATATCTTGTTTTATAATACAATATAATTTACTAAATTTACTAATTTATAAAATAAATTCATTTAACTAATGTGTAAACAATTCATATTCATAAAGTATATTATTAAAATTCTATTTCATTTAATATTTTACAATTTAAATTGCTAATAAATATATAAATTCCCTTTTTTTTTTGCTATTATATTAAAACTTATGGGCAATTATAAATTTGATCAATTATTCTAGTAGTACATATATAATTATCTTTTTTTCTAATTTATAAGATATAATAATTATATCCCAAGTTTTAACATTTATAAGACATTACAAACAATACAAATAACACCCAAGGGCAAAATTGGAATATTTTATGGACAAGGGGTTAATTGTAAGAAGGTGACAAACCTGAGGGGGGTTTTTGTAATACCCAATACGTGAGGGTGATTTTTGTAATTATGCTTTACCTGAAGGGGGTATTCGTAATTTACCCTAGAAAGAAACATTGTGAGAATACTTCTTTCAAAGACATGCAGAATGAGCAGAATATTCCAAAGATAGCTTATATCCATAAATTCCATCAATTTAATGTACAACATGCTCAGATGTTGTAGCTAGACTAATCAACAAAATCTCAAACTAAATCACCGATTTTGCGAAAAAAATTCATTTGCGATTGAGAATCCAATAATTCATAAATTTCCCATAAATTTCCCATCTAACAGCAAACAGATTCCAAACACAAACAAACATAAATCCTCAAAGGATAAGCCTAGGTTCACAAAAGAAATCATTGTTTTAAAAGGCTAACACATTGTTGTTTCTTAAAAATATTAAGCATCAAGGCAGTCAATCACTTTCTTCAAACATTTCTTGTCTTGCGTATGGTTGTGCTCCAACTTCAAAATCTGATGAGGGGAACATACAAAAAAAACAATGGATCATCTATCATTCATAAATTCACATGTTTAGCCGATAAAATTTCTTAAGGCTAGACGAAGTACTAGCAGAGATGCAATGAAACTTGAACTGTTGTTACATAGTGAAGAATGAGATTAAATTTCTAAGTACGAATTAAGACTGAAACATATTGCTTTTGAGAATAAATTTATTGGGAACAACGAGTAAAACATATCCCTTATGAGATACTTCTATGATACTATTTTGTGTTGTTGAGAGTGTTAATCTGTTAGCATATTCAAATATTTAATTTCCAAGTATTTGTTTCCAATTATTGCAAAGTGAGATCACAATATGAAATTGAGTTCTTTCAACATAAAAATGAATTCATTTGACATCTTATACTATGAACACAAAAGGCTATATTTTACCAAATAAAACAGATGGTCCAAAAGTATACAAGTGATAAAAGCTTACCAGAATTTATTGGCAATCTGAAGCCCTCCAAAGAGGAAATGGCATTAACTTGGTATCCCCAGTTTGTTCAGGGATGGCCACCACCTCTTCCAAGACCACTTGATGGGTTTTAAGGAGCCCAAGAATATATAGTTCTTCTTGAGAACCTCTGTAATTATTCATTGTGACATGCCTCAACCGAGGAATGTGGAGAGTAACTGGTCTGCTGATATAATCTTCTGTTACTCCTTCCTAGAAAGAAATACAAGGATATAAGAACTATGGTTAATGCCAACTTCTAGGAAACCCAATTTGCAATAAGTTATTTGATTTTACAAATAATACTCACTTCATCAGCATTGTCTTTGAACCAATAGTCTTCTTCATCACTGTCTTCACGATTATTATCTTCTTCATCACTGTCGTCACAATAGTTAATAACTAATGATTCAAGTGTGTGGGAGTGTTCAAGAAATAAACAAATCCCAATAACATTATTTCCTGTGTAGCCACTTAGCAGCTGCAAATGGCGGAGGTTTTTGAATTTGTAACACTGTAACGCATCCTCTTCTGAGTCAAAAAGCTAAGTACATGCAGAATCAAATGTGAGAATCTAACAGAACATTTGAGGGGAAATCCTGAATGTTAACACAATACACTTTCAGAAAATATGGAACAAGTGAAAGAGGAGTCTTTGCATTGAAGGAGGTCAATAACCATTAGTAAAACATAACTTTAGACTTCTTAAGTTTAATATGTTATAAGGCTTTTGAATAAGATAGTTCAACTTGGCCCTGAATACAAGGTAACACTTATCGAAAAAAAAAAAAAAAATACAAGGTAATACTACAAAGTACAAACTGAATGTGTCTTAACCAATTATACAATGTGCATATTCTCTCTTCAAGTACAATTAGAAATAGCATCACAAGGTTGAATTCAAAGAAAGTGATGAGTTTGCCTATCAGACATATTACTAATTTTGCTTAAAATTGAACAAAGATATCTTCCATAATTTAACAAATGATAATTGAAACTGAACTTAATCATAAAAATTAACAGTTCTAACGGAGAATGCAACTTATATGGTTATCCTGAAAATTCTCTGAGAGCCTACTGCAAAATCTCATTACCTAGATCTACCAACACTTATAGACCAAACCAGAGAAAAAACCACAAATATTTATTTCCATACACTAGGAATTAAGAAGCAAAAAATAATTACCTTAAGCAACTCTGCTTTACCAAAGTACATATTTTGGACAGTGAGATACTTTGTGTAAGCTAATGAGCTCATCAAGTTACACCATCTTTTATAGGATAGCGGGACTATATGGTAATATCTCACTTGAGCAAATACCAAGTCCGGACTTTCTTTCAAAATACACTTTTTTGTAAAAACATCATCAATGTGGATTATTTGTAGATTAGGTGCATAAATCACTAACATAGATGATTCCATGTAGGATTTTGGATAAACAAATCCTATATGACATTGCTTAAGTTTCAATGAATAAATCTCTAAATGATTTGCTACACCACAATGTTGGATAGCCAGGTACTCGAGGTTGACACAGCTTTTAATCGCTTGATCAACATCCGAATCCGAAATAATCAAATTATATAAATCTAATGATTGAATTGATTGAAAATCAGAGGTGGAAACAGAGGAAGGGAAGCAAATGGTGCTTCTAGAGAGCCTCAGATACCTAACCGAGCTATTTTTAAGATGGGCAAAATCAAATTTGAACTCCTCAGACACTGTTTCACCATTTTCCTCGACAAGTATATAATATAGCGAGCTGGTATTAAAATCCAGATCAAGCTCAATGACTTTGGAATTGATGGCATAGAGAACCCAAGAGACGACAATGACAATATCTATATCATCACCACAATCAACACGGAGGCAGAATGATTCCAAATGGCTAGGGGGGCGAATACATAGGGCTTGATTAACGTATCTTATAAACAATTCTCGTGTTTCAACATATGTATTTGGTGGGGAGTGGAATGGAACAATGTCGAACATGAGGGACGGGATTTGATACCAAAGGTAGCGCCAGTTGCGGCAAACAAGAGAAGTCTTGATAGCATCTAAAGTCATGAGAAATGAAAGGATATGGAGGAGGAGGGATTCTGGGAGATCGTTAATTGTGGTGCGATGTTTATGAGAGGCCTCACTCAACTCCGCCATAAAAGACAGACCAAATTCTTCCCTGCCATATATCAATAAAAGTATGTATGTATTAGAAAGTAGACAAAACATAACAAAGTGAATCACATATAATACATTGTACTAGTAATTCTGACTATTTAAAAATTCAGAAACTAAAAAACTTTACCTACTTTTATTGTGGTTCTGAATTGTGTGTTACATGAAATAGGTAATTGACATTGATGGTAGAAAGCTTGATTTTGCAGTGAAAAATTGAAGCTACCCCTACCCACATTACTATTACTTTTAGTAGAGATTATTTCTGGTGTTTCTGTTGACTAGCATGATTTAGAGGGTCTTGATCTCAAGGGAATGGTAAACTAACTTAATTACACATGTTATTCGTGTTAAATTGGAGGATAAGAGAACTATTCGTTAGCTGGTATACATTTAACTTGGCTTCTATATATGCTAGGAAACCACACCGTTCTTGCCCTATATATATAGCCTCTAAACTATGGATACATCTCTGAACATATAAGAAAAATTCTCCTTTTTAATATCAAGTCCTTAAACCTTAATACAAGGTTGTATTACACGTGATATATGATTCATCCTATTTTTCTATATTTTATGTTTTGTATGAATTAGCATTCTTACGCATTATAGTACTCTTTTTAGTTGCAAAAATCTCATGCACTCATTCACTCAAGTCCTTTGCACAGTGTTGCATAATATATCCATACATTGACCCTGTGTCGTTTGACACATGGAGAATACTTCCTAGCCAAGTTATACTTTCTAGTGCAACCTCTGCACTACCCCTTGTACTTTACCTTTATTAATACAAATGGTGTTGTTTCAAAAAAAAAAAAGACACATGGAGAATACTGGGTTTACTAATTCTAACTAATTAATCTGTCAAAACATCTAACAACACTGTTCTTTGTCTTGTCGGTTTTTTCCTTGTATAAAGGTTGTCATGTGATTGTCATGTTCCACTTCAAGGGGCAAGGACTCAAACATAGATATAGACCAATGTGAGTTTACACCCCACATGTACTTATCACTATTCTCTGTAAATTTAGGAATTCAGATCTTCAATAGATGATGAGAAAACAAAATATTTGTGTTCTCTTTATTTTAAAAAGATACCAGAATCAAGGGATTGGCGTAAACAAATGCATGTGCATACATCTCAACAAGAAGATAGCACTATTGCAGAAAAAATAAAGACAAATGGGAACCTCAAACACGGGCTTACTACGATTAGGTCTTACACTTTCACAAGCTCAAATTAAAACCCAAGTACTTGCAATTGATAGAAAATCTCTAAACTTTATAAGTTTAAAAAATTGTGGCCTAGTCAGTGTTTTCTATTGGACTTAAATATCCCCAATTTCTGGAAGCAAAACTTAGAAAAGTATATATGTATGAAGACAAATAAGTCAGTTAAAATGAGAAACTTATCGGAAATAGAAGCATTAGGGAGACAATTGAAAATTGACATTCACACATACATTAAATGTTATGATGCACAATCTGTAAGTAGATAATGTAGGCCAAAGGCGAACAGATCTAACGTATAGGGCCAATACTAGGGGTCAAATCCCAACTCCCCTTGTCCCACTTATATCTTCTCTCTCGTATTTAAGATCAAAATGTGAAGAAATTCTAACATTTCACTCCTTCATCACCCACGTTTACTTTCCTCACTCCAATTGCATTCTTTAGTGAACTAGGCATTCTCTACTTTCTCCACTACTTTTTAACCTCTTCTTTATCATTTGAAATCATCTAAACTGTAAAATTTATGGATTCATATACCAATAAAGTCTGATGTTCGACACACATAACACCAAAAAATTGTATATATTTCCGTTTAGAATTTCTATGAAACATTTCATTAATTTTTGGCTCGTAAATTATTGTTAGGTTACTAAGAAGTCACATACACCAAGATAAAAATAACCATATAAACAAAGAATAAATATATATGCATTAATAATTTCACTAACGAAATATTTGAACGAATATAAGAAAGGGGCGTAGCCGCGTAGGGCGTACCTGTGGAACTTTGATAGGTTTGCAATGGGAGTGTCCGTGCTTGCGGCGGAAATGTGACTGCATTCCTAATTTATAGTAGGCTACATCCGACTCCCATCCATTTAGATTTTGCAACTTGATCCCTATAACTTTAGCAAATTTTAATTTATTTTCCAAGTGTTTATTCACAAACCAACCCTTGACAATTTAATTCTCAGTTCAAGCCCCAAAATCATTTTATTTGATCATCAGTTTCAGGAGTTCTTTAAAATAATGAAATATTTGTGATTTGACAAAATTTAATGAACCTTCGGCATGAAAATCTAATACATAGAAAGAAGTAAATTAAATACCATAAGCGACCATCATGATTCATACACATGTGAGTACACAGACAAATCCAATATGTGGATGTGTAATTCAATGCATTTATTTTATTAAGGTATGGTTGAAATGCTAGTCTTCACATATACATGTATTTCTAAATATTTCCATTAATCACTCGAACTTCGAAAATTAAATTATTATGCCTGTGAGTATTGTATGTTTATATCATCGATTTATCATAGTACTTGAAAATTGAAGGTATGTTGCACATGAACATTAAACCTAAACCATCCAAAAAAACTAACAACATCACCTCTCAGATTCTGATACTTTGATCCTTTAATCTCATCAGCAGGTTTTATCAAGGATTTCATAGATATTGTGAAGACTTTACCACTACATGCTCTCCAACGCTCTGTAACTGATAAAAATAAAATAAGAATCCAGACGAGTGGTAAGCAATGCAATCCAAAGAGAGGGGATATAACTAACCATTCTCAGTTCTCACATAAAGAATAAGTATTTACATTTCTCTTTCTACACAAGCACATAGGATATAAGATCACTGGTACATGTCAAAAATCTTTTAAATCCATTCAAGTTCTCTGGAATCAGGAAAAGTATTCTTGCAAATTAAAGCTCTTTCAACAACAAGATTGTAACTTACACATATACACTGAGCCAACATACAATCATTAGTTGCACAAAATTTCATACATGATGGTTTAGAAGCATAAATGTGTACCTTTACCCGAATGCACATCAACATTCCATCCTAAAAAGTCAAAAGAAACAAGTAACATGGCAACTCATCATCAAAGAAAACAAAAAATGTTACAAACTCGGGAAGAAAGCAATACTTACCTGTCATAGACAAATTATAATGTTGCCACGAGTAAACTTCCAAGAACAACCATAGACAGCAAGCAACCTAAAATATTTAATGCATAACATAACTCTATATTAAGGTCATAACAAACATTGCCAAATTGTCACGAGCACCAGAGAGAGAAAAGCTGAATTTTAAAATTGAAAGAGCTCTAATATAGAAACCAGAAGTTGTTTTCTGGCAACATAAAACTTTATTTCCTTTCGTACACATAGAACATCAGTTATTAGCTTAAAGCTCCGTGGATCAAGAGTAAACAAAGTTAGTACTATATGCTTCAAAGAGCTCATGGCTTTAGTAGACGGGAAATATCCAAGCTACTGGCGGCCTGCGGTAAAAAAATTCTGGCGCCACGAGAAGATAAAATTTAATGTGATTCTAGTATATAAAAATCAAGCATAATTCAGTCAGCTCCAACTCAAAATTTCTGTACTAGAGAACCGCACCTATAACTGTAAATCAACTTCACACTTCACATTAAGAATCTTTTAAGAACTACCTAATCTCCACATGCAAAATAACATATCACTAACCAGAACTCCATAAGAAACAAGCAAAGTTAGTAATACAGTGTGTGTGTGTGTGTGTGTGTGTGTGTGTGTTCGCATGTTGCAAATCAATCTAGTACATGCTAAAAGTTGATAAGCATTCCTAAATTGCTCTTCTATATTCAAGTCAAACCTGAACACTAATACCATCTAAAGATAATTCCCGAAAGAAGCTTCATCATATAGTCTACAACAAAGCATCAACTTTCCAACCAAAAAATTGAATAAAAATCAAATACCTAAGCTTCAAGAGGGATTCTAAAACTCTAATACTAATTAATCGCAGTCCTTTTCTCCCCATCCAAAGTCACATTTCTGGCGTCCTCTCTACCCCACACTTCTCCACTGCCACCACAACAACCCCTCAGAACCTGAAATCGGTAATTCCATGAATACGGAAAAATTAAGTGGATCCGCTCGGCTCGTTAACGACGCGGAGTTCATCGGAGTCGGCGGTTCTGCTTGCTATTAGAGGTGTAGGAGTACACATACCAGTCGACAATCCTCGGCCATATTAGGCTAGGCTATATATTGAGATTGCAATCAAGTCCAATATTTTTGTTTCTTCTTTAGATATGGACTATTCAATTTTATTTTGCACTTAACCATCCACACTTTTAAGGTTTTACCATATAACAAATATATTATTATGACCAAAAGAAAATTTAACAATCTATTTAGTTGAATCTCCATGGCCCTATTTGTTTGGGTTTTTTGTGACATTGCTTATTTGAATTTTGTGATCGTTATTTTCAAAATAAAATTTCTAGGTACTTTTATATAAACTAGGAAAGTGCACGTACGTTGTACGTGTCTAATTAATTTCATTGCTATGTATTGTAAGTTAGAGTAAAATTAATTTTATTATGTCATAAAATAAAGTATATTACCCGTTTTCACCTATTTAATTCATCACTTTAATTCATTTTTCACCAATTTAACCTGTTTTTTAACCGATTTAATTCATTTCTACCAGTTTAGTTTTTTTTTTTTTACCGTTTGACCCATTTTTATCAATTATAACTTATTTTCATTGTTTTTATAATTTTGTCCTCTTGTTTTATCTGTTTTAAACTACTTTTCTACCGGTTTCACCTTATTCTGTCTGTTAAACTTTTTTTTTTATTGATTCAAACGTTTTTGTCATATTACCCATTTTCACCTATTTCACTGATTTCACATGTTCTTTTCACCAATATCTCCTGAATTTTCATTGATTTGACACGTTTTCGCCGACTTTATTCATTTTTCACACCGGTTTCATTTTTTTCACGAATTTTCATCGATTTCAGGGTATTTTTTTGTATCATTTTCAACCAAATTTTCATCAACTTCGCCAGTGTTCATCAATTTCACTCGAATTTTTCGTTGATTTCACTTGTTTCAATGATTATATTTTATCTATTCATGTCTTGAAATTATTGAATATTCTTGATATTTTATATTCTAGCCAAAGTAAAATTACATAATTAGCTAATTAAGTTACAAGTAAATTTTCTTCTCTCATAATAAGATAGCAATTCAATTTTAATTTTTTTTAACATAATGATATTTAAGATAATTTCATTTTAAATATTTATATTTAGAGTGTTTATGACTTTGTACTAAAATTTTAAATTAACATTTTCTTACTTAAATAAATATTGATGCTAAAATATAATAATTTTTATATATTTTTTAGGGGGTATTTAATATAATAGTGTTTTCTTAAGATTAAAATCACAAAATTCATGTGAAAGAGAATCTATAAATTTTAGGAGTTTATGTAGGAGATAAATATAATAAGACTTCATGTCTAAATATACCTTTTCAATTACTTTTATTCTTTTATATATTTATTATTTAATTAAATATCACTTTATAATTTAAGTAGGGGTATTTATATTTAGAGTGTATAACTTATGTTGTACAAAATCTTTAAATTAATATTATCCTACTTAAATAAATTTTGATACTAAAATATAATAATTTTTATATATATTTAGGGGCTATTTAATATAATAGTGTTTTCTTAAGATTAAAAATTACAAAATTCATGTAAAAGAGAATTTATAAATTTTAGGAGTTTATGTAGGAGATAAATATAATACGACTTCATGTCTAAATATATCTCTTCAATTACTTTTATTATTTTATATATTTATTATTTAATTAAATATCACTTTATAATTTAAGTAGGGGTATTTTAGTCTTCACAAAAAAGTTAAGAAATATTCATGCTTTTATAATAGTATAGATTATGGGAAGAAGATAAATAGTGTTAAGAGATAGTTATTTTATGTGAAAGCATATTTTATCATGTAAAATAAGTTGTTCGTAAAATGAGGAAAAATCATTTTTTCTTTTTTTACTGTTGTTTGGATAGTTGGAAAGGAAGGTATTATTTTTCCTCGGAAGAAGATAAATAGTGTTAAGAGATAATTATTTTATGTCAAAGCATATTTTATCATGTAAAATAAGTTGTTCGGTAAAATGAGGAAAAATCATTTTTTCTTTTCTTACTTGTTGTTTGGATAGTTGGAAAGGAAGGTATTATTTTTCCTCAACTTTCCTGAGAAAAATTTTCCAACCAATTTGATAGGGAAATCCCGTGAAAATCCTAGGAAATTTTAGAATAAAATGCAAAAACGCCCATTGTATTTTGTCTACCTATCAAAATCCCCCATTTGTGATTTTTTTCCCATCAAAACGCCCTATGTGCTTATATATTATTAGCAAAAAAATTACACTCTCAAGCCATAATGACAATTATACCCCCGCCAAATAATACAAAAATACTCTTCTTTACCTAAAAATATATCAATAACTCTCTGTTAACTTTAAAAATTAACAATAACCTCCTTTAAGTTTGAAAATTGGCAATAACCCTTTTCTTCACTTAAAAATTAACAAAAATTTCTCCATGTTTTCTTTTTCTTTTTCCTACAATTTTTCCTTATTTTCTTGACAACCAAACAAGCTATTTGAGATTTTTGAAATAATTTCGATTTTTATGACATTGTTTGTTTGATGAACGATATTTTCGAAATAAAATTTCTAGGTATTTCTTTTATAAATTATGGAAAGGAGAGAAATAATGTAAAGAGATATGTTACTTTATGTCAAATTATATTTTGTCATGTAAAATAAGTTGTGTAAGATATATGGAGTATTACTTTATATCAAAATTAAAATAAATAAGAAAATTGTGTTTGTCTTGCTTCTCGGATATATATTTGTGAAAATTGGGAGTAGATATTTGGATTTCTGAAATTAAAAATATTGTTTGTTTGGGTTTTCTGAGAGCATTTTCAGATAGCACCAAAATGCTCTCAGAAAACCCAGACCAACAGATATATTAAAAATTACATCGATTAAGGCCTATTTTTTACACGATTGATTTATGGTCCGAGTGTGTGATTAGTTAGACTCAACCTAAATAAAGTCTGACTTAAAAGATGGTTAAATAATCTCATATATCATATAATATAATTTTTCATTTGAAATATAATGAGGGGTGAAGTCTTATTTTCATAAAAGGGAAAATTACTTAAACTATTCCTGAGTTTTAGTGTTAATTATTGGCCATCTTACATGTTTTGGGAATTCTTCGAAACAGTTACCCATTTACGACATTAATTTCATCAAGAAAAGTTTGAATTTCAGAACATCCCCCGCGATTATCTAAGGAAACAAAAAATATCAAGGATGGCATACCGATTTCATCAATTTCTCTATTGATGTCAGATATTTTTTCACCGATTTAACCCAATTATCCTTCTATTTTTATTTATTTCTTCGGGGTGAGGTACTTGTTCGACAATGATGATGATATCTCTTTGGATGTCCTAGCAAAAGCTCGACTAGAAAAAAATGTTGAAGCCATAGTCCCAAACAACTTCACTTGAATGAGGTATTCTAACACTGGAAAACATGAGTTAATGGACGATTGAACATAATTTTAAGTGGGACCCATGTTAGGAAAGTGAGGGGTCTTTGTAACATGAGGATACGGATGCCATTGAAAAGGCCCAGCTGGTGCGACCCAATTTTTGATATTATTTATCTAGCACATACCCCGAAAACCTATCTCCTTCTACGTTCTTTGCGTATTTCCTATTGTTGTTTCTTTAATTATCATTATTTTGACCCAAAAACTCCCTCAAAGCAAATTCCAAAGAAAACTTGGAAGCGGGGGAGTTGAGGCCTTGAGTACAGCTATTAGTAAGAGTGAGGTCCATACGATAGTTAAGTCTATAAGTGCGTATAAAGCTCCGGGGCCGGATAGGTTCTATGCTTTCTTTTATCAAAAACTTTGGCATATGTAGATGATTCGATTTTTTCAGTAGTAAATCAAGCATTTGTGGATTGTGATTTTTCTATTGAAATTGCGAAAACCTACATATGTCTTATACCCAAAGCCCAAAGTGGAGAGTCCTGAAACAGAGAACCAACTTAGGCCTATTTCCTTGTGCAATGTTCTTTATAAAGTCATTACCAAAACAATCTCACTGAGACTGAGGCCTTTTACTGGGGAAATTGTTGGTCCTCTTCAAAGCAGTTTCATTCCGGTAGGGGTGGGATCGGTACGGGTTTTCGGGAATTCGGAAATTTCGGGAACGATATTCGGGTTTCGAGATTCAAATTTTCCTTCCCGAAATCCGTTCCGATTAATCCTATACCCGGTATTTTGGGTTCCCCAAAAAAAATCGGGAATTCGAGAACGGGTTAGGGAAACCCGGTAGTGCTGAAATTTTTAATTTTTCAGTTTTTTTAACGGGTTGAGGGAAGTATTTTGATTTGATAATTGAAATTGAGGTTGAAAGTGAGATATATTTTTAGATTTGATTTGAGAAAGCGTTAGTTTTATCTTATAAAACGTGGGTGGACACTGGACAAATAAAAATTGACTGACATTTGAGTATTTGACTCAATTGAGAATTAGTGGTGCATATATGATATATATAACCGGGTTCCCGATCGGGTAGGACCTCCTACCCGAAACCCGTACCGATTTATAATAATCGGGAAATTGGGTTTTCCAAAACCCGGAAAACCCATAATTTTTTTTTTGGTAAAAACCCGATCGGTACGGTTCGGGTTCCCAATTTCCGATACCAAATGCCCACCCCTACATTCCGGGAAGGGGCACCCATGATAACAGTTTGATCCTACAAGAGATTATACATAATTGTAGAAGGTCAAAAAGTAAAAAAGTTAATATGATAATAAAAATTGATTTGAAAAGGCTTATGATAAAGTTAATTGGAATTTTTTGGAGCAAACGCTTAACTTTTTTAATTTCCCTCCAGAGATCATAAAACTCATCATGTTTTGTATTCTTGCACAACCCCCCCCCCCAAATTCCTTTGGAACGGAGAGCCGCTCCTCCCCCCCTCTCTTTTTCCCCTAATTGTGGCCTTACGCAAGGTGGCCCCTTTTCTCCGTATCTTTTTGTCCTTTGCATGGAAAGATTGGCATATTTGATCGACGAGGCGGTAGAAAAAATGGTAACCCATATCATCGTGTAGGGGTGGCCCAAAGCTTTCCCACCTTTTATTCGCTGATGACTTGATTTTAATGGCCAAGGCTTCAACGAAAAATGCTAAAACGGTCAACAAAGTGCTTGAAGCCTTTTGTGAGAATTTGGGTCTTAAAATCAACGTGTCTAAGTCTAAGGTCTTCTTTTCTAAAGGTGTCGAACCTCGGTCTAGAAGGGAGCATGTTGATAGGCTTGGAATTAAGTGCACCAATAATCTTGGTAGGTATCTTGGGCTAGGTAACTTAATTTTCCATCTAGGACTACGTGCGCGCTCTCAAAACGTGAATCGGAGCGGATTTTAGGATTCACGATTATATTTGCGAATTTTCAAATCATGGAGCACGAATTCAGTGAGACAAATATGCGAACTAAGTTTTTCTTTGTTATCAGCCAGCAATTATACAACAACTGTCCACTAACCATCCACATGTATGTATTTGATACTCCTTTCAAAATATCTTTTCAGTGGTGGACCCATGTGTGGTGCAGTACTGTAACTTTAACAGCGATTGTCATGTCAAATTTTTCATCATTTTCCATTTTTATGGCAATAAGCTTAATTTTTTTCTGATAAAATAAATGTTAAACTATATTATTGAAAGTAGTAAAACAAAAAAATATAACCCTTAAGTTTTATTGAATAAATTCAAGATTCTTAATCACTTGAATTACAATAAACATTAAAAAAAAAATAGCAGTATAAATAAATATTTTTTTTCTAAATTATTGTATATTTAATATATTAAGATAATTATTTGTAACCCAAAAAATCTAGGACAACTGTAAAATCTTCATTTTTGATAGAATTCCAAAGCAATTTTGGAATGATATAGAAATATGTATGATTTTGGGTATATGAAAACTCTCAATACATTATTTTATATATAAAATACGTAAAAAAAAAGTGACGCTTTAGGAAAACTCTCAAACTCATGTTTGTAAAAATATGACGCTCTACGCTCTCGCTCACGCTCCACGCTCCACGCTCCCGCACCCGCTTTGCGAATTAGTTACCTAGATCTTGGGGTGTCTATTGTTCATAGTCGAGTAGGGTTACACTTATCCAAGCGGTAACAAGTGCCATTCCGACTCACATCATGCAAAAAACTTGGCTCCCCACCGAGGTGTGTAATAGACTTGATAAACTAAATAGAACCTTCATTTGGTCGAGCAATGCCGAAAGAATGAAGCTCCATTTAGTGGGTTGGAATAAGGTTACTAATTCTAAAAAAACATGGGGGTTTGGGTTTTAGAGAGGCTCGAAGGAGTAATGTGTCTTTGTTGGCTAAATTGGGTTGGAAAACACTTAAAGGGGAAGGTTCGGTGTGGGGAGATATCTTTAGGAAAAAATATCTAAAAGGAACCGACATCCTTGATTATAAGATAAAATGTATTAATTCTCATCGTTGGAAAGGGGTGGTCAAGAGTATTAAAATGACGAGTCCTAACATTAGGTGGTTAATTGGGAATGGGAAGAAAATTTCTTTTTGGTTCGATAGATGGTTAATAAAAGACTATATTTGTGACCTTTCAGAGGAAGATATCATTGGGGAGGAGGTTACCTTAAAAGTGAGTGATAGTGATCAATGAAAGGGGGAAGTGGGACCTATCTTGAATTAATACTTGCTTGCCTAACCATGTCTAGAGGAAATTCTTAGTATACCAGTGCCATTAAACTTGAATCATGAAGATGTTAGAATTTGGATAGGTAATAGCGATGGTTGATACAAAATGAGTATACGTAAAAGAAAAACTTAAATTTTAAGTACAATAAACAATATAATATGGACAGAAAATTAGAGCAAAAGTAACTAAATAAACCAAAACCGAGGCCCGTGTGAACACGGTATCCTTAAGATAGATTCGCTCCCTCACCCTTCCGGTTGTGCTCGAGGTTCCTTCGAACGTTTGTCTCCCAGGATACAACGGCTCCAACAAATTACTTTGCACCAAAGCTTTGTTAGACGAACTAAAACAACTAGAACTCTAGAGAAGGAATGAGTAAAAGAGAATTGAGAGTGATTTTGGTGTGAAAAATAGAATGAAGGGAGCTCCTTTATATAGGAACGCAGGAGGGCAAAATCAGAAAGAAAATTATTAATGGCCATTTCCGTTACGGGAGTTACAACTCATTAAAGGGGAGGTTACACAATTTAAAACAATTGTGGTTACAATTTTTTATTTTAATTTTCAATTTTTCCAACAATGGTAAAGTTACTTGTAAATCGGCTTATGAAACAATTCGTTTGATACCAAGTAATTTACCTATTGATTTGAAAAAATGGGATTGGATTTGGAAGCTTAATATTCCCCAAAAATTCAAAATGTTTTTGTGGCTCATTAACCATAATAGTTTGGTGACTGAGTCCCTTAGATTTGACCGAAAGCTTTCCACCTCTAATAAATGTTCTAGATGTAATTTGTATAGCGAGGATTATACACATGCCCTTAGAGATTGTGTAGCTGTGAAAGGGATTTGAGAAATTATTGTACCTCCAACCCAATACCTTTATTTCATGAACCTCAACCCCGACGACTGGATTTACATCAATTACAAAGCCAACTTCCACAACCTTTTGCTTCCCAACACTAATTGGACATTACTATTCATTGTCACACTTTGGAATATTTGGAGAGCCAGAAACAATTTCATTTTTGAGAATAAAATAATGCATGCTAAAGGAACCATCGCCGCAATTCTAGCGCTAACTAGAGATCTGTCAAATACTTATATGGTGGGATAGCGCCATATGGCATGGATAAGTATGGAAACAAAATGGAAAAAGCCCGATAAGGGGTGAAACTCAGCTCCGATGGAAGTGTGCTTAGGGAAACAATGAGTGCAGCAGGGGGAGGTATCATCCGGGACGACCAAGGAAAATGGATCGAAGGCTTTAGCATGAAATTGTGACAAGTTACAACCACTGAAAGCGAGCTTATGGCAGTAAGAGAGGGACTTAAAATAGCTTGGAATAGACGCATAGAGAAGCAAGTAGCAGAGTGTGACTCTAGAGTGGTGGTCCAATTGATTAAGAAAGCGGACACGAATACTCACCCATTGGAAAATATTATTGAAGATTGTCGAGAACTCATTAGAAAGCCATGGACTTGCAAACTCTACCACATACGTAGAGGAGGAAACATATGCGCGGATGAATTGGCAAGAAGAGGCCATGTACTACAAGAAGGGGCATGATACTGGGAATCACCATCGAAAAAATTGATCGAGATACTCTCCGAAGACGCCACTGATTAAGTGGATAGTATGCTTTAGGACCCCAAAAAAAAAAAAAAAAAAGGAAGAAAATAAGTTTAGACTTCTTGGGCCTGTTTGTTTGGTGCTTGAGAAAGTAGTTTGGGAGGGTTGTGAATATTTCTGAAATAATCTCGATTTGCATAATGTTGTTTGTTTGGATTTTCAGAGAGTAGTTTGAGAAATTAATGAGGTGTAAATTTTTTTTTTTAAGAGTTAGGTTGTAGGTGTAAGATTTTATGACAAATCATGTTTGTTATGTGAGAAAAATTGTGTAAGAAATATGTTACTTTATGTCAAATCAGAGTAGAGTTTGCATATGTTTTGTTTAGAGATAAAAAAATTATTGTTTGTTTGGCTTTTGGGAAAGTAGTTTGAGAAAATTAAGAGGTGAAAAATTTATGGGAAAATTGCAAAATTGGTCCCGTAACTATTGCTCGCTAGCAAAAAAGTCCTGTAACTTTTCGGGCTGGCAAAAACATCCTGTAACTATTATATTTTGGCAAATTAGTCCTATTTTAGCCCGAACTGCCAAGTCACGCCCCTTTGCTGACCTGGAAAGTAAAACCCCCTTATTGACATGGAAAAATAGCAAAAAATGGTTCCATAACTAACGATCACTTGCAAAAAAGTCCTTTAACTTTTTGGGTTGGCAAAAAAGTCCTATAATTAAATTAGTTTAGTAGTTTAGTCCTATTTGGTCCAAATTGTGATTTTTTTCCCACCCATTTCAAACTAAAAATTAACCATATCTAACATACATTAACTTAGAAGTAATTTAGACTCATGATAATATTGAAAGGCACTTTATCACATTGCACCAAGGCACATATTGAACAAGAATCAATCTTCGACAATTAAAAAAAAAATCCCAGATTAAAAAAAAAAAATTTGTCATCGTTATTCGATAATCCCAGATAACAATTTGGACCAAACATGACTAAACTACTAAACTAATTTAATTATAGGACTTTTTTGCCAACCCAAAAAGTTAAAGGACTTTTTTGCTAGTGATCGTTAGTTATGGAACCATTTTTTGCTATTTTTCCATGTCAACAAGGGGGTTTTACTTTCCAGGTCAGCAAAGGGGCGTGACTTGGCAGATACGTTGGCAGTTCGGGCTAAAATAGGACTAATTTGTCAAAATATAATAGTTACAGGATGTTTTTGCCAGCCCGAAAAGTTACAGGACTTTTTTGCCAGTGAACAATAGTTACGGGACCAATTTTGCAATTTTCCCAAAATTTATTTCAAATTATAGAAAGCATGTTTGTTTGACAATTTTCAAACACAAAATAATTTTGAAAAACGCGAGACAAACATGCTCCTTAAATTTCACGCACGGAATTCTTGTTTTGAATTTAGATGAGAACGGTGACAACAAAGTAGACAAACAAAGCAATATTCAAAATAATAAAAACCATGAAAAGAAAACTTTTGTGGTGGTTATTTTCCAATGCTACTTTTTACATAAATGTGGAAACATGTGACAACCATAAGTTTTCTTGATCGTTTGTCTTCTATTCCAATCAATCACCATTAATTGAAATGTTGCTTCAGATATCAATCATGCATTGTTGGTCCTCACTCCACATCTTTTCCCCCAATCAGCACTATAAATTCATCAAGCAAGTAAGAAGAAAATTAAATAAATATACTTAAACATTTGAAGCAATTGCTTCATGACTAGTATTGTAACTTCTAAGCTTTGTGGTTTACCTGAAAAAATATCATTCCAAAAACCTGAATTGCCAATTGACATTTCAAAGAGAATTGAGCAGAAAAATAGGAGAGGGTTAAGGGGTAAGCTCAACTTCTTTTCACATGACAAAATGTTGACAACTCCTCAGGCTATCACAACTGATGCTCCTACAGAGGTATATATCATTGTACAATTTTTATTTTTATTTATTACATTTATCGCAGCAATATAATGGTACTATTTTAGTATTTTACTGTCCCTCTTCACAGAAAATAGCTTCAAATTTTGGCAACGGCATTTTGGCAAACTATGTGCCAGTTTTCGTGATGCTTCAGGTAATCTTTAAATGTTGGAGTATCTTCAAAATAATAGGTCTATGAAAAATCTAGATTCGAATTATTTTTTCAAAATTAACTTGTTAACTTGTACTATATTCTGTCATTTTTCCATGAGTTCTGTGAGTGCAAAAAAGGATTGAATATTGGCTTCATTATCCTAAATGCTATTCGTAGTTTCTATTGCATACCTTAGCGATGGGGGCGAAACAAGTGTTAGGCGTCATTGTAGTTTGTTTTGAAGACATTTATTTATGCAATCAAGTTTCCTAACATAAATTGATTAAAAATTCTAACCTTTTAATTTGTTCATTTCATTTGATGGTGTTTTCCTAAAGTTGGGAGTAGTGACCAAAGAAAACGAATTCCCTGACGAAGACAAACTCGAGAAGCAACTCAAGGAACTAAAAGCAGCCGGAGTTGACGGTGTAATGGTAGATGTATGGTGGGGGATCATAGAGGCCAAGGCCCCCAAACAGTATGACTGGTCTTCTTACAAGAAATTATTTCAACTTGTCCAGAAATGTGGACTGAAAATACAAGCTATAATGTCATTCCACCAATGTGGTGGCAATGTTGGAGACGTCGTATATATTCCTATTCCAGAATGGGTTCTTTCTGTCGGAGAAAAAGACCCAGATATCTTCTACACTAATCGTTCGGGAAACAGGAACAATGAATACATCTCCCTTGGTGTTGATAACCTTCCCTTGTTTCAGGGTCGAACTGCTGTTGAGGTACTACATATCTAAACAAATTCACTCAAGGCCAATATTGTTAATTATTTCTTGATTTGAGATAAAGTTTTAATTTAATTTTGATGCAGATGTATAGTGACTACATGAAGAGTTTTAAAGAAAACATGTCAGATCTTTTGGAAGATGGAACTATTATGGACATTGAAGTAGGATTAGGCCCTGCAGGGGAACTCAGATATCCATCATATCCAGAAACTCAAGGATGGAAATTCCCTGGAATTGGAGAATTTCAAGTGAGATTCATTAAACTACAGAGTACAATTATATATGTTTCTTGATTTAAATATTTAAAAAGGCTTCTAAGGATTCAACTTAATCTTTAATTGTGTAGTGTTATGACAAGTACTTGAGAGATGATTTTAAAGCAGCTGCAGCTAAGGCAGGGCACGCGGAATGGGAGCTTCCTGATGATGCAGGAACGTACAATGACACGCCTGAAACAACGGGATTCTTTGGATCAAATGGGACTTATTTGACAGAAAAAGGGAAGTTCTTTTTGACATGGTATTCTAACAAGCTAATACAACATGGTGACCAAATCCTTGATGAAGCCAACAAAGTTTTCCAGGGATACAAAGTCAGATTAGCTGCCAAAGTAAGTTTTATCAACCATGTGAACAAACTTTTTAGTATTTGTTGTTGATTACAGTCTTGAATCACTGTGATATTATTTACTTGTATGGAACTAGAATCACTTTTATATTATCTCACCTGTAGTATTATAAATAATTGGTCAAATCTCTTTTCTGCACTATTATCAAAACTAATCGAGGTAAATGCAAAATACCCCTCGTACTGTCTAACTGGCAAAAACCACCTTGTGTTATTTTTATTAGCAAAACCCACTTTTGTTCTTTTTTAATTAGCAAAAAACCTCATTTGAAATTCCTTCCTAAACCAATATGGAGGCTTTGGCCAATTTTTAAAGTTAACGGGGGTATTATTTTAAAAATTTTAGGTTAGTAGGGGTGTTTTCGCATATTTTTTTTTTGGGGGGGGGGTATAATTCCCATTTTTTCTGCAAAATATGTATGAGGGATTTTTTTGCTAATAAAATAGCATAATGGGGTTTTTGGTAAATAACAATAACACAAGAGGATCTTTGTTAATTAGGCAAAGAATAGGGGGTAATTCTGCATTTCACACAAAACTAGTCTGATCTCTAATTGCTAAATGAAACAGGTTTCTGGTATCCATTGGTGGTACAAGGATGATACCCACGCTTGCGAGCTAACATCAGGTTACTACAACACAAACGATAGGGACGGTTATCGTCCCATTGCAAGGATGTTATCGAGACATTATGGTACTATGAACTTCACATGTCTTGAGATGAGAAACTCGGAACAATCAGCCGAGGCTAAATGTGGACCTCAAGAATTAGTACAACAAGTATTGAGCGATGGATGGATAGAAAACGTTGAAGTCGCTGGCGAGAATGCTCTTTCAAGATATGATCGTGCAGGATACAATCAAATTCTTCTAAATGTTAGGCCAAATGGTGTCAACAAAAATGGTCCACCGAAGCATAAGATGGCTGGAGTAACGTACCTTCGCTTATCAGACAAGCTATTAGAGCCTAAGAATTTCAAGATTTTTAAATTATTCGTCAAGAAAATGCACGCTGATCAGGTATACATTTCTATATGTATGTATATTAGTTTTACTCGTTTTTCTCATTAAAATTAATATGTTGTCTTTTCATAGGACTATAATCGGGATATGAGCAGTGTAGCTACTCTGCAGAGATCAAAACCTGAGATTCCAATAGATGAACTTTTGGAAGCAACCAAACCGATCAAGCCATTTCCTTGGGACGAAGAAACAGACATGAGTGTTGGGGGTGCATTAGCTGATCATGTAGATAACCTGTTTGACAAGTTATTTTCTTTTCTAAAATAAGTGCTTTGATATTTTGTATCAAGTTAACGAGCTGGAGCTATATTTGTATATAACTTTGGAGTTTTCAGCTATATTATGAAGCACCTAGCTAATATGTTTTGCTGTCGGACTTATTGTTGCTTGAACATGTTCTCATCTAGCAAGATTGATGCTTATATATTACTGTAACTGGTGATGGACCTTCAACCTTAAAGCACATTCAAATTCTCTTCTACTGAATTTTGCATCATAATTCATAAATAATGCAGTTTTATAAGTCTAAAGGTCAAATGAATTTTGTAACGGCAGTAACGTGACCAGAATTAATAACTTGGATTTTTTTTTTTTTTATTTTTTTTTTTTTATGTACAAGTAGTTCTTTTTTTTTTTTTTTTTTTTTTGAAATAGTATTAGTTATTCTAGATAAATATATTTTGACATAATTACTTGAACTCAATTGCATTAGTATTGAAATATGAGGACTTGAGTGACAATTGCAAGATTTAATGTGGATTTTCACTTTTAACTTTAAGCAAAATTTTATCTAAACATGACACCCTGGGTCCTACCTGTCCACATCATAAATACATACATGTGAAATTCAATGTTGAAGACAATCAAATTTAGTTGATAGATACTGCAGGAATAAAATAAATAATAAAATTAAAGGAAATTAATTACAGTGCGAGAAGGAGAGCTAGTGGCGGAATGCTCGAGCGACGGACGGCTGACCAGGTTCTGATAATCGTTTGTGTTTGTGCATTTTTTTTTGTACTTTTCAGTTGTTTATTTGTATCAGTTAGGAATTGTAAATAAATAGAATGAATGAATTATTAGCTATTTGGCTAAATGGGGTTGATTTATTGAGCTATCATTATGCTGATTTATAATTATTCGTAGAATTTGGGCTTCTATGAACTTGAATTAGGTTTTGCAAAGTAATATATAGATGAGAGATTGTTCATTTGGGCTTGAATGGTTTTAGCTGAGTTATATGCAATTAGATTATGTACTTACTACTTAACTTAAATTCAGCTATTTAGTATGAACTTCAGCATGAGTTTCCAGATAAATCAAGCATAATTGTATATAGCGGGTTGAGTACTTTGAATCAATTGGACTAGTAAATTTTGAGAGTATTATATATGTGGTAAATATTAGAATTGTAGATCCAATACTTGTCTTATCAATCTTGGTTAGGTGGCAAGACCGACATGGAGGCTACGGTTACATCCCTAGACTATAGGTGAGGGTTCTGTATTTTATTTAATTTGAACATTTTGGGTCGTTGCTGGGAAATTGGACTCAATTGTTTGTTATTTTGATTTGTTGTTTTTGTTGCCAATTGGTCAATTTACCCCTAGACTTTCCTTGAACTCTACTTGTGATTTCTACTCTTTTAGAATTTATACTCTTGATTGCCTTCATATTTCCCGTAATGATTTGTGATTCGAACAACTCACCGTGAGTTTATATTTCCTTTCTTTAACCTCATCAGCATCGTGGTCATTTCAGAATTGGTTTATTTTGATTATATAAGTTGTTCATACTTGTTGGCTTCACTTAATCGTGCAATTTGTCCTTTGTTATTATGAGTTTATTGAATTGCTTCTCTTCTTCCTCTGAACACCAGAGCTGTTTACTGCTAATTTATGTACTATTTCATCTTTGTTGGCCTTCTGAATCATTTCATTTCTCAGGGATTTGATAGAGAATTGATCCTTAAGTCTCATTCTCGAGTTGTACTCGTTTCCTTTTGAAATCTTTTTACATGTACTATCTAAACATATTCATTCTTGTATTATCTTGACTTGATTATGAAATGACCAAAATGCCCTTGCACTCTTTTGTTATCTTTATTGAGACTCTCGACACCTTTGTGTTTTTTATTGACCCTCCTGATGCAGCTGTCTTTTGTTATCTGTATTGAAACTCTCTTTTACGAAGCCCGTTAAAGAGAAGAATATGAAGCTCATGGTCTACTCGGGATACGGAAAAGTAATGTAAAGCGACCGTGTTTGAGATTAATATGATTTTCTTAGATTTGGTTTCTGAGATAATTAGAGATTCCTAGAATAAATAAAGATGTGGTAGGATATCCTTTTTAAACCTTAGATTCTTTTATCATATATTACCTACTTAAACTTAAAGTAGACTATATTTTCTCTTGGTATAAAAAGACCTACCTCTTGTAAACCTGTAAGACTTAGAAGAGTTCAAGTAAGGTGTAGAGAAGAGGGGAAAGAATGAAACTAGTGATATTTTGAGTAGAGAAATGATAAACTGTTTGCTATATTCTCCAATCCTGTGATCTCATAATCCTACTTATATGATACTTGTACGGTCTTACGGTGTGGTTCTTGTTATTCAGTCTTGCGACACAGTTCGTTTATTATAGTCTATGTAGGTTTTGACGGGATAGTAATACATGATTTACGTTTTAGCAAGAGATTGGTAGGATTTCTTTTGGAATCTCATAGATAATGTAGATATATAACTTTTATGAATTTGTAACCTGCCGGCCTAAAAGTAGAGTAAGTTTTTTCTTTAGTACAAATAAAAGTCATCTCTTATGAACCTTTGGGACCTAGAAGAAGTAAGATTAATAAAAAATTGTACGGTATATTCTCCTCACAGCATACTTCTAGTCTTGATTTCAATGTATCCTAGGTGCATACTTATCCCTTTTGAAAATCCGTACAATAATACTTGTTGTACGGTCTTCTTGCACGATTCCTTTTGTACGGTATTGTAACACGTTTCATTTGTCGCCGTTTTGCTTGACGAGAAAATATAAATAAATGATTTACATTTTGATTTTTATTTTTATTTTTAATATTGAATTTCAGTATTTGCAATTTTAACACGTAATATTTACTCAAGTATATCTGATATAGTTTCATAGGGTATCTTGAGAAATTCTACTTAATTGTCCAAATAAAGCCACAACCTAGACCAGACCAATTTTTAAGTATACATAGATTTTTTTGTTTGTTGAGATAGAGAGGATTTAAGTTTGTTGAGATAGAGAGGATCTACTTTCTGTGTAGTGGGATTGTGTCTTCAATTTCTCCTCACAAAATCATTAATGTTTTTGCATGGAAAAATCTCACTTAAACTCCTGCATTAGGATCCTCCATTGATTGTGACTTTAAAAATTTATCAGGTAACAAATCATCATTTCGGTAAGTAAATTATTGAGTGGTAATGGTGCTTTAAACCAAGCTCTAGACAGTCCTTTAATTGTTTAGAGTTAGGTAAAACAAACATTGGCCCCACAGAATCAACGGATGGAGAGGCATCAGGCTCAAACCACAAGGACTTGTGGAGATTGCCTCATAATTAATGTGTGCCTAGTCTTATCATTAATTGCATAGACTTTTTTTTAATATTAAAAGCCAAAGGAAAAGATACCCTCGTTCCTTTTTCCGTTTCTACTTCTGTGTTCTCATTTCGCTTGCTATGGGTCGCAAGAAGCTTGCGATGAAGCGAATCGAGAATGCAACAACTCGTCAAGTTACATATGCGAAGCGCAAGGATGGCTTAGTGAAGAAGGCCACTGAGCTAACGGTTTTATGTGACACTGATGTAGCCCTTGTTATGTTTTCACCCATCGGCCGACTCACCAGCTTTGCTAGCAATGGAAGGTTGATGTATATTATATATATATATATATATATAACCTTTGGATATGAAAGAATATTTTATTTTTATTTTTCATCAATACCATATTAAATTAATTGATTAATTATCCTGCAAGAGAATGAAGATTTTTTTGTTTAACTTTAGGGTTGAGGATATCTTCCTCCGCTTTGTTGATCGACCTGATGAACTAAGAGGAGGGTATGTGATTAAGTTGATGATTTATTAAGTTTCTCTTTGCTTTCAGTCTTCTTCTATAACTAATCTCTATAATTTTTTGCATGCAGACCTATTTCAAATGAAGAGGTACATTTTCTCTCTCTCAATCTCTGTCTCTCTCTCTCAGTCATCTGCATCATATAATTACTCTTTAAGAATACATATGATTTAGAAAAATTGGATTTAATGGAAGGATTTGTGAGCAAAGAAAAATTTCAAATCTATTTGTTTTTAATTTCTTATGTCTGAAAAGGAAAAAAATCTAAAATATATTTTGATTTTAATGTGACTTGTGCATTTATAGTACTTGTCTCAAAAGCTGAAGCAGTTGAAGAATGAAGCAGAAATGCTCGAAAAGATTGCAATGTAAGTACCTCCCTCTTTTCTGAGATTAAAATGTTTTACATTGTGTGAGAAAAATATACACACACACTAAGAAAATGCTAATGGCAACAACAATGATATTATTTTTTGTTGGTGAATCTTTTATTTCTGTAGGTATTTATGTAACATTTTTATGGTGAATCTTTTTTTTTTTTTTTTTCTGTTGGTAATAATATAACATTTGTTGGTGAATCTTTTATTTCTGATGATAGTTATATATTTGTACAAACTTTTCTTTGGTCATTCTTCTTTATATGAGCATGCATATGTTTATTGTTCTATCTCTCTTCTAACTAGATTTTCTTTATTTATTTCACATGAACAAATCATTGTTGATTTTTCTGCCACGAGTTCAGCATTGAGGTATGACTTCCACTATTCACTTTTAAATTCCTTTTTACTCAAACTTTAATTAAAAAGGTTCTTCATTACTCAAAAAATAAAAGTCCATGTATCTCAGCAAACAAATGTACCAGTGGGTGGGCAAATAAAAGAATAAAATGATTCTCTTTAATACCATGCTCATCTCTAAGAAATATCTTAAAGATGAAGAGATTTTGTTCAGGGATTGCAGAAATAAAATCTAGGATTGGTGATTTCATTTTAATATAATCTCTTTAACTTAATTGCATTGTTCTAAAATAAGAACAATCTTGGAAAAGCTTAAGCGGAATATAATTAAGTTATTCAATTTTCATGTTAATTATGTAAGTATTTCTATAAGAACCAGAACCAGAACCAGAATCAAGTCAAGTTTATTTTGAATAACCTTGCAAGATTTATATTTAAATATGTTTAATAAATTCAGGAACTTGAAGAAAAGCTTGATAAACTAAGCAGGAGACAACGTGAGGCCCAGGATAAAATGAGGTTAGCGATTATCTCTTAATTTTTTGTTTCATTTTTTTTTTTGTTGGTTGAGGGTCTCCAAACCTGTAATAGGGGAAGTGAGTTAAATGAATAAGAAACTTAACTCGTCAAGTTATAAGGCATGTGTTTATCTGAAAAAATTACTCACACATAATTGGATCTTTATCACTTTTGATCCCTCATTTACAAATTTGCACATTTAGGTCCCAGTTTTTGAAAATACGACAATTTTTGTCCAGTCACCCCATTTCCATCCAATATTGGGCCAAAAATGCAAAACTGACAAAAGTTCAAGACAGAGACTATGCTATGGCCAAATGTGCAAAAGTTAGATGGAATGAGGATGACAGGACCAAAGTGCAAAATGTACAAAGTATTTGCTATTAAAATTGCAAGTAATGAGAGCTTAGTCCCGTGGGACTAAAAGTGCAATTTTGCCTTTTTCGGCTTTCATTCTGAATGACCAAGTATCAGATAATGCAAATAATTGTCAAAAAAGAAAAGAATTCATATTACATTTGACAATAATTCCATGTCCTATTTATAATTTTCTTGTGACAGGTACTATGAACCTGATGTAGAGAAAATGAGTTCAGCTCTTGAAGCTGGAGTAGCTCAACAGTTCCTTACAAGTGCCATTGAGCGCATACAAGTGTCCAAAGTGAGTTCTTTCTTCAACGGGAATATTTTTGCAGGATGTAATTACATCAGATACCAAAGTTATTCATAAGGACAAGTATACATATTAATCATAAGATAATTGAAAATCTATTTTCCCTTTTAGGCCAAATTGCTCGGTAAACAACCTGCAGTTCCTCTGAGGATTGAGAATACAGAGGTAAATAAATCTAGTAGTACTTTTTCAAGAAGAAGATTAATTTGTAGCCTACCTTATTCATTTTTAATATCTGCTTACAGGAAGAAATAGTTCACCAGGAGAATGCAGCTTCCATGACTGATCAAGCTTCTTATGTGAACCAAAACAGGTACTGTAATTTCATCATTAACTTATTGTTACTGATTACTTTTGTGTATTATCGATTATAATGTTACATCAAAATCAAAACTACTCCATTTAGCTAGTCAAAACTACCACGAAGAACAATATCTGGTTCTACTTCATCTGATCATGTTAATACTTTCAGGATGAATTCAATGAGGGATGAAGATCATTCGGCTGGACCAAGCTTACCACCCATGGGGATGGGGCCACATCTTAGCCTTCCCTTCATTGAAGCACAAAGGAAATTTAATAGCATCAACCAGCAGTGAGGTGATCAGTTATTCTCTACAAAACCATATTAATAAATAATGGCAGCAATCATACTATAAACTTTTGTATGTACAATAATATGCTGCACTTTTAGTTGCTTGAATTTCTCCGAAGCAAGTTATAATTGGGAGTTCTTTGTAACTGCGTTATTTGTAACTGCAGTAAACCCTCTTTGAGCTCTGAATATAAAGATTCCTGGCTTGGTACTTTTGACAAAATTGCTATGTATGCTGCATCTATTTTCTTCTAAACAAAAGAATCAAAATTTAGCATACCTCTAAATTTTCATCTATATGCTGGTGTAAATTAAGACCAAACTTACTTATTTCTATGGTCATAGGACAAATTATGAAAAACCAAGTGTGCATTTGTTGTTCAACAATCCTTAATCCCCTCACATAAAACACACATTTATCTATGATGCAACAACACTTTGCTCATTTCTGAAAAATTAGATAGATCAACCTTTGTTTTCACATTCACTAATCGATTGAAGTTGTTCTTGAAATATAAACACCCAAATACTTGTTTATAGCTTGTATATCCTTTATTATTCATCTCAAAATCAAGATCTTTGTAGTTAAAATAAGCAGCTCTTAGAGAATTTAAAAGGAGTCATGTAACTATAAATCATTCTGAGTCCAACTTATGTGGAAAATAATTTCCTCCTTTATACCAGTCTACTCTGTAACGACTCATGAATTTGTTACCCAACCAATGAGGAAATGGAGTTTTGTATTCCGCAAACGTACTCACTATCCCTCCTTAAGGACTGAACTGCAATTCAGCTCATTTTTTCTTCCTCGTTGTTAAGAAAATTCCCTATACCACTCAGACCATTTTCAAGAATTGGTTGTCTCGAGTGACTCGTTTTGTAGACCTGCGAAAAATAGTGCGGACTAGATCCAACTTTTTTCTTTAAAATCTTGTTCCACAAAACCCAAAACCCAAAAAACCTTTTTGCATGTAAGAGATCATTAATTCGACCCAGAGGCTTGTATTGTCCTATTCTCGTTTCGGCCTGGAGTTCTTACACTTCTTAAGAATAGCCTAAGCAAAAGAATTTTATCAATCTGATAAAAAATGTACTTTCACTTGTGTACTAATTCGGTAGCATTTTGTTCTAAAGTTCAAGACACATTGAAAACGGTCTCCGCTTCGATTACCACAATTAACTTAACCACAAGAGCAAGAACAATCCCTAAACTAGTACCTATGCGCACATCCTCTAATGGCCCAAAAAAATTCCTCTCCCATAGATTTGTGGTCCATAATTAGGCCATTAGCAATAGTTAGTTCGACATCAATGATCGATGTTGTCTATGGTAATACCATGTTTACGAGACATCATGCCATATCCTCCTTCCACGCCTACGGTCCAGGGAAGGCAAGAGTCTTGCTTTTTTTAGAAGTTGTATAATATAGCTCCCCAAGTGTGACCCTTGTCTGAACCCATGCAATATTGTCTATTACGTCTAACTGTCTATCAATATATATCGACCAAAGGTTTCTCATGTCTACGATAACGAAAGGGATTTCGTTTGAAAGTTCTTAATAATCGTAGCTTTGTTTGTTTGTTAAGAGAACCGAGCTTGCACGAGCTTTTATCAAATTAGTTCAGGTCATATATCGAGTAACTTGATATTTTTACTAGTACTTTGTCAGTTTTTAGATTATCGAGTTGAGCTCGTACCGAGCTTCAAAAATTATCAAACGATAAATGTTATTTAAAGCTTATTTAATTTGTATGACGAATCAATCTCCAACGAGCTTCTATGAAACGAGTTCGAACCGAGTACAAAATAGCTTGGTCACATCTAGAAAAGTGATATATTTATTATCCGTCTATTATGGCCCGACCTACATAGCTCAAACCGCCCATTTGTGACACTTACGCTGAGTGCTTATTGAAAACCTCAAAACACACAACTCACATGGTTTACATGCATGCTAACTTAATTAATTAGCTTGAATCTTTTCTTAGTTAGTAGTAGTACAAGTAGTCTGGTCTAATTTAGCTCTTAAGGACTCATCTAATAATTGAGCTAAAAGATTTAATTAACTTTAAGTTATAAAGTTATAGGGTCATGAGCAGAGCATACCATAGACAATGTAACGGATGCGTCGACACAAAAAAATATGATGCGAATATTAAATTTTTAAATATGAATATTTTAAATTTAAGGGTTATGATACTTGTATGATTAATATATTGTAAAATATGATGTCTGGAAAAAAACAACTAGTAAAACAACTGAGAAATAAAGAGAACAAAATCATAGAGACAAAATAAAATAAAATGAAATTAATTATTAGGTTATGATTTAAATTTAAAGAAAATCAAGTTTTTTCGACGACATCATTTCACGAAGACCACTTCGATATTTTAAATAATCTAGAACTTGTTTTTTGAAATGTTCGTCACCCTTTTTATTTTTGAAATGCCACATGACCTTTCTAATACATGTCATACGGATATTTAAGCTTCGTATTTGACGGGTGTCTAATAATGAATCGCGTAAAATTTTAAAGTATTTGTAGTTTTAGTTTCACACGGATTTTATTGTTTTCCTTGATGGGCAAAAGACTAACGTGCCAAAGAAAAATCATAAATAGTAGTCTATATATTACAAGTATGAATCAAACTTTTCACTATTCATGTTGACAACATCGAAAAAATTATGTTATTAAATAAATGAAAATAAAATTGAAGTGTAGTTTTAAAACTATTTGTTTGTCGTGGGATTTTTTAATTTAGTATTTTTTTCACAATTAATCCTAGAATTTCAAAACATTTCCAAAATTATTCTACAAATATACAAATATACTTGGAAAAAATCTACAAATATTCTTTTCTACTATATTCCTTTCTCCCTCGACATTGAAGTTGTGGCATATATTCTTCCATTTTTGCATAAAATAATTGGGATTTTGTTTTTTTTTAACACATACAGAGCATAGGTTTTTCTTTTTCTTTTTCTTTTTTAACAACCTATATATAGGTATATTTGATAATATTGATTTCTTTTGAAATTCAATAATTCAAGCAAAATTTATACTAATATCAAAACTAATTTTCAATTTTCAGTTAAAATTTAGAAGCATTCACACTGACTATAGTCTGAGCCCACAAAATAATACTATGAGATTGCCGGTACTGGATAAGTTGATCCGAAGGAATAAGTCAAATAGGCAACATTTTGACTACGTATAATAGATTTATTTAGATTGCTTTAAAAAAACATTTTCAAAAAGAAATTCAAATAAGAATTAGAAGGGAAAAAAAAACACAACAAAGATGAAGGATCGAGATGAGAAGGTGTGGGGAGAGTATTTTGTAATTGGTTCGAAGGGAAAATTTGGCAATTTCATGAAAAAATTGCAGAAATAACAATAGTTGCTCTAGATCTACAATATAGTTGGCTTAATATATAGCCTTTGACTTGAGAAGATTTTTTTTTTTTTTTTTTTTTTTTTAATTCGATGTATCATTAACCATTTTTTTTTCCTTTTCTTCTTCTTCTTCTTTTTCTTTTATTTTTAGAAATTTAGGGCTTGTTTGTTTGGCGTTTCTCAATTTTTTTTCGTGTTTGGGAAATATCAAGTCAACATGTTTTCTATTTTCTAAAATATATTTTTCATCTCTCAATTTTCTCAAACGGTTCTTTCAAAAATTAAGCCAAATAAGCAACAATTTATGTATCTCTTAACAAAACATATACAAATATTACTTTGATTTGACATAAAATAACATATCTCTTGTACATCATATCTCACATAATAAACATAATTTGATATTAAAGTCTTATACATCTTACACCTACAACCTAACTCTTCAAAAAAAAAAAAAAAAAAAAAAACTACACATACTTTATTTTTCAAAACATTATGTAAATCGATCGAGATTATTTCACAAACATACCCTACTCTCCCAAACTACTTTTCCAAACACCAAACAAACAGGCTCTTATTCTTTTTGTAAGAATAATGATTGATTCAAAAAATGTCAATGAGGCTTAGCCTGATGGTGAAGTTGAGGCCACATGACCAAGAAGTTACGGTTTCGACTCCCATTAATGTGGGTATTTAATTCTCTAGTTTAATACTAGCATTGATGATAGTTTATTTATATTGGTAAAACTAATTGAAATATTTTAAATTAGAGTTAATTGTGATGTAAAATGTAATGACTGATGAAATATATACCTTCTAAAACAATTGATTGATTCTCAAAATAGTAGTGTTGAGATCATTCACGGAGAAAAACAAAAATAATGAGGCCACATGATCAAGAAGTTACGGTTTCGACTCCCACTAATGTGGGTATTTAATTCTCTAGTTTAATACTAACATTGATGATAGTTTATTTATATTGGTAAAACTAATTGAAATATTTTAAGATAGAGTTAATTGTGATGTAAAACGTAATGACTGATGAAATATATACCTTCTAAAACAATTGATTGATTCTCAAAATAGTAGTGTTGAGATCATTCACGGAGAAAAATAAAAATAATGAGGCCACATGATCAAGAAGTTACGGTTTCGACTCCCATTAATGTGGGTATTTAATTCTCTAGTTTAATACTAACATTGATGATAGTTTATTTATATTGGTAAAATTAATTGAAATATTTTAAAATAGAGTTAATTGTGATGTAAAATGTAATGACCGATGAAATATATATACCTTCTAAAACAATTGATTGATTCTCAAAATAGTAGTGTTGAGATCATTCACGGCGGAGAAAAATAAAAATAATTTCGTTCACTCCATTAATATTTAATGATTTGGAAAGGAAAAGCTAAACATCTACATTCTAATTAAGATTTCTATTTCTTCGAAATGATTTATTGAGTACATAATTATGCAACGTGGGTACCCTTATTTAGCCAAGGATATTTTAATTTAGGACGAACAAACGGACTACTGGTAAAATAAATACCATCACTTCTTGCATCCCAATAACATAATTTATTGAAGCAATATCGATTCTCAAAATTGTTGAAAACGCCAAATTGTCTGACCTTTGAACCCCACGAAAAGCTACAAGAGTATAAAATATCAGAGGAGTTGTTGTAGCAGAAATCAAAGTTAAGTTTTTGATTAGAGACAAGTATAAGATCTCCAGTGTCACCGTTTACAGATGTACAGTAAAATTTCAATATTGAAGAATTGGGAGGGAGACTGTTAATCGCTTCAACATAAAGCCAAATACATTTTTCTTTTTGGGCGAAGACGGCATGGACAAGGTTAACTAACACAAAGAGAGAAGAAACAAATACTAATTTTTTCATGGTAGTTGGAGATATTAGATTTTGTCTTATTCTACAACTCATTTTATAGAGTATCAAATAAATGAATTACAAGTAATAAATACATTTGTTAGGAATCTATTTTATAATTATAATTCAATATGTAGAGGCTAATTACTGTGTTGCAAATATTTCAAAACATATTTAGTAAAGATTGATGTAAATTGGAATATCTAAATCTGATAGGAATCTATTTAATTATAATTCTATATTAGGCGTCTATCTATACCTATATCTATTCTATATCTATATCTATTCTATATTCTATATATATATAAAAGTACGAGTTTGGCGAATAATTTTTTGTTTTCTTTTTTTGTGGTGACTAATATATATACCCTTATTTAAATTATATTGTGATATTAATCATTAAAATATTAAATTAAAAAAATCTATTACTCTATATTTCTTTAAAAAAAAACTTTGTAAAATTCTTAAAAAGTTTAAATGAATAAAAAAAAATTATTTAGTTTAACTAAAAATCATATAACTGGCTTAAGGCAAAAAGAGTCAAAACATAGAAATGGATAAAACGGGTAAAAATTGATTAAAAATATATGATAAAAAATGGTAAATCAATGAAAAAATGGATTAGATAGAAAAAGAAAGAAAAAGCGACTTAAAGCAGAAAAATGGCACAATTGATAAAACAACAATGTTAACTGACAAAAAAAATGGGTAAATCGGTAAAAAAAAAATTGAATGGCATCAATTAAACACGAGATAACAAACACTACTAGAAATAATTAAAAAGAAGTTGATTGGCAAAAAAGAAGTTGAAATATGTGAGAAAATAGGTTAATTAAGTAAAATCAAACTAAAATTAGGTTAAACAAGAGAGAATGAGTGAATTGGATATAATAAATGTGAAAATCGACTAAAATTGGGTTAAACTAAAGAGAATGGATGATTTGATTAACAAATTAGATAAAGCATAAAAAATGGTGAAATCGGTGAAATAACATGTTAAAATAAGAAAAAAATAATGATAAACTCAGTGTAAAAGCATATAAAGTCGATAATTCTTGAAAGTTCTTAAGACACTATCACTTATTAAAGAACCTAAAAATAAAAGGCCATCTACAGGCTATATGAATAAAAAAAAATTACTATTTAGTTAACTGAAAATTTTATACTTGACTTAAGCCAAAATAAGTCAAGACATAGAATGGTTAAAATAATTTGTGAAACGGGTTAAAATTCTATTAAAAATAAATATGATAAAAAAAATGGTAAAATCAATGATAAAATGGGTTAGATAGAAGAAAACGAGTTAAAAAAAAAAATAGTACAATTGATAGAACAACAAGGTAAGTCAGAAAAAAAGGTAGCTGGTTAAAAAATGAATGATATTGGCTAAACATGGGATAACGAAAAAAAGGGGGATCAAATCGATAAAAGAACATAAACAAAAAATGAGTTAAATTGGCAAAAAAAAAGGTGAAATAGGTGAGAAAATGGGTTGAATCGGCATAAAAATATGTAAAATCGATTAAAATTGAGTTACTATGGATAGATTGGGTGAATTAATTAACAAATGTAATAAAACTCAAAAATGGGTGAAATCGATCAAAGAACGGGTTAAAATAACAAAAAAATGATAAACTCAGTGTAAAAGCAGATGCAATCAATATTCTTAAGAAATAATCAATTATTAAAGAACCTAAAAAAAATCCACATTTGTGCAATATGAATAAGATAAACTATTATTTAGTTACTTGATAAACTCATAATTGGCTTAAGTTAATTTAACGTATAAATGGTTAAAACTGGGTGATAACGGATTCGATTAAAAAATATATGATAAAATAATAAAACCATGAAAAAATGGGTCAAATCGAATAAAAACAAATTAAAACAACAAAAAATGATACAATCGATAAAACAATGAGGTAAATAGGCAAAACAAGAGTAAAACGATAAAAAATTAATGACATCGACATGATAATAAAAAAAATAAGCCATATTGATAATGAACAAGAACAAAAAAAAGAGTTAAATTGACCAGAAAAAGAAGTTGAAATATTCGAGAAAATAGGACTAAAATTGAGTTAAATCAAAGATAATGAGTGAATTGATTAACAAACGGAATAAACCATAAAAATGGGTGAAATCGGTGAAAGAACGATTTAAAATAACATAAAAACAAATGATAAACTCAATGTAAAAGAGGATAAAATCGATGAAAGAACATGTTAAAATAACAAACAAACTAAAATGGTAAACTTAGTGTAAAAGTAGGGTTACTCGACAAAATTGAGGAAATTGGTAAAAATGAGTAAGATTAGTTAAAAATTGGGATAAACATGTAATTGAAAATGGTTGAAATCATTAAAAGATAGGTATAACCGATAAAACTGGTTAAATCGATATATAAAACAAGTGAAAACGGGTTTAGATGAAAAAAAATAGTTTAGATGGAAATATCAAGGTCAAGGAAGAAAATAATTGATATTGTTCATTCGATAAAATTGTTATTTTAGAAAAATAGTTATGTAGACATGTATTTTAAGATTAGAAATATTTAGTAATTATAATTCATTTTTTTATTTTCAAGTTCTGGTTCTAGGTATTTATGATAACAACTTTAAATTTTTGGTAACAATATAGTAATAATTAAAGTGTCAGTCAAAAAAATTATGCGGTATGTCATTAACATCAAAGTATGATGAAAAATAATTATATGATTTAACTAACAAATAAAATTAGTTAATTACGTGCAACGTGTATGCCCTTTTCTAGTATATATATATATACATATAAAAGTACGAATTGGCCAAACAAATTTCTTCCTTTATTTTTGAGGATTAAGTCATTTTTTTAGGGAAGAATTAAATCATTAAATGTTAATTAATCTATCTTTTTTTTTTTTACTGTATGTTAATTAATTTATCTAAGCATGTGCTTTTTCACTTGATACAATTTTTACCAGCTTATGAATCCATTTTTGACCCATTTAAATGTTAACTACTCAGCCCAATCCAACCCATCGACAATGAAAAATAATCTATATATCTATATCTATTCTATATAGATATAAAAGTACGAGTTGGCCTAAGAAAATATCTTCCCTTTTTAGTGAATACTAATATATCCCTATTTAAATTATATTGTGATATTTAATTTTAAGGCAAAAAGGTAAATAAAAAATCCTAGAAGTATAATTAGACAAGAAGTCTATCCTACATCAACCTTATCATTATCTTTTAAAGTTTTACAACTCATCTATCTATTCTATATTCTATCAATATCTATCTATCTATCTATCTATCTATCTATATACATATAAAAGTACGAGTTGGCCTAAGGAAATTTCTTCCCATTTTTGTGAATACTAATATACCCCTATTTAAATTATATTGTGATATTTAATTTTATGACAAAAAGGTAAATAAAAAAATCCTAGTCTATATCTATATCTATATACATATAAAAGTACGAGTTGGCCTAAGGAAATTTCTTCCCTTTTTTGTGAATACTAATATACCCCTATTTAAATTATATTGTGATATTTAATTTTATGACAAAAAGGTAAATAAAAAAATCCTAGAAGTATAATTAGACAAAAAGTCTATCCTACATCAACCTTATAATTATCTTTTAAAGTTTTACAACTCATTAAAATATTAATGATAACAAAAAAAAAAATATTCTATATTTCTTCAAAAAATTCTTTGAAAAGTTGTTAAAAAGTTATTACTTATAAAGGAACCTCAAAAATATTAAGAGACTAAAAAAAAATTATGTCACATTCATGCTACATAAATTAAAAAAGGTACTATTTAGTTAACTAAAAATGTATAATTGGCTTAAGCCCAAAAAAGTCAAAAGATAGAAATTGTTAAAATCAACAATTCGATAAATAATATATGATAAAAATAGTAAAATCAATAGGAAAATGAATCATATAGAAAGAAAAGCGAGTTAAACAAAAAAACGGTGAATTGAAAAGGGAAAAAAAAAGGTTAGCCAGCAAAAAAAAGGGTAAAACAAGAAAAAAAAAATTGAATGACATCGGCTAAACACGGGATAACAAAAAAAATGGATCAAATCGATAATAGAACAAACAAAAAAAATGGTGAATTTGATAAAACATCAAGGATAACCGACAAAAAAAGGGCAAAACCGGTAAAAAAAATTGAATGACATCAGCTAAACACGGGATAACAAAAAAATGGATCAAATCGATAAAAGAAAAAAAAAATGAGTTAATTGGCAAGAAAAAAGGTAAAATATGTGAGAAAATATGTTAAATAAGCAAAAGATAAGTAAAATTAGACTAAAATTGGGTTAAACCGGAGAGAAGGAGTGAAATGATTAACAAATGTGAAAATACAACTAATGGGTTAACTTGAGAATGGATGGATCGTTTAATAAACTGGATAAACTATAAAAAATTGGGAACGGACGGGTCAAAATAACAAAAAAAAATGGTAAACTCATTGTAAAAGCAGGTAAAATCGATATTTCTTTGTAAGTTTTTAAAATATTATAGTTAATCACGTGCAAAACACGTGCACTTTTCTAATTTGATTAAAATAAATTAGTTAAGAGAATGAGTGAACTAATTAACAAATATGAGAATCAAGCAATGGGTTAACTTGAGAATGGATGGATCGTTTAAATAAACTGGATAAACTATAAAAAAATTGTGAACGAACGGGTTAAAATAACAAAAAAGAATGATAAACTCAATGTAAAAGCAAGTAAAATCGATATTTCTTTTGTAAGTTTTTAAAAAATTATAACTTATTAAAGAGCCTAAAAATGATAACAACTTTAAAGCGATTAAATCAAAGAAATTATGTGGTATGTCATTTAGAACATAGTATGATTAAAAATGATGATATGATTCAACTAACATAAGAAATTAGTTAATCACATGCAAAACACGTGCACTTTTCTAATTTGATTAAAAGAAATTAGTTAATTACGTGCAAAATACGTGCACTTTACTAATTTGATTAAAAGAAATTAGTTAATCACTCTGATTTAATTTATAGTTGAACAACTATTACCAGCTTTCTCCTTCCTTAACCTTTTGGGTATTTTCAACACAGAGAGAATCCGAAACAATATTTGGAGGAGCTTCTTGCAAAACACGGAGAAGCAAAAGAGACTTAAGAAAGCATTTAGCAAGTGTTTGCATGTGGAACTTTTACTTTTACTTCTCTAAGAAAAAAGTCTAAAAGGACATTAAGCAAGTAATTACATGCTTTTGGCTTCTTGTGGCAAACATGTAATTAATTTTTTGACTTTTTGACATATTTTTCCAAACATTATCCATATTATATTTTTGCAAACATTATCCAGATTAAAATGAATGTTTAATCTTGTCTTGTTCACATTAATACACTTTAAGAAGCACCGCCTCTCACCCATCTATATATTGAGAGACATAGTAAACTACTAATCATCCTAAATTCCTAATCCTAACATATTCTACAATTCCCAGTGAGAGAGAGAGAGTTAACAATTAACATACTAAGAAATATTAAATAGCTACCCACCACCAAAATGGAAATCAAAAGGTTGAACCTGGAAAACAAGAAATTCATAAGTTCATGCTTCGCCGTCGCCTGCACCCTCGTGCTGAGTTTGATCATCGTCGCCATTATCGCATTCGTCACGATCTTCCTCAACAGACGCGGTATGATAACAAAAAAAAAAATTTAATCTATATTTCTTCGAAAATTTCTTTGAAAAGTTGTTAAAACGTTATTACTTATAAAGGAACCTCAAAAAAATTATGTCACATTCATGCTACATAAATAAAAAAAATGTACTATTTAGTAAACTAAAAATGTATAATTGCCTTAAGCCAAAAAAAGTCAAAAGATAGAAATTGTTAAAATCAACAATTCGATAAAAAAATATATGATAAAAATAGTAAAATCAATAGGAAAATTGATCATATAGAAAAAAAGCGAGTTAAACAAAAAAAACGGTGAATTGATAAAAAAAATCCAAGGTTAACCGGCAAAAAGATGGGTAAAACCAGAAAAAAAAAATTGAATGACATCGGCTAAACACGGGATAACAAAAAAATGGATCAAATCGATAATAGAACAAAAAAAATAAAATGGTGAATTGATAAAAGATCAAGGTTAACCGGAAAAAAAAAAAAAGAGCAAAACCGGTAAAAAAAATTGAATGACATCAGCTAAAAAAGGGATAACAAAAAATGGATCAAATCGATAAAAGAAAAAAAAATGAGTTAATTGGCAAAAAAAAAAAGGTGAAATATGTGAGAAAATATGTTAAATAAGTAAAATAAGACTAAAATTGGGTTAAACCGGAGAGAATGAGTGAAATGATTAACAAATGTGAAAATCCAACTAATGGGTTAACTTGAGAATGGATGGATCGTTTAATAAACTGGATAAACCATAAAAAAATTGTGAACGGGTTAAAATAACAAAAAAGAAATGGTAAACTCAATGTAAAAGCAGGTAAAATCGATATTTCTTTGTAAGTTTTTAAAAAATTATAGTTAATCACGTGCAAAACACGTGCACTTTTCTAATTTGATTAAAATATGAGAATCAAGCAATGTGTTAACTTGAAATTATAACTTATTAAAGAGCCTAAAAATGATAACAACTTTAAAGCAATTAAATCAAAGAAATTATGTGGTATGTCATTTAGACCATAGTATGATTAAAAATGATGATATGATTCAACTAACATAAGATATTAGTTAATCACATGCAAAACACGTGCACTTTTCTAATTTGATTAAAAGAAATTAGCTAATTACGTGCAAAATACGTGCACTTTACTAATTTAATTAAAAGAAATTAGTTAATGACTCTGATTTAATTTATAGTTGAACAACTATTACCAGCTTTCTCATTTCTTAACCTTTTTGGTATTTTCAACACAGAGAGAATCCGAAACAATATTTGGAGGAGCTGCTTGCAAAACCGAGAAGCGAAAGAGACTTAAGAAAGCATTTAGCAAGTGTTTGCATGTGGAACTTTTACTTTTACTTCTCTAAAGAAAAGTCTAAAAGGACATTAAGCAAGTAATTACATGCTTTTGGCTTCTTGTGGTTTGACATATTTTTGCAAACATTATCCATATTATATTTTTGCAAACATTATCCAGATTAAAATGAGTATTTAATCTGGTCTTGTTCACATTAATACACTTTAAGAAGCATCGCCTCTCACCCATCTATATATTGAAAGACAGAGTAAACTACTAATCATCCTAAATTCCTAATCCTAACATATTCTACAATTCCCAGTGAGAGTGAGAGAGAGAGAGAGAGTTAACAATTAACATACTAAGAAATATTAAATAGCTACCCACCACCAAAATGGAAATCAAAAAGTTGAACCTGGAAAACAAGAAATTCATAAGTTCATGCTTCGCCGTCGCCTGCACCCTCGTGCTGAGTTTGATAATCTTCGCCATTATCGCATTCGTCACGATCTTCCTCAACAGACGCGGTATGATAACAAAAAAAAAATTTATGTTATATTATCAAAATACGTGCACTTTATTAATTTGATTAAAAGAAATTAGTTAATCACGTGATTTGCACGTGTACTTTTCTAGTAAGACTAAATGTCGCGCTAATGAGACAAAAATATCTAAATTCCGCATAATGATTCATATTTTATCAAGTGTGCATTTATTGATCAACAATCCATAATCCCCACATAAAGGTTACATATTTTTGATATGCAACATATTTTTACAATAATTAAGTAAATTGGTCCTTAACTAGACGACCACCCTTTTCTCTATCACAATAATTGAGGTGGAACAAGTTTGCTCATTTATGAAAAAGTTAGATGGATCAACCCAGGGACGGACCTCTTTGGGGACTGGGGGCATGGTCCCCCAGAATAAATAGATATATAGAGTATATATGTAGATATTTACAAAATATGAAAGTGGCCTAGTGGTAAAGTTCTCATTAATGCTCAAAGGAGCTTCTGTGTTTGAATCTTGAGAAGCTCAATATGTATTTGAGTTTGTTTTTCTAATATTTAATCTTTTTCTGTTTGATTTTAGTATTTAATTTTTTTGCATGCGCTGCTTTTATTCTTTTTCTTATGCGCCAGACCAGTATTAGTTTCTATTTTTTTTCCTTATAAAATTTTAATTATTTTTGGATGTTATATACTCCTACTAGCATATATTACCTTGTGCTATATACAACTAACTCTACATTGTAAATTGTCCTTGTGTTTTCTGAGTTCCTCAATTTTTTATATCATTAATTGTGTAGTTAGATCTCCATGCATAATTTGCTAGAAAAAAATTGGAGTTTATTTTAAAGTTCATTCTCGAGTTAAAAAGCCGAGGTTATTTTATTTATTTTCTCCATTTCACGTACCCTCGGGTTCATTGGACTCCTCTTTTATGTTGTATCGTTAATCAATGTTTTTCACCTTTATATTACACAAATTAATGGTCCATTGGTATTTTTCATATCTTCTCTATGCAATATTAATTTGCTTTCAGTTCAACTGAATTTATTGCATCATAAACTTTCATATAAACTATTTAAGAATCCATTTTATTAAAATTTTAACCTTTTGTTAGATAAAATCATATTTAGTAATACTTTATTGTGAGTTAGTTTTTTTTAGTAGAACATCGAATTTGCTACCGAAAAAATTTTCGCCCCCCCCCCCCAATAAACACAGTCTAGGTCCGCCCCAGGATCAACCTTTCTTTTCACATTCACTAATCGATTGAAGTTATTCTGATTATAATTTGTATTTCCTTCATTATTCATCCCAGTATCAAGATCCCTGTAGTTAAAATAAGCAGTTCTTGGAGATTTGAGATATATGGAGTCATGTAACTGTAAAGCCTTCGAGTTCAACCATGCATCTTTCTAATTCCGCATTTCCTTCTCTATCCCAGTTTGCTATGTAATGAATCAAGTATATGTTACCCGACCTGTGCGGAAATGGAGTTTCGTTTTCCGAGAACGTATTCAATATTCGTCCATAAGGACTGTATTGCAATTCAGCTCGATTCTCGTCCTCTTCGTTAAGAATTTTACATATCCCTCTTAGACCATTTTCTGTAATTGGTTGTCTCACGTAGTCCGATTTACCTTTAAAATATCCCGTGTGCTGCTGAGTTATACTCAACAAAATATTGAGTGACTTGTTGTGTACTGTAGCCTGCGAAAAAGAGTGCGGACTCGATCCAACTCGTTTCGGTAAAGTCTCATCCCACCTGACCCAACTCTGGAAACTTTTCTTACATTAGTGGTAATAGATCATGAACTCATCCAAGGAACATAGTAGTGAAAGAGGCTTGTATTGTCCTTCTTCCATTTCTGAGAGGTCTAACACTTCGTAAATTAAAGAAAGTCTTAGCAAAAGATTTTCATCAATTTTATCAGAAATGTATTTGCCACTTGTCCAAACCGGCCAACCGTGGTCCAAACCGGTTCGCCGGCTGGGTTGGTTCAACCCGATTCGAATTGATTATTGAAGCCACCGATTATAAGGGTGTGTCTGGACCGGATAGATATCCCGTTCGCGTTGAACCGGTTGGATCGGCCGATCCGATCCTGTTTTAATAACATTGTCGAAAACTATAACAATTATCATATTTTATCTCTTGAAAGTCTCTGAATGGTTCTCTGTTTATCATCTTTGTTTGGCTGCCTATTTGAAGGTAATATATAGCCTTTGATTTCAATTTATCTATTGTTTTTCTTATTTATTTGAGATATTTAATTTTTGGGTTGCTTAGTGTTAGTTGGTTGGTTATTAAAAGGATAGAAAGAATAGTAGGATTAAGTTATAAAAATTGAGAGTTATTTGTAATTGTGGTAAACCCTCTTAAGTGTCCTCCCACTAGCTGTGGGACTAACGCATGCCAAAAAAACAAATTTGAAAGTAGTTTGGTTGGGTTGCATCTCAATTTGATTTCAAAAAGTGGTTTGAAAATTTTCAACAAAACTTTGAAATTTGATTTGGATAATTATTTTAATGGAATATTGAGATAGTGAAATATTATTAAATAATTGTTAGTGAGTTTTGAAAAATTGAAATTTGATTTAAATTGAATTTTGGTTGTTGCGGTTTAAAGGAGAAAAGTAGGTTGTAAATGTCAAATCAATAATTTTACATGTATGATCAAATGTCAAATGAATAATTTTATAAGTCTCAAATTGAATTTTGTAGGTTTTGATTTGGATTGAAACATCTTCAAACTATTTATCTAATGGGGTTAGACTTGGTTTGGATGAGACCAAACTACTTCCATTCGAATTCCAAGAGTCTTGTTTTTTCAAGCAAACGCGTAATTAATGAATTCACTCAATTGTGGCACCTGTTTGAACCTATTCAGATAAGTGAATACCTACAAATGTAATTTCATTTTGTATAGTGTATGCTCATTAATATGGGAAAATGTAAGATACTCCCCCATAGTATATTAAACTTACAGAAAACTACCCTATTAAATTTTTATTGCGCCAAACTTCCTTATACTTTAAAAAAATACTCAATTTGTAAAAAATAAGTCATTTTGAATCGGCATATTTCAAGAAATAATTTTAAAAATATATCAAGTGAAGTTCTCTAGAGACCATATTGAAGTATTTTTAAAATGGTTTCTGAAATATGTCGATCCAAATGACATATTTTTCACAAAAATGGTTCTTTTACATGGTTTTTGAGATTACAAGGTAATTTAACGCAATAAAAATTTCGCAAGATAATTTTTTACAGTTTTAACATAACACAGGGAAGTATTTTACATTTGCCCCCATTAATATCTAACTAACATATTCTACAACACATTAATGATCTGACCTGTCCAGTTTTGACTCTTGACTGTTTAACCCGATCGAATCAGTTTTATCATTTAGAAAATGACCTAATATTTTGGCCCGTCCGAACATAGTCCATTTGCAACCTCACACACAAACTCACGTGGTTTAAATGCAAACTGAAATATCTTGAACTCTGTCTTTAATTAGTAATAGTAGCCCTCAAAAGATGGAACTCGTATATATATTGATTTGTGCCAAAGGACTTTAATTTCAATTTTCAACTTAGAAATTAATAGGTAAAAATGTAATGGTTAGCTGCTACGATGACACGGATATGGATGCATATTTTTATGCTAAGTATCTATTAGATTGCAAAAGAAAATCAAGTTTTTTCTTATTATTATATATATTAAACTTTTTTGTAAGAATAATGGTTGATTTTGAGATCATTCACAGAGAAAAATGAAATTAATTAATTTTGTCCACTCCATTAATATTTAATAATTTGCAAAGGAAAAGCTAAACAAATTAAACAACTATATTCTAAAGATTATTCATTCTAGTTGATTTCTTCGTAATGAGTACATAATTACACAACACGGGTACCATTATTATGCCAATGATAATGTAATCTAATATCGACAAACGGATTATAAGTAAAATAAATACCATCACTTTTGGCTACCCAGAAACATATGTTATCGTAACAATAATTTGAAGTCCTATGATTTTTAATGTTATAAACATTGAATAATGTGTTGTTTGAACCCCAGAGGAAGTGACAGGCGTATAGAGTTTTATGAGAAAAGTTGTGGTAGCAGAATTTCCAGGAAACTTTTTGATTAAACACAAGAGTGAGATCTTCAAAGGAACCTTCTGGAGATACACAAAACAATTGCAGCGGTGCAGAAGAATTGGCCGGGAGCTTGTTACTTACATGAAGCTCAATGCATTTATTTGTTTACTAATTCATGGGCCAAGGATTGGAGTTGGAGAAGGTTAACTAATACAAACACGACGGAAACATAGACGACATTTTTCATGGTGGCTGGCCGGCCTGCCTGGAGATAAATATATTATGTATATATATATAGAGTTCAATTAGGAACAAGTCATAATTTATAGTGATATGTATTGACAGAGAATCAATTGGAGCAATTAATATTAACTTATTTTCAAAATTCCTTTTAATAAATTCAACTTTTTATACATTAATAATTACGGTTTATTTTTCCTTTCCTTTTTCTTTTTTCTCAACCACCGATACAGATACATACAAGAGTATATACGTACTTTCCTCACCAATTTTCTCACTTATCTCTTTTTATTAAATTTGGTTACTGTAATCAAGTTGTGCATGTATATGGGTCCCGCACATTCACTTGAATGGTGGAATTTTTCACGTGACATGTGCGGGCCCACAACTTGGTAATGGTAAGAAAAGGGGTCTGAATGATGAGTTTGCTCCTTCAGATTAAATTTCTCTCAAGATGAAAAAAAAATTAAATTTTGTTCTCTTTTTAATTAAATTTTGTTCTCTTACATATGTTTCTTGTTCAAATTTTAGTGATATGAATGCAATAAATTGCACCATGGTATACCACTAACGGGAAAATAAGAAAAATTAAAGTTTGTCATTCCTTGCCTTCAACGAATTAGAGTGAAAGAGAAAAAGAAAACCTGGCATTAATTTGAGTTAAAGAAAAAATAAAGATTATTAGAATTCATTTATGTTGAATTCGGAACAAACTAGACTTTCAGAATATGCGAACGAAGACTAAAGTTTTAAGTAGACATTTGTAGGATGTTGAATCATACTTCCAAGGTCCAATCTTTGCTAACTATGAAAATAGTCTATATCTATTTTAGGTCTACAAAATTGAGTTAAATTCAAGGTTTTGTATTTATAATATTAATTATTTGGTTAAATATATCTCAGTTCCTCTTGGAGATAGATAGAGAAGTATCATACTATCATATGACTACATGAGAAAGTAGAAGATGACGTGAGATGAAAAAAAGAGAAATTTTATAAGAAGAAAATGGTAATTTGAGACATTTAAGAGAGATGAAAGAGAGAAGTGAGAATATTTAATGATAGTAAATGTAGTTGGTAAAAGATTAAGGGTCACTTTGATGTCCCATTTTCATATCACTTGATAAATTCATGAGTTAAGTGAATGTGCGAGCCCACGACTTGATAATGATAAGAAAGAGGGTTTGAATGTGCGGTTGTTCTTATTTTACCAAAGGGGCTTGAATTAGCTCCTTTCCGATCATATTTCTCTCGGATGAATAAAAATAAGGAAAGAAATTTATCTTTTCAGAGCTATCGCCCTAATAAATAAAATTAATGTGATAGGGTCTATCCCCGATCAGAAATATAGTGAAATCATATTTCCAATTCTTTTCCCAAGACCCCGCTATTAAGAAAGAGGTTCACTTCTTAAAATATTCTATATATGTATGGGGAATAAGGGAATGGGTCGGATTTATCCTGACTGAAGCAAGAGTAACAATTCAATTTATAATGCGACAAGAGTGGGTATAGCAATTAAAATTACGTGAAAAGAAAATGGGTCAAGTGGTTGATATTATACCTTCAGGACCAGAACTTCTTATTTAAAATGATGGATCCATCAAATTTGATCAACCATAACCAGTAATCCTAAATTAGGTGGATTAGGCCAGAGAGATGCATAAATAGTACGTCAAGTGTTCTTATTGGCATATGTTATTCTGGCACAAATCTTTTTAGTTCTTAAAAAGAGAAGGTTCCATTGGCCGAAATGAATTTCTAGACTCGCGAATTTATTGACAAAATTAAATTATGAAAGACTTTTTATTTACTTGGTGATGCAGGATCAATTTCAGAATCTGTTCCAGCATATATGGTCACTTTGAACGATAATATTATATGATTTACAATGAATTATAAGGTGTTCAATATATGGATTGAAAACTATGGAAGTCTAGTTTTCATAACAATAAGCGGTTTATGAAACAAAGGTCTATGGAGAGAGTTATGACCATTTACTAGAGGCTGTCAAACTGCACTCGGGGAACAACATTTCTTGTGTTAGTTGGTGTTTCAAGATATTTGTACATGGTTTATTAGTCTATTTTCGAAATATTATATGGTTTGAAAACTATGGAAGTCTAGTTTTCATAACAATAAGCGTTTTATGAAACAAAGGTCTATGGAGACAGTTATGACCATTTTACTAGAGGCTGTCAAACTGCACTCGGGGAACAACACTTCTTGTGTTGGTTGATGTTTCAAGATATTTGTACATGGTTTATTAGTCTATTTTTAAAATATTATACTATTATTTTTATCAGATATTAAGGTCATGTTTAATAATTTTATGAGTCAAAGTTAAGTTTATGTATTTTCTAGAATAGGAAAATGTGAAGTATTCAAATTGTTATTTTCTATGTTTTGGAGGGATTTCCAAAACTTCTATATAAACCCCTTCAAATAAAAAAATAAAAAAATAAAAAGAGAGAGAGAGAGAGTTGAAGTTAAATAATTTTTTATCTGCAAGTGTTATTGCATTAAGAGTTGAGTGATTCCGCGATAGTGGCTTTGGTCGATATCCATGCTCCGAATCTTGAGGGGGAGTATTGAAGAGCATCATCTCCATATCAGTAGCTAGCTTGATTGATAATGGAGGTCCAGTTCGTATTTGGGAATTAGGGATTTAGGAATTGATTTTAGGTTTTTATTTAATTTCTTTTGTAACTCTATTTTGTATATTATTTACGCGATTTCTCTAGTAATAGGATTAGCGTTTCTTACTCTATTAGCCGCCTTATATATTTTGTATATAAATAGGGGTTCGAACCTGTTATAAAGCACACAATCACAATTTTTACTGGAAATAATTTCTTTCTTCACTTTCTCTTTTCTTCAAGATTCATCTTCAATTTACACGATTTAACAATTCCAAACACTAATGGTTTCCAATAATCTATATTTCTATAAATAACATCTCTGAGTGCCTAAAATCTTGCATGAAAATTAGTAATTTTAGTCGGAAAATGCTTTTTTGACTGAGCTGTAACCATGCAACTCCATTACATTAGTTAGAAAATGAATTGTTCCACCGGTTACCTATTCAATAGACAATAGGTTTATGTTGAAATATCATTTTAATCTACATTCACAGTATTTTTGAAAATTACAAGAGTGGAACATTGTGTATTTCTTACCATTTCTTATTTTATTTTATCAAATGTATTGAATAGGGACTTCAAGTTTAGCTCATTGAGTTTGATTAATATACAAATGAGATCGAATTGGAACAACAATTATCACTTAATATATTTTAAAATTCATTATGAGCTCGACTTAATCTAATTTTTATTATTTAGTTTTGAAAACTCATACCATCTTTCTCTAAAATAAAGTAAAAGATTAAACTGACATTTTCTTTAAAATAAAAAAAATAAAGGTGGGACTATTAATGAAAAATGGTAAACTACGGAACGGAATTTGGCAAATTGTTATTGTTTGGGATGAAAAATCAAAATTTGTAATTAGTTTGGGACGAATTTAGTAATCTTGCCACGTTGAGGGACGGATCCATGATTCAAACTTTCGGGCATAGTCGAAATTTTATTAAAAATGATATGTCAACTATTTAATTCACGTAAGCTCATTAAAATAGTTAATACTACAAAATTGATCGTTAATAAGATCTATATATGAATTCAAATATGTAAGTAATTTAATGATAATATTATCGAAGTTGTGTACCATGTTCTTTTATATCATAGAATGTATGTATGCGGAATCAGTTTCAAGTTCGTCACCTATTATATAACATAAAAGAATTCATTTTATAATGAGATATACCTTATTAGTAGTCATGGTAATATAGAACGGCAGTCGGAGTCAATGTGGATTTTTTATGTGGGATTAAATGATAATTATGTCATTTCAAAGGAATTTGCTCTGACAATAGGAGAATTACTCTGATCCTATCACTAGCCTTACACTATTAATCTATTATGCGAAAGCAATATTCATAAAAGAAGATTCAAGATTAAAGTTTATGAGCTAAAATGATTTAAAGAGTTGATAATAAAAATTACGTCAAATCTTAGGCCATCTCCAATGGTTGAGGGCTAGCCCCGGGCTCTGGAGCCTCAGGCTAGCTCAGGGTCAGTCCGGGGTCCTGTCTGGTCGTCTTCAATGGTTGGGCTCTGTGGGGGAATTAATTCCACTTTCTTCCTTTGTCCACTCTCACCTATTAATATTATAGTTTTAATTTTTTTAAATATTAATATTAATAATAGTAATTATATTAGTACTCGTAATTTAATTATTAATTATATTAAATAGAATATTTAATTAAATTACTTTTCTTGTCTATTTTGGAATGTATTTAAATATTTAATTTAGCTTAAGTATTAATCTAAATTTTATTTATATGATTGTTTATTTTGTATTTTTAACTAATTTCGTATCTTAAAAAAAATTTATTTGTATGAGTGTTTAATTAAATGGACTATTTCTATATTTATTAGTATATCATAATTTTATTTATGTGTTACTTTAAATAATTAATCATATACTATATAATTAAAACCTATCACATTAATTAAAACAACACATTAATTAAAATAACAAATTAATTAAACAACACATTAATTAAAATAACACATTAATTACAATAACACATTAATTAAAATAAAACACTAATTAAAACAACACATTAATTACAACAATACACAACATTAATTAAATTTTAATTAAAGATAAACATTAATTAGGTTTAAATACTCAACATAAATACATAAATACACAACAAAAGAAAACCTAAAAAAAAAAAGAAAAACGGCCCAATCAGGTGCTGCCACTTGGCGGCACCTTCTTCTCCAATTAAGCCACCCTCCCCGTTCCCACCAGCGAGCCGCCCCGAGACCGCACCATCTCCAGCGGTTTTTGCGCCGCAGCCCGACCCCGCCCCGAGCCCGTATGGTGTTGGAGATGGCCTTATTGGATCCAGCTTTGGGCTCTGCACTTCTAGCCCATGCACAAAAGAAAACTGGGTCGTCCCATCATCATATATATAATCCAAACCACTAACTTAAGTACTATATATTAGTAGTACTAAACTAATTCTATTTTGTAAACATCTTGGGGGTACTATAGATCCGTTAATGGCACATATGTTGTCAACATTAAATGTAGTATAACGGTAGAATGATACTCAAGATAAATATTAAATAATATAGTTTGTGATGAAAAATCAAAATCACAAATTTAATTCCGAACGCATTCTACAATTTTGACCCAATTAGACGAGATAATATGTAACTAATTCCCTGATAATAAATTAAAAAAAAATCCCTTTCTTTGTCTTTTTTTGGTTTTCTTGTCTTTCTCTCATTTTTCTCCGGAAAACATGCACCATTCCAACGAATAAAATTCCCAACAAAAATACGTTCTGGCCTAAATGCTCTACAGAAATCCTCTTCAGAAAAGCCATTAAAGAACCCTTTGATGAATGGTTTCAAGGTGACTTACATTAGCACCATTTCTGAAAAGGGTATCCAAAATTTCATAGCTTTTTCTTTTTTGAGGATCTTATATAAAGAAAAAAAGGAATTATATTCTATTATACATCGGTTTTGAATTTAAGGCCAAGAAAAATAGGTATTAGCCTACTTGTGTATGTATATTGATATATATATATATATATATATAGGAGTGTTAATCCGTTGTTGGGAATTTTGTGACGCTGGGGGCAATTCACTTAAGGCTGAAAAGGCTTCAAAATTTTAATTTATTAGTATTATTCGTGCTGATTGTTGGGAATTAATTTCTGAATTTGAATTGATAAAGGCTCAAACCATGCATAGTTATCGACATAGCTTTGTGTACTTTCGTGTGGATTCAATTAAATGAGAAGGGTATCACAATGGGGTGAATGTAATAATCATTTGAGAAACAATGGACTCAGGAAGGGTTCAAATTGTGGCTGTTTTTGTTGCTCTGCTTTGTGTTTTTGCAGCAAATTATTCAGAAGGAAATAGGAAATTAGCACAAAGCAATGGAGATTCTTCGGATGTTAAGGGCATTGCCATTGATGAAGATACGGTATGCTAATCGAGTGCTTATTTCTCTCTGCTTTTGCTCAGTAAACTTATTTGTGTATACTTTATTGTGGATTATGATATCATTATTCAATAAACTTCATTTGTAATCCTTGTGAAGGAAATACTGATAATTATTAGTATTTGATTGGAAGGGCTAGCTTTCATTTTCAAGCTTTGTATTGTATGTGTTGTTCTTTAATCAATGTTTCTATTGATCCAAAAAGAAAATTGTTGTATTTGGTCTGCATATCTTCAAGTGCCATTAAGAATTGGGTCTCAGCCTGAAAGAGTAAATTTTCTTTAGACCTCTTCAAGAATTTTGAAAAAGCAATAAGATAATTTCAAAATCAAGAGAGATGAAAGAGTTGAAATATTGCATTTCTTGAACTTGGATCATGATACATTTCTGCTTGGAGAAATAAAAGGGGTGGTCTTTTAACAGGCGAAACAAGTATGGAGCTACTGTACAAAAGAGTTTAAGGACATGGACTCCGATTTATCTCAGTCAACAATCAGTAGTTATGATGGAGTAGAATTTGATTCAATACCCAGTCTTCCTCCAAAGAAGAAGGAATCTATTTTGGAGTGCTTAAGAAAAAATAATTTACCATCACAAAAGTTAAGAGCTAAGCAAGAAACTTGGTCGAATGAGAACCAAAATCAGTTGCCTAGTTTGGCTAATGTTCGGAGAAGGTCCCTAATGCAAAAAAGGCTCCACCATGGAGTTGTTAAAATCGAGCCAACCCCAGTTAGTTTGGGCCCCTCTCCTTCTCCTTCTCCTGCTTCACCACCCGTAGTCAAGGCTCCTAAGCCATCTCCTCCACGCCATCGTGTTAACCCTTCTCCACCATCTCATATAAATCATCCTCCACCAGTAAATACTCCCTCGAGAAACAACAACAACAACAACAACAATATCGTAACATATTTAGTAGTTGCTATAGTTGCATCTATAATTGCAGGAGTTGCTCTTGTAGCTGTGGTCTTATTGCTATGTTTGAAGAAAAAGAATGAGCCAATAGATATGAAAACCGATGCAATGCCTCCTCTGAACTTTGGCGCTAGTTACGTATCTTCTGGTACGTGAGCCTTCTTAGTTGAGTTCTTATAGTGGTATTACTTATTGCTAATATTATAGTTGTTCAGGTAATACAAGCAATAAAGATTTCAAGGCTCCTTCAACAATTAACAGTTCGGCAACAATTCACGATTCTTCAGAAGCTGATGCAAAATCATTTGAAAATAAAACTAATGCTAACTTATTACCACTTCCTCCTGGAAGAACAGAAACTCCGATTCAAGAACCACCAGCTCCTCGTCCTCCACCTCCGCCCCCTAAACCCCCTGCTCCCGCCCCTCCACCACCACCTAAATTCAGTCGACCTCCTCCTAAGCCACCAGTGCCTGGCATTGGTAAGCCTTCGCCACTTGGACTACATAATCGAGGGCGCTCTTCTATTGGGGAAGCAAGTGAAGTTTCTGATGAATCTGATGCTCCAAAAACGAAGTTGAAGCCGTTATTCTGGGATAAGGTTCTCGCCAGCCCTAATCACTCGATGGTATGGCACGAGATTCAAGCTGGGTCCTTTCAGTAAGTTATTTTTGTATTGGGCTAGTAACTTAATTTTATTTATTACATTCTTTCGAGTAAATATCTCGCATATGACCCTCTCTGGATTTGCAGATTTAATGAAGAGATGATGGAAACTCTCTTTGGATACGTGCCCGCAGATAATAAGAACCAAAACCAAGTTAAAAAGGAAACACCTTCCTTTGAAACTCCTCAGCTTATTCAGATTATTGATCCCAAAAAATCACAAAATTTAGCTATTCTTCTAAGAGCATTGAATGTGACTACAGCCGAAGTCTGTACTGCCCTCGAAGAAGGTACGTTTTACAATATTTGAATAATAAACGGTGTAAAGGTTGTAATGTACGTGCTAGCTATTCGATTTGTCTGTATATTAATTAGTTTCTTCACTTTTAACTTCTTGATGGAGTGCCCTTTGTTGTAAATTGATCAGGTAATGAGCTCCCACCTGAACTAATTCAAACTTTGTTGAAGATGGCACCAACAACAGAGGAAGAACTAAAACTTAGATTATACAGTGGAGACATTACTCGTCTTGGCCCAGCTGAAAGGTTCCTCAAAGTCATGGTCGACATTCCGTTTGCTTTTAAACGTCTCGAATCACTTCTTTTCATAAGCACGTTTCAAGAAGAAGTTTCTTCAATCAAAGAGTCACTCGCAACTTTAGAGGTTTGTATGCAAAATATCAATAATCCTTATTGTAATCAAGGATCAAAATTTTGTTTTTGAGTATGTTTTGGTCAACTAATTTTGAAAACTTTTCGAAGACACAATAAAAAAGATGGTGTAAAATGCAAAAATACTCACTATGCTTTGCCTAATTAGCAAAAAAGACTATGTAATGTTTATTACCAAAAAGTTTCAAAACTGCACTTTATTTCTGTTTCTATTTATTCATAAATAGAAAATTTTCAATATTTTCGATGAGAAAAAAATAAAATTGATCCATGATTGTAGTCTCTACAGAGACATTTTTAAGTATAAAAAGGTAGTTAATATGTCTAAGAATCCTTTCAGGTAGCTTGTAAGGAGTTAAAGAACAGCAGACTCTTCTTGAAACTCTTGGAAGCCGTTCTCAAAACCGGGAACCGCATGAATAACGGCACTTACCGTGGAGGTGCACAAGCATTCAAACTTGAAACACTCTTAAAATTGTCTGATGTTAAAGGAACCGATGGAAAGACCACTCTTCTTCACTTTGTCGTGCAAGAAATAATTCGGTCAGAAGGCATAAGAGCTGCCCGGAAATTAAGAGAGAGCCAGAGTATGTCCAGTTTGAAGACAGAAGATCTTATTGAAGCTGATACCGAACACGAAACAGAAGACTATCACCGAAGCCTCGGTCTTCAAGTAGTTTCTGGGCTTAGCAGTGAGCTCGAGAACGTTAAAAAGGCAGCACAAGTTGATAAGGAGAATCTAAGTGCGTCTTTGTTCAAACTTGGTCAGTCGCTCGTAAATGCTAAAAAGTTTGTTGAAAATGAGATGAAGAGTATAGAGGGAAAGAGTGATTTCCGTGATGTTCTTGATAGTTTCGTGAAGAATTCAGAATCTGATGTTACTTGGCTACTACAAGAAGAAAAGAGGATAATTGAATTGGTTAAGAGTACGGGAGATTATTTCCATGGTAAAGCTGGAAAAGACGAGGGTGCTCGACTCTTTGTTATAGTTCGTGATTTCTTGTTAATGTTGGATAAGGCTTGTAAAGATGTTAAAAGTACGACTAAATTGCCATCAAAGGCGCCAAGAAAAGAAGCTTCGACTTCTCAAGAACCACGTCACGAGTCTGTGCCAGATTATCGTAAACGACTATTTCCAGCAATTAGGGAGAGGCAAATGGACGATGACTTCAGTTCAGATGATGAAAGCTGATCTGATTAACACTATTTTAAGGTTGAATATTTTATGTATTTAGTAAATGGATAGCCAAATTTTGGAGGGAAGTGTTATGAGTTATTGCTATTTTTTGTGTAATTATATATACAAGTGAATTGTTCCTCGAAATGAGATGATTTTTATATGTATAAACTGGATGTGCTTGTGATGATGTTGAAATCTGTAATGTTTGGGGTGTCAAAACAGGACATAAATATGACATTAAATTTATATACTACTGTATATATGTATATAATATGCTAAAAATAGAATCTTGATTTGGTTTCATTTCTAATTCTTTTAAATACAAGAAATTGTTCAAAGTAAGAAGAAAAGCTCAATGCTTTTTCTTTCTGATGAACAAAAATACGGCTTCCAAATTAAGTTACTAAAATAAGAGCTAAAATTTGCCCGGAGGCAAATGGTTTACTTGAATAGAGCCATATTTGAGTTAAGTTTTGTCTTCATGAGCAAATTTGACTTTCAACATTTTACCAAAAGAGGACTATAATTTCTTCCACAAAATTAATGATCATATCCGTTAAATTTAAAATATTAGATATAACCAGTAAATTTAAATTCAAGTTGATGCCGCTAAAAATATTTCTTTTCTTAACTTTTTTTTTTTGGGTTTCCAACATATTTAGTGGATAACTCTTCTAACAGGAATTCAAACATGAATCCGCTACTTTGCAGTGACTAATCTTTTACACTAAACTAATCATATGTTAGTTTTCTTTACGATTGTAGAAAACTCAAGAGGACGAAATATTTTACTTCTCATTATTGTGAGTATGGAAAATAAGAAAAGTAAAATAAGTTTGTATTTTATTCCAAATACGACTCAAAGTAATAAAATGGAAACTTAGGGTAATATTTAGGTGAACGGGTCAGTCCAGAAAAGTGCCCACTCCACCTTTCTCACATAGACGACTCCGTCCAAAACCTAGAAGCACACAGCACAGCACAGCGCCACACCAAATAACACATCTAACAATGGCGCCCAAAGCCCCCTCTCGCTCTCATCAGCTTCGCAAATCTTCCAAAGACAAAGAAGAAGAGAGAGAGAAATCCCCTCCTCAAGAAGTAGATGTTGAAGAAGATGAATCAGAAGAAGAAGAATCTGAAGAAGAAGAATCGGACCAGAAACAGACCAAAACCCCAAACCCACAATCCAAATCCGGCAAACCAAAGGATAACGGGTGGATCGAGTCGGATACCGATTCAGACTCCGAATCCGACGCCTCCCCTTCTGACTACAAATTACAGCCCATCACCCAGCCTTCAGCCACCACCCCGCCATCGAAACGTCGCCGTACCGCCACTACTACTGCCCCGTCTCGTTCCTCACCAAGAGGCATCAAAAAGCCGAAAAATCAAACCGAGCTTAAGGAGCAAAAATCCATTCCTCCTAGTGGTGCTATCCCTAGGGTTTGGAGTAATGCGGATGAGATAATTGTACTCAAGGGCATGTACGATTTCAAAAACATAGAAGGTGTAGACCCAATTTCCGATTTCGGTGCTTTTTACGACTGGATCAAGGGAAAATTACAGGCTAATTACTCAAAGGAACAACTGAGAAATAAGGTTCGTAGTATGAGGAGGAGGTTCGACAATGCTATTAAGAAATGTGTGGATGATTCCGACCCTGTATTTTCAAAGCCGCATGAAGTTTTGGCCTTTGAGCATTCCAAGAAAGTATGGGGTGACTCGGTGGAAAAAGTTAAGAATGCCCCAAAAAATCTGGTTAAGGAGACTAATACAAAGAAAGAAACTTTGGTTAGAATGGTGGATGAGAAAGAAAAGGGTGAGAAAGAAGGTGTTTTTTTGTCAAAGTACCCGTTTTTGAAAGCCTCTTTTGATGATGCTGCGAGGAACTATCCATCTTTGGTGTGGGGTATGAAGTTTGTGAAGGATAATATGAGTTTGATTGGGAGTGAGAAAGCTAAGGAAATGGATGAGAAGTGGAAGCAGTTGCTTGTGGAGGAGACCGAGTTTAATTATAAGAAGGCGGCTTTCATTAGGGATCAGGTTAAAAAGTTGTTGGGTTAGTGATTTTATCGAAAATTTGGTTAACTAGTTAGTTATGTTCATAATTAATCGAACATCTGTTTTGTTGATGGATTTAGTCCTTGATGATGATTTTGGATCTATATGTATTAGGCGATTATGTCTACTATGTATCTGCCTAGCTGTTGTATAATCTAACTCTCTGGTTGTGTTCATATTTTCTCCATGTGATGAATTTTCAGCTATTTTTAACTATCCATTACAAGTAATAGTTTCTTCATTCAATGATTAAATGATTTGTTTTCTCCTATTTTTGGGACTCAAGAAGGCTTTTAAAGCATTTCTTGGTAACTTCATCACTATGTTGCTTGAATTGTTAGGCTTTTATTACAATTTTTACATGTCAATGTTGTACTTTAAATTAACAAGCTTAATGCTTTTATATTTTATTACCTTCCATTTTGACAAATGGTCCTTAGTAGTCTTCGTTTTGGATGGAGCTTACTCATGTTAATGTGAGTAGGTTATTGGTGCAAGTCAAAGTCTTGTCTGCAATTTATCATTAAAACATTTCTTTGTGTGTTGTAGTTATTTTGTTACATTCACTCTTGCATTATTAATTCGTGCATTTTGATGTTACTGCAAGAAATACTAAGTTACTAGAGAGGCGGAGCAATTTATATTATAATTTATATACTTTAAATTATGCTTTTTCAACATTGTATATATAATGTGTATTTCATATTCAAAACTTTGAGAGCACTAATATGTATTTCTTCAAACAGTCTAATTGCTATGTACTAGAATTCTGAGATTTGTAAATCCATTTGGGGTAAGTGCCAATGTGCCATTGCACAAAACTACACGCACGAATTTGGAAGTTACACTGCGATTTTTTGTTTAGCTATAATAATGTTATAAAGATTCGAGAAAATCATCTCTCGATTTACCTTCTGAGCCATCAGAAGTTGGCATACTTCCTTATAAATTTTTTTTGTTTCCTTGGCTGGAAATGTGTCGAAGCTCCGCGCTAAGGCCAATGTTAATATTTTACTGTTGTGACAATAATTTCATATTTAATAGCTCAATGAGGGTTTTTTAGCAAATACCGACTTTAGGATGACTCTAATATTTAGTTGCTTAGTTTGAGCAATTCTCATTTTCATTTAGTTTGTATTTCTGCAAAGGTGTGTTACTGCTCTTGTTACCTTGATCTTCTATTGTATGTTCTTTCGTCGTAGTTTTTCACATTCACTAAGTAAATACAAGAAATCAATCTGCTGCTTGGTAAAATATGCAAGAAAAAACATGCTCCATACATTGCGCAACAGTCATTTTCGTAGATGGTAATCTCTTCTTGTGCAATAGAGGTGAAGATCAATCACATAACCAATAATCAAAATAAGGCATTCATTATATTTAACTGATATATGCGGTTGTCATACATGAATGGATCTACTGAGAAAACTTTCAAAAAGGTTGTTATACTACAATATCTTGTCTCGAGGACCTCGAAAACACACTAATAATGTCCCCTGGAAACTAGTGGAGTAATAATCAAAAAAGCAGAGATTCAAGTAACTTAAAAGTCAAAAGGGTTAACAGAGATAAGGTTGAAAAATAGGCACATTTCCATATCATACATACTGCCGACTGCCTTGTATTAGGGAAGTGTAGCAGTGGCAGTAACATAATAAGCCACTGAAAACAGGGCATGAACCATACACAGAATCCCTCCAATTGACAAATAATGATGGTGAGTAAAGCCACATGAAGCTCTTTTTTTGCTGTTTGACATTGTCCCAATCACCAGCATTGACAAACCAACAACCAGAATTATCCTGCATACATTACAATTTTCAAAATATTAAATTTTGATGACTTTCAATATGATATTTCATTTGATTTCATGATTATATATATATATTAGGGAAAATGTTGGTTACCATGTGAAAACGAGGCATGTTATTGACAACTGCTTGCTAGGGGATGCTTTTGAAATCTCGTCTCGAGTGCAAACACTACATCCTCCGAGCAAATTTGCAAAAACATGAGCTATGACCAAGAGAATTCCAGCTGCTAAACCAAATACATAAGCATCGTGGCTCGGCTCTTTACACTCGAATATCCATAGCCTCAAGTGCTTTTCCTATATTTATAAGCAAAAAACATACTATATGTTAATCAGGCACCATGACCATATCATAACATCAGTACCTTACTCAGCTGAAATTCAAGAATCAAACATGGTCTTAGTGTTTTGAACTATATAATGTAAATCACCTGGTTTTGAGCGGCTTCGGCTCTGATTCCGAGGATTCCGGCAACGACATCCAATGCCACAATCACAAGACAGGCAAATATGCCAAGAAGTTTGGCCATTTTTTCAAGTATATATATATAATATAGCCTTGAGGGACAAGAAAATGAAGATTGTATTAGAGAATGAAATGTGTATAGGAAATAATGTATATGTAGATGAATAAATAAGGAGAGTAATATATATATATATATATATATGTGTGTATGCAAATGTGATGTGTGATGAGATGAGATTTAGATTAGAAAAGCTTCTTTTGTCAATAAGGTGGTAACTTTATAGTGCTTTTGCGTCTGTTTTCTACTTTTATTTTCTTTTTTTCCAACCTTTGGATTCCTTTCAACAGGGAGCAAGGAAAGTAGGGTATAAACCAACTAAGAAGTAGTGTGGCTACTGAGTAAGCATATATCTCTTTTTAAAGGTTTTCGGTGCAGCATATGCAATTAATTTTTTTACTTAGCTTTGAATTATCTAATTAAAGTAATTTTATTTTCTTTCACCACTAAGAAAATGTAAAATTAATTCCACTTTACAGTTCGTGCATTATTAATATTTCTGACTCAAAACTCCAAAACTAATAAATCTAAACATACTAAAAGTGATGTCATGTATTTTACAGATAATTACATTACAAGGACTAAGTACGTTACATGTATAGCAGTAAGATAATTATAGGAAAATGTTGAAACTAAGGGCATCTCCATTGAGGTGGGGGAGGGGGAATCCATGGGGGAAGGGGTGAAGAAATGAACTTTGGTGAGGAGAGGGGTGGGAGAGAGGGGAGTCTTTGGGAGGTGGATAACCACCTCCTGAGGGCACTGGCGGAGCTATGTGTAGACTGGGGGGGGCGACCGCCCCCCCAAAACTTTCAGGATTAAATATTAGTAGTAGTAAAATATGTAGTAATAACTGTGTTGGCCGAGTGGTTAAGGAATTGCTGGGGTAGGACGGAGATCTGGGTTCGAACCTAGCTTGGTTCAATTGATTCTTATATCAATTCTTAAGCCTTTTTCAAAAATTTTCCCTTTCTTTCTCTTCAATTCTTAAGCCATTTTTTTTAATTTTTCTTTCTTTCTCAATAGTTAAGCCTTTCTTTTAATTGTTTCTTTCTTCTTAATAATTATTTAAGGAATATGATATTTTATTGTTATTATAATACAAGCATTTTTTTTATAATTTTCTTTATTTAGTGCATTATTCCTAAAAAAATCTAAATAGTTGTGAGAAGAATAAAAATTTTATTTTCTTTATAATATATAAAGTCTTCTCCTTATAATTATATTTATTTAGTGCACTTTTCTTTATGTAATATTCTTTATTAAGTATATTGTACATTTCAAAAAAATCTTTGTCAATAATTGTAAAAGAATATATTATTTTTCTAATTATTTAATCCCTCGAAAAAATTTCGCCCCCCCAATAAAATCGATCTAGCTCCGCCATTGCCTGAGGGGGTAGGGAGGTGGGTGGCCAGACCTCCCCACCCATCTCTGTCGTTGTCCTGCACATATTTTTTTTTCTTTTTTGAATTTTCTTTTAGTTAAATTAAGAATATTTATATAAAAGATTTTTTTTTAATCTTAGACTTAAAATTAATTTATTTTATTACTTGTAATGTTATTATTAATGTCAATGTTAAATTATTTATTATTAATGTTAGTGTTCAATTTACTATCATTATAATTATTATATATTTATTATCATTAAATTAAGTGAGAGTGGGGAATTATGATAATTCAATTATAATAAAATGGAAAGATTGAATCATTGAAGATTACTATAAAAAGAGAGTCTGAAGGGGAAGGAGAGTCTGAGGGAAATGGGAGTCTGAGGGGAAGGGGAGTCCATACTCACTGGAGATGGCATAATGGTCTTATGCAATTGAAGGGAAGATTGGAGCTAGGGACAAAATTAAGCAAGTGATAGTACTGAAGGAGTTAAAGTAGGTAATAAACATAATTTAACTTCTTTCTTTTTTCTTTTGTTCAACATTTAATGCGGATTAGTATTAAGATTACATGTGTTTCTATTGTGGCTACGACGAGTGCAGATTGCTATTGCACCAAACAATCAAATCTCAGGTTCAAAGAATATATTATTATTTTAGTAAATAGCATTTAACCATATAACAGTTTTTTTTCACCCTGATTCCATGGGTCTATTTGGATGGGTTTCGACTCAGTTTCGTAAGTCTCGGTTTTAAAAAATGATTAGAGGATTTTTTATGAAACCTTTGAAATCTCATTTGGTTATGTTTTGATTGTTGAGTTTTATGATTCTAAAAATGTTGAAATTCCACTTGAATTAGTTTTGGATAAGGAGAGTTAATGTCAGATTTTTCAAATATGAACATTGAAGTGTGTGTCAGGTTGCCCACCACTTTTGAAGAATTGTGGGTCACTTACCTAAAAAAAATAGTGATAATTAGATATTCTACCACGTATATTGTATACATATCAATGATATCATGTGAAAATCAATTATGAATTTTATGCAGAAGATGATATACAGAACAACTCTTAAATATTTGTTAATTTTATAATGTGTCAAGTATATTATATTTAATACAATAATATTCAATTATAATATATATCCAATATAATAACATAAATTATAAATTAATCATATAGAAAAGAAGAATTATAAAGTGCCAAAGCTAGCGGAAAATTTTACTATATGCTTGTGTAAAACCTTATTTTTAAATAACAAGATGTTTAAAAAAGCAAATTAAAAGGTTCATACTCATTTCCGAATTTATCGTTAAAAATCATAAAGGTTGTTTTATTCAATTTGTGTATTAAAAAATATTATTCAATTTTTACTATGTTAGAATTAATGGAGGATTAGATATTAGACGACTTGTAAGTATGATGAGTGGATTCTTGGAATGACACGTGTCATTTTGGTGAATGACACGTGTGTTGCACAGTGTAGTATTTAAGTAATACTCCCTCTGTCCCATTTTAAGTGTCATTTTAGGTGTTTTCACACATATTAAGACACCTATTTAATTGCCTCAATTTTAGGGAAAAAACAAATGATATTCCTAAAATACCCTTACATTCTCTCTCTTCCTTTTTCTTTTATTCTCTCTATCTTTCTCTTTCTATCTCTCTTGGAGTAATAAAGTAAGAGAGAGAAAAAGCAAAGGGCAAAATGGGAAAGTATGTAATTAAAAGTGCATTGAAACTCTAAAGTGACAAATAATTTGGGACAAAAAAAATTCTCTAAAACGACACTTAAAATGGGACGGAGGGAGTATAAAATAGCATCAGTTTATAATCAAACAGGATTTCAGTAATCTAATAACAGTAATATAGTACGAATCTGCTAAACTATGGCTACATGTGATGGGTTTTGGCCCAATCTCATAGATTTTGCGAGATCGAGGTAAAACTCTTTCAAATAAATATTCGTCAAACCCATGAAACTCATTGTAAACACATTCATAAATTTATCTCCAAACTATCGGAAAGTACTTAAAACTAAAAAAAATACACAGAACATAGAACAATTTTAAAAGTACTTATTAAGAAACTTTTTGACAAAAAAATCATTAAAAAAGGAAAAAGATTAAAAGAATAATTACTATGAAAGAAAAAGAAAAAAGACGAACAATAAAAAAAAAAAAGCAAAGTTAAAGAACATAGAACAATCAAAATATATGAATAAATAGTCATTATTGGGATTTGAACTCTAGAAGAAAAAGTCTAATCAAGTGAAATAAGATAAATGTTGTGTATATAAAATTAATAAAACTATAAATATTTTAATTTTAAATTTTTCTAGGGACGTAAATATAAATTTTGAGGACCCTAGATGCCGGTCCAAATTGCCTAGCACTTGGGCCGGCCCGGTCATAATACCACAAAAATATTATGCCAAGTATTAAAAGAGACAAACGATATTTAACATTTAATTTTTTGTCTCCATAAAATTAGAGTACTTTCATGCATGCAATTTAAATATCATATAATAATACTTATTCTTGCTAAACACTATTATATAGATTAATAAACCAAAAAAAAAATTGACAAATAGAGTTTAACATAATTTTATGTTTGTTACTAATTATAAGCAATACCATAATCTTTAATTAGTTCCATAGAAAATCAAGGTTTACTCGCTGCAATTAATACAACAGTATTTTCGAACCTGGCTTGGTACAAGTAGTTGGATATCTGTTTGTACCCAAAAAATCGCCCTCGATAAATCGAGGTATGACGGCTCGATGACAAGCCAAAAATGGCAATAAAGCCGAACCAAGTCACTCCAAACGGGTCGAACCAGATCGGACCCAAGTTGGACCGAAAATGAGCCCAATCGAGACAATGAATTGGCCACGAAATTTTCGCAATTAATTAAAATTTAGGACAAACATAAATTAATTAATTGACAAAGTTAATTAATTTATGGGCCAAATTTAATTAATTAACAATTGAGGCCAAATTATGCTTAAAACCGATTGAGCCCAATTAACTCAATAAATGATTTTGGATTAATTAATTAAGTTAATTAATTAATTGGACCAAGGCTAATTAATTGGCCCACTCAGCTAATAGGGCCATTAATTAATTAATGGGGCAAATGATAAAACGAGACCAAAATGGCCCGACCCAAGGCCAAGCTTGGTCCGACCAGCCCAAGCCAACCGCGGCCCAGCCCAGATCGGCCATGACCAAATGGGTCGACCCACTAGTGTGTTTTAATTAATTTGATTTAATTATGAGAGAAGGATAAGTGCTAATTTAGTTGGCATAACAAAATTCCTTAATCTTCTCATAATTAGTTACCATGTCAGATTGGAATTCAAATTAAAACAAAAGACACGTTTCTTTCTTCCTTAACCTCCATTAACACTAATTTTCAGCAAAAAAGAACAAGGAAACTACCATCAAGGTAGTGGAAGTAGTGGAGAGGTTTCAAAATAGTGGAGAAAGTGGGATAGTGGCTGTCAAGGCATCAGCTTTTGGCCATCAGCTCTCCAGATCCAGCAGCTATAAATACCTTGATACTGTCAGTCGCGCAGGACACACAACTCAATCTACAAAAACTCAGTCTACACTGATCGGCTCAACGCCTCTCCGGAAGTCCAGCGCTCCGCTGCTTCTTTTTCAGCAAACACCTGTAGAACCCCTGATTATCAACCGTCCCTCCTCAGCCACCAGCCACCTCGACAGCCTGAAGTTAAGCCGCCGCCGCCGCCCAAAATCCTCCGCCGCCGCCCAAGGTCCGCCGCCGCCGCCGCTAAAAATAAGCCGCCGCCGCCGCCGACATTAAGCCGCCGCCGTCGATACTAAGCCGCCGCCGCCGCTGCTTCCGCTGTCCAGACGCTGTCTCGAGCGAAACCCCTTGATAGCAGGCAGTTGACAAGCTGTTTTCTGTCAAGTTATCAGTCTGTCAACTCGTTGATAACAGTCTGTCCCTCCTCAGCCACCAGTGATCCCTGACAGCCTGAAGTCTTGCCGCCGCCGCCGCCGCCGCTCACAGTAAGCCGCCGCCGCCGCCGCCGCTCTCTTCCGCCGTCAGCTGACACTGACTCGAGCGAAACCACTCGTATCAACCAAGTAGCACGCTGGTAACTGTCATGTAAGTGCCCACGTATTTATGTGACAAACTCATTGAGTAGCCATCTGCTTGATGAGCTCGTCGTCAAGTAGCCATCTGCTTGACGGCTATCGGCTAAGTAGCCATCTGCTTCGTCGATGCCTTGGTCAGTGGCCACCCGCTGATCAGGAGCCCGATTGGTGGATATCCATCAAGGTTGGGCGAACCACTGACGGTGGTCCCCCGTCGTCAGTGTTACTTTCTGTCTGTCAACTTAACGCATTGTCCTGTTTCATCAGCTCATCGGCGGGTTCCCTGCCGATAAAGGAGTCATTTTTCAGAACTTAATCAACTTATCAACTCGTTTGGCAGACCTTGCCAAGAAAGGAGAACTTCACCGTTTTGCATATTTTTGTAATGTTTGTACATCGGGAAACGAATTAATTTTCTTTTATTATTAAAAGTAATTTGGTTCGTATATTTTGTTCCATTTACTTAAAATATGCTTTACGTCGATTAATTTCCATTGATATGCTGTTTCTGTCAAGCCTTTGTTTTCTGTCAAGGTGTATGCTTAAACTGATTGATCGTCAAGGTATTAGGTTCACTGATATGATAAACAGGCCATCAATTGGCTATAAAAATATGGCATTCAAGAGAGATTTTCATAAATTGTTAAGTCCTGCGGCCAGGCAGGCATAGAAAAGAACTAGGGGTAGTGTTTGCCTACTCTGTCGCAATCGTTTGGAAGTCAGCCTTATCAGGACAACGTATCTCGATATCAATATGTCTTTGTCAGGACACCTATATTATCAATGTATCGATATCAATATGTCTATTTTCGAATCGTTATGTTTGCACGCACAAGCATTGGCACGCCCGCACCTTTTCCATATCATATCGAGGCATTCCTCGTCAAGGTATTGGCTCGTCGAGGGATTCACTGACAGGTTTGCAATGAACAATGCTTTGGCACACCTTGATGCCAATAATACCTCGATTTCAATCCCTCAATGCCAAACACCTCTTGACGTCAGTTTCATCGCGAACAATATTTCAACACTCTCAATGCCGATGATCCCTCGATGTCATCGAGGTATCCCTCGATATGAAATTTCCACGCAGGCAATCCCTTGACAGCAGGGTATAATCGAATCAAAATTATATACAAACAATCCCTCGATATCGTCAAGGTATTCCTCGATGTCAATCCCTCGATATCAAGGAATGCGGGTGTCAAAATTATTAGCAAACAATATTTTGGCACGCCCAGTGGGACATGAAAGTCTCTTTGTTGAAAAACCCACCAGCCAAACAGTCTATGGCTCGGGGGGCATGAAATTGTTCTATGTTTTAATTGTGTTGCCATGAAACGATTATCAGCCAACTTTGGCTAGCTGACAGCTTGATTATCTCTTTGCCAAACAGTCAATCAGTTGATACTAAGTGGTTGCTCTTTTGTTATCGACAGATGACATCACAGGTACCACGAAGGACCCGATCAACCTTGGCAAGAACACAGTCTGACTTAACGCATACATTGGAAAATCTATCAACGGTTCCACTGACTATGGAAGGAGCCGACAGAATCGATGAACTGACTGAACAGGTCCGTAGCTTCACCAGGGACCTTGAGACCAAACAGGAGGATTGGTCTAACATCGTCAGTAAGTTTGAGAACATGCTGGGCTCGGCCACTGCCGCAAGTCAGGCCAGTACAGAAGCCAGCCACACTGTAAATAATGCCTTGATACACTTGGAGGCAAAGTTGACGTCCCTCACTGAAAGCATCAACATGCTCGCCAATGGCATCCAAACGCAGGCCTGGACTGGGCCGCAGCGGACTGCCGTTGACAAGGGCAAGGGCCCTGCAATCCATATCGGAGGAAACTCATCGAGGGACGAATCGCCTTTCAAGCAAGGAAATGGACAATCTAATGTCCCGGATAAACGAGGAAGTACTTCTAAAACAAGAAATCATCTACACTCGGGGGGCAGGTCCGAAGAGGACCGCTCAGAGGCCGTCGGGTACGGCCATGAAGTACATCAGGCCAATCTATCGGCCTATGACAGGACAGTTCACCGCGCTGCAGATGGTCCAGAAGACCTCTTGACGGTGAACCAAGCCGAAGAAATGTTCGTCAGGAGACAAGGGAACAGGGCAGCGAGGTATAATAAGCCTCACCCGGAGTATATTGACCAGATCCCATTCCCGTTGAATTACAGACCGCCGAATTTTACACTGTTTTCTGGCGAGGGATCACAATCTGCCACGGAGCACCTTGCTCGATTTTCTTTGGAATGTGGCAACATGACTAACGATTTAAAATTGAAACTGTTTCCTAACTCTTTGACAGGAATGGCGTTCCACTGGTACGCCAATTTGAAGCCTGGATCGGTCCCCGACTGGCCATCCATGGAAAAAATCTTCGTGATGAACCACTACCAGGCCCCACTCGAGGTGTCCGTAATCGAGCTGTCGAACATGAGGCAGCTGACGGGACAGACTGTAGAAGAATACATGAAGAAGTTTATCAGGGCGAGAGGGTTCTGCGCCATCCCGTTGCCAGAAAAGGAATGCATCAAAATTGCCATTCATGGCATGCATTTCGAGTTACGAAAGATCATGATGGCACAATACCACGAAGACTTGTTTGAATTGACCGATCATGCGGTCCGTTATGAAAGAGTATTGAGGGATGAGAACGGCCGACAGCCTAGAGGAAGCTACTATCAAGTGGGTATGGCCGACTCCAGTGAGGAGCAGATCAATCAGGTCAGCAGACCGATTGAGCAACAGGGTATCGAGATCGGACTGGCAGAAGTGGTCTGCCCTAAGAACACCGTCTGTACGGCTCTCGCCAAGCCGAAAGAACCTCAACCTACTATCAAGGTGCCAAATAATTTGGTGCGACGAGACGCTGAATATAAGACTGACAGAGAGAGACGATACTCTTTCGACGTCTCGAAAACAGAGGCCATATTCGATCAGTTGCTGGCCGACAAGATCCTCCGTCTCAAAGGAGACCACGTGATCCCACCATCAATGAAAATATCAGGTAAAACGTATTGTAAATATCATGATGTTTGGACTCACGCAACGAACGAGTGCCTAGTGTTCAGGTGGATGGTGCAGGATCACCTTGACAAGGGCATCTTGAGGTTTGCCCCGGATTGGAAGATCACGAAACCGATGACGGTTGACACCAACCCATTCCAACAGAATGAAGTAGGGATAAATGTCATAACAATCACGGAGTTACCGACAGGCGAGAAACTGTATTCAGACGATGATCCAGATTATGACATGAGGAACAAACAAATGGGCCTGTGTGCGAGGTGCCAAAACGAATTGGCGACAGTCCCGCTGTTCATCAACCCGGCGATATATGGCCCATACATGCCTTGGCCAAATGTAATGCCGTCAGGGTATCCTTATCAGGTGATGCCGCAACCACAGGCAAATCCCCAAACAGCGCCGCAACCGCAGGCGATGCCACCACCACCACCACCTAGACCCATGGGGCCGTATCCAGTCCCAACTCCGATGGAAAATACTGAACGCGCAACATCATCGACGGAACGTCGGGAACAGGCTAAAACCATGATGCCTCGACAGCATCAGGAAGGTACCAGCCGCAACAGCAGAATCAGAGAGAGATCCCCTGACAGGACACCAGTTAGGCAGGTCAGATCGACCGCCAGTCGCAGAGACAGGACACATGGTCCGTCGCCAAAGACTACACCGCCAGGCCCATCAAGGCCGCGAACAGTTCATACTCCTGCCGATACACAGGTGGATCGATGGGTTCCCGTCAGGCACCCGAAATTTCCTGGAGATCGAAGGGTCGACCAAATGACCCGAACTCAATATAGGCGTTTCTTACGCCAACGGAAAGGACTAGAAATTGCTAAGGGAAAGGCCCCGATGACAGAATCAGTAAAGAAACCTCCGTCAAGGGAACAGAAACTGAAACGGGGAACAAACGAGGCCAAATCTGGCCAAGGGATCAGTATCGAGGCCAAGGCCTCGACGCAAATCGACACTTCCAAGTGGACTCCTGGGAAAGCCAAGTTTGGCACAATCGACATAGAAAAGATAATGGCAGATGACGACTTGTTGTCTGACGGGGAAGACGGAAACGATCTCGAGGCAAAATTTGCCGAGATCTACAACGACAGAGGCAATAAGGAAAACGAAGCCAAATCTGACCAGACTGTCGAGGCCAAAACTGGCCAGGGAATCGAGAAACAGGTCAATCGACCTACTGAAAAACAGTCCGTCGAGAAACAGGTTGATCGACTTATTGAACAGCAGGAAATCGAGCAACAGGAGGTCACTAAGCAAGCGGTCGATAAGAAAACAGAAATAAAGACAGTAGACAATGCTACCACCAGTCAGCCGACGAACGGCTCGACAGTGATGGAATGCAACGCTATCGATTCTGAGCTTGTTGAATTCGTCAACGAGGAGCTGGAGTATGCCTCTGATGGCTTTTGGGACGACAGTATGCCAGTGGTACAAATGGCAGAGGACCTAGAGCTGTTATCGGTCGATGACGAGAAAGAGACCGATTGGGATAAAAGAGTTGAGACAATATTCCAAAAGCCACCATCTTTTATGGCCAGACATATCAGGCCATTGTATATATCAGGGCATATCGACGGGAAACCCATTGACAGAATGCTGGTCGATAACGGGGCAGCCGTCAACGTGATGCCTGCATCGACGATGCACAAACTGGGAAAGGTCAGCGAGGACTTGATGGAGACTAAGGTGATTGTCAGCAACTTCACAGGGGGAAAAGCTGACACGTTAGGGATATTGCCCGTCGAGGTAAAGATTGGAAAAACCAGTTTGAGGATCGCTTTCGTTGTGGTGGATGCTGCCACCTCTTACAATGCGTTGTTGGGAAGGGACTGGATTCACTCAGCCCTTTGTGTACCGTCCTCTCTTCATCAATGCTTGCTGATCTGGGGGGACTCCCCCGAACCTGAAATTATTATGGCCGACAACAGGCCATTCACCGCTAAGGTCAACGCTGTCGAGGCAGCTTATTATCGGGATGATGTAGGTCCTTATCGATTCATCGGTCAGGACAAATACGGACGACCGAAGGAAGTCACGTCAAGCAAGAAGTTGACACAGATGGAAATGGCTTGTTTAGCCAAGGAACTAAGTCGGCCCTGCAATGTCAAGGAGTCAGGGCCGCAAGAGGAACACTGTCAGGATCAATGAATTGTCCTGATGACGAAAGACCATCGGCCTGCGAGGCCGATAAACTGGAAATCGATGAGATCGTTGTTGTCGGGCCGCAACAGGAAGCATGTGCCGATTTGATCAGGAAGTTTCGGGCCTATGTGGCCGAATGCTATACAGGTGATCTCATCTTCGAGGAAGAAACGCCACCGTCGGTCGGCGATGAAATTCAGTTAGAAGAGTTAGCAACGGCGCCAGCCAAGCTCGATGACATCAAGATACAGGTGCAAGACCCTGTCGTCGAGATTGAGTTAGGTACCGAAGAGGATCATAGGCCAACTTACATCAGCGCATTGCTTGATGATGGCCAGAAGGATCGATTGATCCAAGTATTGACGGAGTATAAAGATTGTTTTGCCTGGAACTATGACGAAATGCCTGGGTTAAGCAGGGAATTGGTGGAACATCGTATTCCGATACTGGAAGGGTACTTACCCCGGAAACAGCCCCTGCGAAGGATGTCTGTCGAGGTCTGCAGACTGATCAGGGAGGAGATCGAGAAGCTGTTAAAGGCCAGTTTTATCGAGGTGGCCAGATATCCGGAGTGGGTGGCGAACGTAGTACCCGTAATGAAAAAGAACGGGAAAATCAGGATATGCATCGATTTCAGAGACCTAAATCTTGCATCTCCCAAAGACGAGTATCCGATGCCAATGGCGGACATGCTAATCGATGCTGCCGCTGGCAATATGTTCCTGACAGCCGTCGACGGAAGTGCAGGTTACAATCAGATTTTCGTGGCTGTTGACGACGTGCCAAAACTGGCCTTTCAATGTCCCGGCGGAATAGGCACCTTCCAATGGAAAGTGATGCCATTCGGACTCAAAAACGCCGGAGCAACTTATCAACGAGCCATGAACTGCATTTTCAGTGAGTACATCGATGACTTTGTAAAAATTTACATCGATGACATTATTATTAAATCGGCTAGTTATGATGAACACTTGATACATTTGGCGAAGTCATTTGCCAAAATGAGGAAACATAAATTGAAACTCAACCCCTTGAAATGTGTTTTTGCAGTGGCGTCCGCCAATTTTCTTGGCTTTCTGGTACACCGCAAGGGGATTGAGATCGATAAAAACAAGTCCAAGGCTATCCTGACAGCCAGACCTCCGTCGACGAAAAAGGAATTACAGCAGTTCCTTGGCAAAGTCAACTTTTTACGGAGGTTCATCTCTAACTTGGCTGGAAAAACGAAGGTCTTCTCGCCTTTGTTAAAGCTGAAGGACAAAGAAGAGTTCTGCTGGCAAACGGAGCATGAGCAGGCGTTTCAGGATATCAAGGATAAGTTGACAACGCCGCCTGTAATGATGCCGCCTGTCAAGGGGAAACCCTTGAAACTATATATATCTGCCACGGATGACACCGTCGGCGGATTTCTGGCACAAGACGACGAGGATGGATTTGAGCGAGCAGTCTATTACTTGAGCAGGCACTTGACAGAAACGGAGCAGAGGTACTCCCCGATAGAAAAGGTATGCCTCGCTTTATTTTTCTCTTGCAAGAAATTACGTCATTATATGTTGCCTGTAAAAGTATTAGTTATTTCTGGTATTGATGTGATAAAGTACATGATAGCTAAGCCTGTAATGAGGGGAAGGATCGGTCGATGGGCCATCCAACTGATGGAGTATCAATTACAATACGTACCGCAAAAAGCCGTCAAAGGCCAAGTATTGGCTGATTTTCTGGTTGACCATCCATGTCTCGATATCGATCAAGCCGTTCTCAAGGAACTGGACTCGATGACAGTGGAGATCAGGCCATGGACACTGGCCTTCGATGGGTCTAGAACCGACAGGCTGTCTGGAGCAGGTATAGTCTTGACTTCTCCATCAAACATAAAAACTAAGTTATCAATTCAATTTGATTTTGAATGTACTAACAATCAGGCCGAATACGAAGCCTTGATCATTGGACTGGAAATGCTTAGAGAGCTCGACAGTAAGTCTGTCGTCATCGTCGGGGACTCGCAGTTGGTTATCAGGCAGGTACAAGGTACTTATAAATGCCGAAACCCAACACTTGATAAATATTATTTGACTGCGATGTCTTTGTTGTCGGAGTTTGTTGATGTTACATGTTACCATGTAACGAGGGGAAACAACAGCGAGGCCAACAGTTTGGCCCAACTAGCGACTGGTGTTGATCTCCCTGATGACATCGAGGAATCCCTCTACGTCGTCAGGAGACGACACTGTCCATCATTCATGTATCGAGATAACGTACTGACTGTTTTGAGTGTGTTTCAGGACCCTGATGACTGGAGAGAGCCGATCAGAAAATATCTGGCTGATCCGTCGGACCGAGCATCTCGACAAACGAGGCTCAGGGCAGTCAATTATGTCTTGATAGGTGATCAACTGTTCAGAAAAAGCCATGACGGCGTGCTCCTGTTATGCGTCGATCAGCAAGAGGCCATGAGAATTATGATGGAGGCTCATGAAGGAATTTGTGGGGCCCATCAAAATGGTCACAAGTTAGCATGGCTGCTGCGCCGATATGGCTATTACTGGCCAAAGATGGTGGGAGACTGTATTCAATTGGCAAGGGGTTGTGAGAAATGCCAACGCTTCGGGGTAGTCCAAAGAATGCCCGTCGAAGAAATGAACATGATAATCAAGCCATGGCCTTTCAGATGCTGGGCCATCGATATCATCGGGGAGATCCATCCCTCGTCTTCCAAACACCATCGATATATTATTGTGGCCACGGATTACTTTACTAAGTGGGTAGAGGCCAAACCGCTCAAACAGGCCAATCAGGCCGAAGTGATGAAGTTCATCAAGGACTTAATCATTCACAGGTTTGGTCTGCCACAGACCATTGTCACTGACAGGGGACTGATGTTCGTCGGTCAAGAGATCAAGGAGTTTGCCAGATCAATGGGTTTTGAATTGGTCCATTCAACACCGTACTATGCACAAGGGAATGGCCAAGCGGAAGCTTCTAACAGAGTCCTCAAGGACATTATCTCGAAAATGATAGAGGAAAACCCAAGAGCTTGGCACTTGATGCTGTCAGAGGCATTGTGGGCTTATCGGACAAGCAAACGGACAAGTACAGGCACCACTCCGTACAAGCTAACTTACGGACAGGAAGCCGTTCTACCGATGGAAATCAACGTCCGATCTCTGCGGGTGATGCAGCAAAACGAGCTGACGCCCGAAGAGTATAATGAAAATATGTTCCAGCAGCTTGATGAGCTCGACGAGATCAGGGTTGCCGCGTTAGACAAGATCGAGGCACAAAAAAGGCTAGTTGCCCGATGCTACGATAAAAAGATACGCAGGAAACACTTTGACGTCGGGGACATGGTCTGGAGAGTCGTTTTGCCACTTCATCAGCGCGAGAAAAAGTATGGTAAATGGAGCGCGACATGGCAAGGACCATATGAAGTCTACTCGATAACCCGAGGTGGGGGCTACATCTTGAAAAAGCCAGATGGGAATCTCTGTCGGGACCCCATTAATGGAAGATACTTGAAGAAGTTTAAGCCTACCCTTTGGGAATCGATGTGTCTGGAACATCAGCGAGCCTTGGAGCTTGAAATCGAACGGCGTCAAGAGTACTTCAACGCGCCGATACCTCTGTAAATATAAGTAGGATTTACTTTCAGCTTTCCTTTTTACCTCGTTTTTTGTTTGTTTAGTCTGAAAACCTTTGAATTAGTATTGTTAGATGTATTTACTTTCGATTTTAATTCAAATACTTCTATTTTATTTTAAATTTTTTGTTTCCCCGATTTTCAAGTTTTTACATCAAGGCATTTCGTTTAAGTCTCTTGGGTTGATTTGATTTCAATTAAGTCTTGTTGACAAGAAAAGTTGTGTTTTTGCTTGCGAAGTTGTTTGTTGAGTTGGAAAATCAATGGCTTCGATTTTTGGTACTTAGTCATATTTGGTTTCGGTTTTGGAGAAAAACACAAGATAAACCAAGCCAAAAGAAATTCTACTAAGGAAATGAAAACTAGTCTATGGCCATCAGGCCATTACATCAAGCGAAGCAACAGAAAATAAAGGAGTCTTTGGCCATCAGGCCATTGCATCAGTCACTTGAAGAAGTGAATTTGGTTAACTACCAAAGTTTTGGCTGACTGCCATCGAGAGGCCAACTGATATCAACGCGCTAGTATCAATAGGTGTCCTGATATCAAGAGATGTCCTGATATCAAGAGATGTCCTGATATCAAGAGATGTCTTGATATCGAGAGATCCGCCATCATCAAGGCCATTGTAATATGGTCTATTATCTACTGATAGTTCTGGTTTCATAAAGCCGATAGTTGGTTATTAAATGAAGCATTGTCCCAATTTCTAATTTTTAAAAGGGAGTGAAAAACTTTAATCTAAGTCTAATTCGATTAAATTAATTTTTAAATTAATTACATCGAATACGACTTACGGGGGGCATTGTTTGTACCCAAAAAATCGCCCTCGATAAATCGAGGTATGACGGCTCGATGACAAGCCAAAAATGGCAATAAAGCCGAACCAAGTCACTCCAAACGGGTCGAACCAGATCGGACCCAAGTTGGACCGAAAATGAGCCCAATCGAGACAATGAATTGGCCACGAAATTTTCGCAATTAATTAAAATTTAGGACAAACATAAATTAATTAATTGACAAAGTTAATTAATTTATGGGCCAAATTTAATTAATTAACAATTGAGGCCAAATTATGCTTAAAACCGATTGAGCCCAATTAACTCAATAAATGATTTTGGATTAATTAATTAAGTTAATTAATTAATTGGACCAAGGCTAATTAATTGGCCCACTCAGCTAATAGGGCCATTAATTAATTAATGGGGCAAATGATAAAACGAGACCAAAATGGCCCGACCCAAGGCCAAGCTTGGTCCGACCAGCCCAAGCCAACCGCGGCCCAGCCCAGATCGGCCATGACCAAATGGGTCGACCCACTAGTGTGTTTTAATTAATTTGATTTAATTATGAGAGAAGGATAAGTGCTAATTTAGTTGGCATAACAAAATTCCTTAATCTTCTCATAATTAGTTACCATGTCAGATTGGAATTCAAATTAAAACAAAAGACACGTTTCTTTCTTCCTTAACCTCCATTAACACTAATTTTCAGCAAAAAAGAACAAGGAAACTACCATCAAGGTAGTGGAAGTAGTGGAGAGGTTTCAAAATAGTGGAGAAAGTGGGATAGTGGCTGTCAAGGCATCAGCTTTTGGCCATCAGCTCTCCAGATCCAGCAGCTATAAATACCTTGATACTGTCAGTCGCGCAGGACACACAACTCAATCTACAAAAACTCAGTCTACACTGATCGGCTCAACGCCTCTCCGGAAGTCCAGCGCTCCGCTGCTTCTTTTTCAGCAAACACCTGTAGAACCCCTGATTATCAACCGTCCCTCCTCAGCCACCAGCCACCTCGACAGCCTGAAGTTAAGCCGCCGCCGCCGCCCAAAATCCTCCGCCGCCGCCCAAGGTCCGCCGCCGCCGCCGCTAAAAATAAGCCGCCGCCGCCGCCGACATTAAGCCGCCGCCGTCGATACTAAGCCGCCGCCGCCGCTGCTTCCGCTGTCCAGACGCTGTCTCGAGCGAAACCCCTTGATAGCAGGCAGTTGACAAGCTGTTTTCTGTCAAGTTATCAGTCTGTCAACTCGTTGATAACAGTCTGTCCCTCCTCAGCCACCAGTGATCCCTGACAGCCTGAAGTCTTGCCGCCGCCGCCGCCGCCGCTCACAGTAAGCCGCCGCCGCCGCCGCCGCTCTCTTCCGCCGTCAGCTGACACTGACTCGAGCGAAACCACTCGTATCAACCAAGTAGCACGCTGGTAACTGTCATGTAAGTGCCCACGTATTTATGTGACAAACTCATTGAGTAGCCATCTGCTTGATGAGCTCGTCGTCAAGTAGCCATCTGCTTGACGGCTATCGGCTAAGTAGCCATCTGCTTCGTCGATGCCTTGGTCAGTGGCCACCCGCTGATCAGGAGCCCGATTGGTGGATATCCATCAAGGTTGGGCGAACCACTGACGGTGGTCCCCCGTCGTCAGTGTTACTTTCTGTCTGTCAACTTAACGCATTGTCCTGTTTCATCAGCTCATCGGCGGGTTCCCTGCCGATAAAGGAGTCATTTTTCAGAACTTAATCAACTTATCAACTCGTTTGGCAGACCTTGCCAAGAAAGGAGAACTTCACCGTTTTGCATATTTTTGTAATGTTTGTACATCGGGAAACGAATTAATTTTCTTTTATTATTAAAAGTAATTTGGTTCGTATATTTTGTTCCATTTACTTAAAATATGCTTTACGTCGATTAATTTCCATTGATATGCTGTTTCTGTCAAGCCTTTGTTTTCTGTCAAGGTGTATGCTTAAACTGATTGATCGTCAAGGTATTAGGTTCACTGATATGATAAACAGGCCATCAATTGGCTATAAAAATATGGCATTCAAGAGAGATTTTCATAAATTGTTAAGTCCTGCGGCCAGGCAGGCATAGAAAAGAACTAGGGGTAGTGTTTGCCTACTCTGTCGCAATCGTTTGGAAGTCAGCCTTATCAGGACAACGTATCTCGATATCAATATGTCTTTGTCAGGACACCTATATTATCAATGTATCGATATCAATATGTCTATTTTCGAATCGTTATGTTTGCACGCACAAGCATTGGCACGCCCGCACCTTTTCCATATCATATCGAGGCATTCCTCGTCAAGGTATTGGCTCGTCGAGGGATTCACTGACAGGTTTGCAATGAACAATGCTTTGGCACACCTTGATGCCAATAATACCTCGATTTCAATCCCTCAATGCCAAACACCTCTTGACGTCAGTTTCATCGCGAACAATATTTCAACACTCTCAATGCCGATGATCCCTCGATGTCATCGAGGTATCCCTCGATATGAAATTTCCACGCAGGCAATCCCTTGACAGCAGGGTATAATCGAATCAAAATTATATACAAACAATCCCTCGATATCGTCAAGGTATTCCTCGATGTCAATCCCTCGATATCAAGGAATGCGGGTGTCAAAATTATTAGCAAACAATATCCAATATTCGCTCAAGATCTGATAGTAATGCGCTTGTTATTTTGCAAAAAGATAAGCAAATCCACAACAAATCAAACAAATAGAGATTTGGACAGAATTTTTGTTAGGAAGCAAAAGAGAAGACTTACTTTTTTATGCCAGAAAATTAAATCTGAATTTGACCTCAATTATATAAGCAAAGACATGAATGTTCAAATGACAATAATATTAGATGGTAAATGCTAATTAAAACCCCTATTTTTTTGGTAACAATGTTTCAAAGATTTTGCACACCTATATCAAGATTATAAAAAACATAGCAATTAATTGTAAATTTTACACAATTTGTAAACTTAAGAAATTTTTTCACAAATATGTTTGACTACAGCGAAATTCGATATAATCTTACAGAAATATAGTTATAATCTATTACTCTATATATTTTAACTAATTTAATACTTAATGGGATGATTGTGCTAAGTTTTTTTATTTTGAGAATATATTTATCATCGATCTTAACGGGATGATTGTGCTAAGTTTTTTTATTTCGAGAATATATTTATAATCAATTATTTCAATAATTATCCAAGTACAAAGAATTACGAATAATAAACCACATTAGTGTGGGAGTTGTACCCATGACCTCTTGGTCCTGGGGTCTCACATTTGTCAGTGATTACCACTAGGCTATGACATCATTAACGGTGATTCTAATTTTTTTTTCATCTACTAATTAAAATTTGTATTTACAACTCAGACCGAAGAGTGCAATGGGTATAGGTCATCTCTAGTGTGGTGTATCAAGTAGGATTGGAAGCTCGGATCGAAGAGTTTATTGAGTATATGTCATCCCCAAGTATTGTGTCTTCAGTCTGATTCGAACTTGGATTTCGCCTCTGAAGATCGCAAGTCACTATTATTTGCCCCAATCATCTTCGACTAAAAATATATTTAATAGTAACACTATCAGATTACTATCAAAATATTAGAACTCTAGGTTAATTAGTACCTGTCTTAATTCAAAGTTTAGTTAACATATGAATCTAAAACTCAGGTTTAAATACTGCAATGTGCTTAAGGCAATAATTCCACTGCAAATAATTGGATATCCATGTAACAAATAAAATTTCAAGTTTAAATATATATATATATATATATTAAACAAGAAATAATTGTACAAATTAAAGTTTATTGATTTGAAGTAGTGGTTACAATCTCTATGATTCCTCTGATTCTAATCATCTAAGCGATAATCTTGAAAAAGATTGATTTGATCTTCTCCAAAATGATTTTGGAACTTGAATAACGTTAATCCAAAGCAATTGTGCTTAATGTTGGATCAAACGTGAAATGAATTGAATCTCCTTGACGAACGTCTCGAACTTCGCCTTGGATATTCTGGATTTTTGAGGGATTTGATCTTTATTTTAACTTCGTGAATTTCCAATAACGTTAATCTAAGAGTTAATTATATTAATCTTAGATTAAACGTTGGATTTTTCTTCACTTCTTGAAGAACGCCTTTGAATATTGGAAAGAACGCCTTGATTTGAAGAACGCCTTGATATTTTGGAAGAACGCCTTGAGAGAGTTTGCTTTTCTCCTTGCACTTCTTTTTGCTTTTTGAATTGTCTTTTTGAGTTGTGATTTTCTTCTTGAAGATGACCCCTATTTATAGGTGGGTTTTGAGAAATATTGTAATATTCTTCATATGACGTGGCGCAATTTGATTGGTTCTTCACACCTTGCTTAATAATTTCCTACACAAACTTGCCTTGTGTATGGAGATTTTAATTTATTTGCAAGAAATCTTGTATTTAATTAATCATAGAATATAAATTAATCAATTAATTATTTAATTATTATTTTAGGAATTAAATTTGATATAATCCCAAAATAAATTAATTAATAATTAATATGTCTTGGACCCAAATCTGGCAATAAAGTTTAACTGCCTACAAATGCCCCCTCGAGACTTATTTACGAAAATGCATTTGTTTTTTGAGTAGATAAGTCTCGACCTTTCTTCACGCTTTCATCAAATTTGAAGCCAACATTATTTTTTTCTTTTTAAGAAATTTGACTGGGCTCAAAATTATTTCAAGCTGCCTACGTATCCCAAAAAAAAGGAATCAAGTCATAACGTAGTTCAAAACATCAAATTTGATTTGATGGATGTTCACATTTATACTCATATGAACGAAGAGTAACATACATTTTAGGCTCGTGTGTCAAGGAGCATTTTGAATTTGAGATTTGTAGACCCTTTTGACTCGTGTCCAGGAGAAGTTAATTTAAAATTTGTAGACATTTTCGTCTCGTCTACTTAAGGCTGTCATTTGAACTTTGTAGACATTTTGTTCTCATGTCTAGGAGAACTTGATTTGGGTTTTGTAGACTTTTTCATCTCGTCTACTGGAGGCTTTGATTTGAAATTTGCAGACATTTTTTTCTCTTGTCTGGGAGAATTTGATTTGAGTTTTGTAGACTTTTTCGTCTCGTCTACTAGAGGCTTTTGACTTGAGATTTAAAACAGTTTATACTCATACTAAGGAGTGATGAATTTGATTTGTGTAAACAGTTTATCCTCGTGTTAAGGAGTGATAGATTTTATTTGTAAACAGTTTATCCTCATGTTAAGGAGTAATTAATTTGATTTGTAAACAATTTATACTCATGTTAAGGAGATTTCAACTTGAAAATTTGTAGACAGTTTTAACTCGTATCAAGGAGTTTTCAACTTGAAGATTTTTTAGACAGTTTTAACTCGTATCAAGGAGTTTTGAAGAGACCTAACTTTAAAAGATTCCTAGATAGTTTTAGCTCGTATCTAGGAGCTTTGAAGAGATCTAATTTTAAAAGATCCCAGATAGTTTTAGCTCGTATCTAGGAGCGTTGCTATATTTTCAGATGGATTCTTCATTTGGAGACTCATCAAAAGATGTGACCCCTTCATTGGCAGTGGAATCGTCTTGAACTTTGTTAGGAGAATGCACATGCGGCTCATCAGTTTGACTTCTAAACATGCTCAATTCCATATTATAGGCTCGAGTGGCTAACTTTTCAAAAGTTTTTGGCTTTATTCCTTGTAGAATGTATCGAAGACCCCATTGCATTCCTTGGATACACATCTCAATGGATGAAGCTTCAGACAGTCTATCTTTGCAATTGAGACTTAAATTTCTCCAGCGGTTTATATAGTCGATGGCAGACTCCTCCTTCCATTGGCGAGTGTTAATGAGTTCGACCATTCGCACATTTCTTCGAGTGCTATAAAAGCGATTGAGAAACTCTTGCTCTAGTTGGTCCCAACCATCAATGGAATTTGCCCCCAAGTCAGTATACCAGTCAAATGCATTGTCCTTCAATGAACATACGAATTGCTTGACAAGTTGATCTCCATATGTCCCAGCATCATTGCACGTCTCGACAAAATGTGCCGACAAAATGTGCCACATGTTGCTTTGGATTGCCTTTGCCATCAAATTGTTGGAACTTCGGAGGTTGATATCCAATTGGCATGTTTAAGTTGTCAATTCTTTGAGTGTAGGGCTTGGTGTATGCGATGGAAGACTTCGAGCTCTCGTTCAACTTGCTTTTGATGGCCTCCAAAATGAACTCCTTCAGTTGGCTAGCTTGGATCATACCATCAGATGAGATTTGAATCTTTTTAGATAAAGATTTTTCTTTTGCATTTGATTGTTGCTTTATGGACATCTCGCCATCGTCAAACTCATTGGGCAACTTTTCCATCAAGTGGTTCGCCTCGGGATGACCTCCTTTGGTAGATGACTTGTCCTTTGCATTTGATTGTCGCTTTATGGGTGCTTCGCCATCATCGAGCTCCTTGGACAACTTTTCCATCAGGTGTGTCGCCTCAGCATGACCTCCTCTGCTCAATAGTTGATTTGCGGATTTATCGCATTCTTCAAGCTCCTCAAGTTCTTTCTCATCCGCGTTGACGGCCTCAACATTGGCCCAATTGATCAACAGCTCATCGAGCTTAGCATCTCGCTGTTGGAATTGCATTGTGAGCTCCTCCATCGCCTTTGTTAACATCAGAAGTTGTTCCTCCATGGTTGGATTGTTTGTCGTCATAATTGGCTCCACTTAATGAAGAAAAGAGATGAGAGGTAGAGATTGTCCCACTGGGCGTGCCAAAAATTTGTAACAAATAAAATTTCAAGTTTAAATATATATATATATTAAACAAGAAATAATTGTACAAATTAAAGTTTATTGATTTGAAGTAGTGGTTACAATCTCTATGATTCCTCTGATTCTAATCATCTAAGCGATAATCTTGAAAAAGATTGATTTGATCTTCTCCAAAATGATTTTGGAACTTGAATAACGTTAATCCAAAGCAATTGTGCTTAATGTTGGATCAAACGTGAAATGAATTGAATCTCCTTGACGAACGTCTCGAACTTCGCCTTGGATATTCTGGATTTTTGAGGGATTTGATCTTTATTTTAACTTCGTGAATTTCCAATAACGTTAATCTAAGAGTTAATTATATTAATCTTAGATTAAACGTTGGATTTTTCTTCACTTCTTGAAGAACGCCTTTGAATATTGGAAAGAACGCCTTGATTTGAAGAACGCCTTGATATTTTGGAAGAACGCCTTGAGAGAGTTTGCTTTTCTCCTTGCACTTCTTTTTGCTTTTTGAATTGTCTTTTTGAGTTGTGATTTTCTTCTTGAAGATGACCCCTATTTATAGGTGGGTTTTGAGAAATATTGTAATATTCTTCATATGACGTGGCGCAATTTGATTGGTTCTTCACACCTTGCTTAATAATTTCCTACACAAACTTGCCTTGTGTATGGAGATTTTAATTTATTTGCAAGAAATCTTGTATTTAATTAATCATAGAATATAAATTAATCAATTAATTATTTAATTATTATTTTAGGAATTAAATTTGATATAATCCCAAAATAAATTAATTAATAATTAATATGTCTTGGACCCAAATCTGGCAATAAAGTTTAACTGCCTACAATCCAATACTAGTCATACAAGATACAACATACTACCCCAGTTGATTTAATCCATTGGGGTTGGATGAATGCCACATGGGAACAAAAGGACAAAAAATTGTCCTTGCATGCTCATGTGGTATTCATCCAACACTCGGGTTCGGATAGATTAAAACCACCGGGGTAGATACTAATTTTCCCAACAATCTAATCATGCTATTTCAAACCCAATAAGAAACATGATCCGACAATTTTTGGTAAGGATGAAATCTGATTAGAGTGAGAAATTTTGAAAATTGTAAATACTAGACAAATCGAATTCAAACCCGCCCCTCTTTTTTTCCTTTTCTTTTTCATGCATCACAAATCTTCTTCCACCTCAAATGCATATAAAACATTTGATTTACTAATTAATTTGAATTTATCTCATTTGATATTCACAATGTTTAATTAACCTATGTAATTTAAGAAAGTGCCCTTTACCACCATGTATTCCCCTATAAAAGACTCAAGATGTTTGTCTGATTTTACAAAAATACCATCAATTTTGATATGTTTAGACCTATTTTAAATCTGAAAAACATGAAGTAGTTTATACCTCCATATTATTATAAATGTGGCATTTCATGAAGAATGGTAATTTATCATTTTATGCATTTATATTTACTCATGCATTAAATTAATTCGGGAAAATCACTTACGAAAGAAAGTAAATTGATCCTTCAAAAATTTTGTAGTAAGGTAAAAAACTATTATTCAAATCAGAAGGGGATATATTGAATATTATAAATATCATGTTCATTAACACTATTGCATATACAAAAATCTTAAACAGTGAAAGCCAACGACGAGTCAATTACAGACACGATCACAAACCAAACTAGATCCAGACCCGGATCCAACCTCACTAATTACCATCCTTAACAATATCCACCGTTTTTTTTGAAGTGATTTTATCATTAGAGAGTATGAGAGAAATTTCTGAAGACATTAATATGATTACTTATTTCGAAATATTATTATACTAGTATAGTACTACGTAATTACTAATTAGCAAGTTCAAAAGATAAATGAGAATTAATTGGTAGTAGGATCAACGTAATTCTAATTCAAATCAAATTCAACAACGAAGAATTAATATTCCTGTAGAAGCGTAAAATTTGTTGCCGAATTAAATTTTGCCAAATTTGAGAGATAATGCAAATTACATTAAATCTCACCAAATAATGCAATTTTATGTAGGAAATTTTTATAAAAGGCACGATTTGCTAGGAAATTTCTAGACAATGCAATATTTGAATAGAATATCTTATTCAAAGGAAGAATATATATATTCAAATATATTTCTTGTCATTAAAGATATTAAGAGTCAATCAAACCGCGCCACGTCATGGAGAGCATTATACAAGATTTTCAAATCCCACCTCCAAGAAAAAAATGACAACTCAACAAGAAGCTCAAGGAGAAAAGAAGCAAATTCTCTCTCAACTTTGAGAGAGAATTTGCTTCTTTTCTCCTTGAGCTTCTTCGTGCTTGTGAATTGTGTTTTTGAGTTGTCATGTAAAATAGACCCTTATTTATAGGTGGGATTTGAAGATCTTGTAAAATTCTCTCCATGACGTGGCGCGATTTGATTGACTCTTAATATCTTTAATGACAAGAAATATATTTTAATATATATATTCTTCCTTTGAATAAGATATTCTATTCAAATTGCATTGTCTAGAAATTTCCTAGCAAATCGTGCTTTTTATAAAAATTTCCTACACAAAATTGCCTTCTTTGATGAGATTTAATGTAATTTGCACTATCTCTTAAATTTGACAAAATTTAATTAGGCAAGAATTTTATTCTTCTTAAAATCCCAAATGACAAGTGTCAGTGTGTCATCACTTGATCTAGAGTTGAACACACTCTTAAAAGAGTGATCTATCATGAAAATTCCACTTGTCAGTTGTCACATACAATTTATTCATTCACACTAGTGAAATTATAATTAAGAGGCAACTAGTTATTTATCTTTTTATTCCTTTATTTGTACAACAAAAACTACTCAATATGTTGTGTTCAATCAAATATATACTCACTCCGTCCCATTAATTTTGATACATTTAGGTTAGGCACAGAGTTTTAGATAATTTATTAAAAAAGTAAAGTTTTGTTATTTTTTTTAGAGAAAGGGAGCCACGTTTTTTGACGTCCCAAAAAAGAAATAGGAGTAAAAAAAGTGGGACGAATGGAGTATTTGATTTCATCTGATTTGTTCAATCAAAGAAATGAAAATTTGGTGAGACAATTAATGTCACTTCTCTGATAAAAAGACATATATAACCATCATATATGATATATCCATGATTTTATTAATCCATGGTACCGTACGTTCCATTGCCATATAGTATAATTATGAGATTCAATTTTTATTTTTTAGATAATTAAATTATGATATTTATTATGAACTATAGGATATTCAAGGTGTGGAATTAAATTTTTTGTACATAAACATGTAAATTAAGGACCACATCATTAGTAGCATTAATTTCACTATATATATATCAAATTCACTTGTAGTTAATATTGCATGCCCATGAATTGACATACATACAAAAGGAACACAGATTCGGATACTACACTATATGAATCCATGAAATTAGGGTTTAGAATCAAATCAGAGCATGTACGGTAAATTCCTCTTGAGCATAAGAAGCTGTTCCATTGAGTAAACACAGCAACCTCTCGAGTAAAGCATCGTCTGAGCCGCCGGCGAGTTCACCACCACCTGCAACAACTCCTGCCGATTCAGCCTCCCCAAATCTCCAACTCCAGTACCGCCGCCATTAAAATTAATACTCGTCGTACTAGGCATCGACTGAAGAACGCTAACTTGCGCCTGTAGAAACTTGACATAATTATACGCCTCTTCCAGTACAGTCGCCATATCCATCTTCTTATCACGCGGCAACAGTTTCTGTAAAATCCGCGTCTTATCGCTTAACCTCTGCCGCTGCCTCCTCTGCTTCTGGCCGTACGGAATATTCTGAGGCATCTCGAGTGAGAGGAGATTTGGCATCTGCGACGGCGAAGCTTCGGAGAAAAAGTTGTACTGAAGAGGAATCTCGATTGAAACGGCGTCGTTAGCAGCGAAGAGCGGTTTGGATTTCGGCAAATTGAGGATATTTAGATGAGAAGACGACACCGAAGGTGCGGAGAAGAATTCGTACGGAAGAACACCGGCTGGAACGACGTCGTTCGTGATGAAGTGCGGTTCGGATTTCGGCAGGAGATTTGGAGCATCCGAACCTACGTAGGTCACCGGATGGGAAGAACCGTAGGTGAGCAAGGAGCGGAAACTGAGGCCGGCGTAGATGCCGTTTAAGTAAGCCTCATCCACGGCGTAGGACGGTTCACCGCCGGTGAGAAGCGGTGGTGGCTGTTTCTGAAACTGAAACTCTAATTTTCTCTCCATTAATGATTGCCTACAAGAAGGCAGAAGCAGAGAGTGCAAATTAAATGGATAAAGTTTCTTCATTAATACTTATAGAGTAGGGACGTGGGGAGGAATTTGGGGAACACGTGTCAGATACTAAGTGGGAGGATAGGTACCGAATTTGACAGCTGGAGGTGAGCACAGCAGAATTTTCTGATGAGTCTGTTGGTATTGTCTGTACGGCAGCTATTTTATACGTGCAGGTGCCGGAGAACGACGTCGTAGGGTATACTGGTTGTTTCGAAATGGCTTTATTTATCAGCCGTTGGATGACCTTGAAGGGTTGATCGGACAGACACAAAAATAAGGCGTGTGGTTAACTGTTTATACACACAAAATTTGTATGAAACCTGCATTAATTTTGTTTTTGGAAGTAGACGACAATGAACTATTGTATTTACTCTTATACCCCCCAGATGTAGAATCAAAACAGATTCGAGTATCTTAGTTAATGTCATTTGTCAAGTTATCAAGTAAAAAGTATAAGAGTTAATGGATATATTCATCAGCCACAATTATGAATAATTCAAAAGTATACTTTTGTTCAAATACACACAGCATATATTTTTCTTGCCTAAAATTTTTGCAAATACTAGTAAAATACTAAATTAGGGATCAAGGAAGCATCCCTGCACCGTAAAATTCGTACTTAGGATAAAATAAATAATATTTGATTGTTGTATCAAAAGTTATCAAGTAATTCATATTAATCGGGAAAAGTTCTATATAATAATATGCATGAGTTAAATATATTTTTATATATGTAAAAGTGACAACAACAAACAAGTCTAAAAAAGTTAATTTGTTCAAGATAACTACATAGTAGTGTTTATCTTATATATAGTACCTTATTTTTGTTCAAAATATAATCATATGTAACAAGCTTGTTGAAAATTGAAAGGAATTTGATTACATGGAAATTCTGAGAATTATAGCATGAAATTATCTTATTAAATAACTCGAGAATATTATTTTGAAGACTCTAAATTTTGATTAGAAATGATGGTGATTGAAAGTAGAGGGTAGAAATGTAATACTAGGTGGTGCAGACTGTGCAGTGATGGCGCCCAATGAAGAAATACTAAAAGGATTTAAGCACAGGTGGATGTAGTACTATGAGGCTCAGTTGGCAGAATATAGATGACAAAAACTATTTCCCTATTCTTTACATTTCACTCAAGAAAATTGAAAATAATCATTTCAAATCTCGATGTTTTTTCCCCTAAAAGAATGTTTACAGTTTTCCCAACTTAAAATGGACAACAAATAGGTGTACATTTAAGAGTAAAATTCATTTTAACTCAATTAAAAAGGGCTTGGAAACATTTTACCTAGAGGTGAAAAGCGACGGGTCGGATCATGGTTGGACGGATAAAATGGGTCCAATCAGGCTGAGTCGTAAATGAGTTAGTCTGAGTTGACACATTTTCTTAAATGAATAAAGTGGTTGCGTTTCAAAATTATGGTATCTTGACTATGTCGTATTTGATTAGGAATTTTTTTTTTTTGGCTAAAATTCATCAATATATGCCCTATTTGATCGAAAAATTTAATTTTCTCAAAACATATAATGTGACGAGTGACACTTAAAAATTGAGAATCACATATTCGTATTCCAAAATTTGCGAGTCCAAGTCACATGATGGGTCTATAACTTCGATTTTTGTTGTAAATGGTTAAAGTTCCCCTAGAAATCAAATGTACCTATTTTTATTTTACAAAGTAATAAACCTGTCAAATTCAAAATCACATTGATGCAAATTATGTACATTATTAATGCTATAAAGTGGAACGGCATTTCTTATATTTAATCATATAAAAAAAAAAAGTTATATCGACCAAGAATTGGTTTCGTCAGGTGAAACCAATAAAAAAGAATTAAATAGCAAAAGAATGGTGAAAGTGAGAAACAATGGCAAAAGATTTGATTAGAAAATGGATAGGATAAGGTTAAATCGGTGAAAAACAAATTAAATAGAAGGAAACTGGTAAACATTAGGAAGATGGATTTAATTAGCGAACACCTATTAAATCAATGAAAAACGGGTTAATGAAAATAGTTAAACTCGTAAAAAATTATTAACCTTCTTAATAATCATTTTTTAACAAATAAAATCAAATCTATTGGGTCCAATTTAAGCTCACTCGTTCTGACTCATATGTGACTCGTATTATTTATAATTCAACCAAACTCAAGCCAATCCTATGAGCTGGATCAGGACGGGTCATGGGCTGGCCCATGGTGTTCGGCCCATTTTGCCACTAATTTTTTACCCATTCCAACTAATTTATTTTAACATTCTCTAAAAAAAAATATTAACATTGACCACTTTAAATTAGGAAATAAGTATACGAATTTATCCCTGAATCTATTTTAGTGCCCGAACTATATCTTTTGACTCGTGAACTCTTGCTTGAAATGGCAATATATTTTAAGATTAGCACGTTAGCTGATACTAATTAAAACAAACTATTTCCTTTCGTCAGCTGCCTTATTCCTCAAGTTCTCCGAATTTTTATCTGTAATTAGTAGGATATCCTACTTTTATTTGCTAATAACGAGATGCTAAATTTAAAAAAAAAAAAATTACAAATAATTTTATGCTAAAATGAAAATAATAGTTGTGCCTACGCCAGTCATCGAGATTAGGGCTGTCAATGGGTCGGACTCGGACCGGATCAGGGCAGATCCGGTTCGGAGTCCGATTCCATTTCTTCTATCCGGATCTGGATCTGGATCCGGATCCGTTCGGATCTGGAATATTAGCGACCGGATCTGAATCCGGCGGATATCCCGGATCCGGATAAATTATCCGGATCCATTTAGCAAGCTATTTTTTTTTTTTCGTTTTCCTCCAAATCATATGCAAATTCCACCATCATGAATTAAAAATGTAAAATTTTACTTACTTCATCGAAACTATTGTCTAGAAATTGTAGAAGATGGAATATGATGGACAAATATAAACGATAAAAATTAGAACAAAAATATAAGTAAAAAAGATATAAACTGGGACAAAGAAGAAGAAAACTCAATATTGAGAAATGGAAGAGAAGATAAAAATTGAAGGATGAATGGTTATGGTTTGATTTTTCTTATTAAATAGTAGAAATTAATATGTTGTAGATTCAATTAGTTATCTGGTCAGTCCACCAACATCTCTCATGCATTTCTTTTTAAAATTATTTTTAATATAGTAAAAGATTTTAGTGGAACATAGATAGTTTTATTTTTATTTTTATTTAAATACATAATATATAAACAACATATAGTAATATATATCGGATACGGGTATGTAATGGATCAAATCAGCCTAGATCCATATTCGCTCCATATAATTCGGATTACGGATCTTCTTAATCGGATCAGGTCCATCGAATCACTAATCGAACAATTATCCTAATAAATCGGACCGAATTCGGATCGGATCCGGATTGAAATCCGCCCCATTGACAGCCCTAATCGAGATTCTAGAACCACAAACCGTCGATTGTTTTGTTTTAGTGTTGCAAGGATGATTTTGGTTACTGATTTCTTTTCATATAAATATTAATATATTTTCTCATATTTTTGTGATTTTAAATGAATTTGGATTTGATTATTCGTTATTATATTTAGTTGACCATCTTAAAAAAAAAATAAAGGAAAAAGTTAACAAAATACATTGTAAGACCATCTCCAACAGTCCGTTTAAATTCAGACCTCTTATCTTAAAATTTAAATGGTGAACAGTATTATACATTCCCACTTTTTACTCTGCACTCCAACAGCTAGTTTATATTTTAAAAGTTCACTTTTAAACAATCACATCACATCACTCCAACAACTCATTTATATTTAAACAAATTACTTTTAATTTTTATTAATATATAAATAATAATGATATATATATTTAATATATTATAATTTGAAAAACTAAATAGAAAAGTACTATGATTTGTGTAGAAAAGTACTATGATAGAAAAGTACTATGATTTGTACTTTGTCTACAAAATCAATTTTTAAGATTTAAGTTTAGACTCTCAAATATAAGAGTCCAAACTTAAAAAATTTTGGCTTTCTCAAATTTTAAAGACTCCCTTGGAGTGGATTTTTGGCCCAAATCTTATCATCTCTCTTATAATATGAGATATAAGAGGTCCTTTGGAGAAGGTCTAACAGCATTGAACGGCCTTTGTCATATCTCTAAAGTTCAAATCAAAGAAAATTATAAAATGTTTGAGTCTAGGAAATGGCGGCATAAATATTCTCTAGTTATTTAACAAGATAATTTCATGCTATAATTCTCAGAAGTTCATGCATTAATAATGTACATAATTTGCATCAAAGCCATCCTATATTCTTAATTAATCCACGTATATATAGTTCTCAAGTTCACATATTGTATGACAAAATTACGAAATTCATCCCAAATTAGTTGTCAAATTTGGGTTTTCTCACATATTATCACATTTGTCAAATTTTATTACTTAATTTAATATTTTGATCGAATGTCATCCGGTATTAAATTTTTGATAGAAAATACTAGGGCTGTTCACGGTTCGGATAACCGTCCGAATCGAACCGAACCGACATGAGTTCGGTGAAAACCGAACCGAACCAAAGCTATTCGGTTCGGTTTTCGGTTTGGAGATTTGACCTTATTCGGTTTTCGGTTCGGTTCGGTTATTTTTGTTCGGTTAACCGAACCGAAAACCGAAAACCGAAATTTTGGTTCAAATAGTTAACATTTTTTGTTCGATTTTATGGGCTTCAAAATTCTTTAATTATATGCCTATGGATATGAATTTTATTTGTTTAATTTATATTAATTGAGGATTATTAAATGTTAGTTTTTGTAGTTGGATTGTAAATTTTTTTAATTTTATGCCTATGATTTGGGTTTTAGTAGTTTAATTTATGTCATTTGATGATAATTAAATGTTAACCACTTAACTATTTAGTTCTATGTAATTTTTAATAATGTTTAGTGTTATGGTTACCTATTAATTAGATGTTTTTATGATAAATAATTTAGTATTTGATTATAAATTTTTAATAAATTTTGTATAATATAAATTTCGGTTAAACCGAAACCAAACCGAACCGAACCGAAATTTTTCGGTTAAAACCGAAAACCGAATTAGGATGTTCGGTTCGGTTTTCGGTTCTAAAAAATCAAGAACCGAAATTTCGGTTATCCGAAATTTCGGTTCGGTTCGGTTCGGTTTTCACCGAATGAACACCCCTAGAAAATACCGTTAAGTGTCATTTTTGTGTTGGACATATACATGTACTTGTGAAATTTGTCTCAACCTAGCTAGTTGGCTATTTTGGTTTTTTTTTAAATTAATCGTCGATTTTTATTTTCTTCTCAAGTTATATCACCTCATCAAATTTCATCCCATATTTTAGTGGTTGCCCAAATCTCAGCCCGTAATTTCTCTAATTTTCCTTTTTAGTTCCAAGCTGGATGGAGGAGCTAGGAATGAAATAAAATGCAAAATAATAATATATATATATAATAATAATAATTAAAAAAATAGGGATGAAAAATGCTATGTTTTAAAGCGCGGACGAGTCTATATCTCTTTGTTTTCAAATTGTGAAACAAGAATCACAAAATTTAGCTTATATATACACAAGAGAAAAAAATAGTTTATCACCCGGAAAAAGAAAAACTCATTTATATCTAAATTCCAAACTCAATTAGAATGTCAGACCCCAAAGTGGTTGGGTAAAAAATTAGATTAAAAAAAAAAAAATGGCAGAGAAAGAAAATAGAATAGATCCGAAGTCACACAACAAAATATAAGTGGGCACACTGAAACGCAACTCTCCTTCTGTCAAGTCTTTGGCTCTACATATCCTACCTCTGATCTATCTTTTGTTTTTATACTCATATTTCATATTTATATAAAATATATATTCTCATGTTAAGTAATGTCAAATTTGTGCATCCTCCCACAAAACTTGTTGCTTCACTCACACTCTTGTCTCTTCACGCACCCCAGTTGAGGAGAAGAAACCACATTAGCTTCTTTGCAGTAATTAACAAATAAGTAGTCTATTTTCAATACCAAGAATTAACCTTTTCTCCTTGTCTCTATTACCCCTTTCCATATTCCAACCAACTTAGTATTGTCAAAATCTCAATGCTTCTACCCTTTTATTCCTTTTGTCTTGAGATAATTTCAAAAGGGTCTCTTAGTTTTTGAGTTGAGCTTCTTTATTTATTTGGGGAATGGATAAATATTGTGATCTTGAAGTTGATGTCAATGGAGAAGAGGTTTTCATGGTAAATAAGGTAAAGGTTCCAATTTTCTGGGTTCTTGTCAAAATTGTCTTCTTTTTTTTCTAGAGAGTTGGGTTTTTTTCTCTGCTTTTTACTTCATTATGGTTCAATGATACTCTTCATGGTTTTAATTTTCACAATTATTGTCATTAACTCATATGTCCGTACTAAACCATCATTAAATCTGTTGCTAAATATTGCTGAAATGTGTGGTTTATTCTAATACTCACATCTGAACAATCAAAGTCACTTCTCTCATTTATTGTTGCTAGTAGTATGGGTATTTATTGTTCACACCTTTACTTTTGCCTCTCTCACATCTTTCAAGAGGCAAAAAAACTGTGTCCTTTTAAATTGGTACTGTTGGTTTCCCTTCTTTGCAGGGATGTAGTCTCTTTATCTGATTGCTTTTCAAGAATTTATTGCTGTATAACGACTTCATCTATCTTTATCAGCAAATTGGGTAGACTACCTTTTTTTGTATAGTTAATGTATTATTATGCTGGTGAATATATTGTAGGCATTAATTGTCAATTTCCCTTGGTAAAAATAACTTCGGATGTTTCTTAATTGTTGTTTCTGTGACCACTGCAAATTTTTTTACTTGGTCCCTAATCTATGATTTTGTATAATTTCTTGTAGGGAGTTATATCTTCTTATTCTGGAAGAATAAACAAAATCTTTAGTAAATCGAAAGGCGTAACCGGTCATCTGAAGGTGATTTTTAATGACTTTCCTGGAGGAGCAGTGAATTTCGAGCTCATCACAAGGTTTTGCTACAATAAAGGAAAGGTGAATATAAATCCCTTTAACATTACTGACCTCACTTGTGCTTCTCATTTTATGGAAATGAACAAATTGGTAGAGCAAACGGAGAAATCATTAGACGAGATTCGGTATTGGACTTGGTCCGAACTTATGATTGTTTTGAGAAAATGCCAAAATCTACTCCCGAAAGCTCGTTCTTTGGGTATTCTGGATAAATGCTTAGATTCTCTCATTGGAAGAGTTGCATCATCTTGTGAAACGAGTCCATGTCCTTCCACTTCTTCACCAGATAGCTCTATGTTCAGATTGTCAAGCGACACAAGAAGTACCGAGAGCTTAAAGAACAATTTCGTTCGAGCAACATGGTGGTTTGAAGATCTCTTAACATTAGACACTTGCGTTATTGAAATGCTTGTAAAGTTGATGGTATCTAGAAGTTTGGAACAAGGGATTATATGTAGATTTCTCTTTTACTATCAAAAATCAAGATTTGCTTCTGCCACTCCGGACGAGAAAATTAAAATCGTGGAAACGGTAATTGAGATGCTTGATTCATTGGATATAAGGTCTGTGTCTTACAAGAGTTTATTTGGGATGCTAAGAGTTGCGTTAAATGTTAACTTAAGCCAATGCAGCAGGGATAAGTTAGAGAGCATGATCGGTTCACAATTAGATGAAGCGAGCTTAGATAATTTACTTGTTCCGTCTCCAGTCAAGGCGAGCTATTTGTATGACGTGAATCTAGTTCTTAGGTTCTTGAAATCGTTTCTCGGCAAAGATGCTTGTTGTGTGCCATTGACTCGACTGAAGAAAGTAGCCCGGGTGATGGATTTATATCTCGCTGAAGTAGCTCCGGACCCTTACTTGAAACCGTTAAAGTTCTTGGCTCTAATCAGGGCCCTCCCGGACTCTGCTAGAGACTCGTGTGATGGAGTTTATCATGCAGTGAACTTGTACCTAGAGGTATCAAAAATTCTTTACCAACAAATACCCTTTTCGTAGTTGTACGTTTTACAACTGAAATCGGCCTCATAATCAAGGTTGCTATAATTGATTAGTTGCACGTTATTTGTGTTTTGTTTCTATAGGTTCACTCGGGATTGTCTGAAGAAGAAAAGATGAAAGCCTGTTGTGGACTAAATTACGAGAAACTCTCATCAGAAGCATTTAACCACCTCAGGGAAAATGCCAACTTCCCATCAAAATCTGCAGTCCTAGCTGTCATATCTCAGCAACGCAAACTAAAAGGCTTGCTTCAAGATACAAATGAAATAGCCGATTTCGCAGACTCTCCTTTTAATTCTTTTGAGACAGTACTACAAAAGGGAAGGAAAGAGGAGAGCTCCGAGCAACAAATTGTGCTTTACGCGAAAAAACTGAATCTTTCGGATGAGAATGAGAAGCTGAAAGAACATTTACAAGGCATGCAGTGGAGAGTGGTGGAATTGGAAAAGGTTTGTAGAAAAATGCAAACACAAATGACAAAGATGATAAAATCAAGATTATCAAACCAAAGAAATAATGCTAAATCTTCTGCACCTAGGCTTTGTTCATAGATTACAATTCTTTGCATGTGTTGTTGATTCTAGTGCTAGAAGTGTCGCTATCGTTTACAGAGAATGAAGCATTGCCTGTATGTATATTCTACTAGTATATTATTCTTGCTTGCAGAATCTGTTTATTCTCTGCATTTTGTTTTTAGAGGGTTCATTCCATTGCTGAAGGTCAAGTCCCTCTCTCTTTACTCTTTACTTTACATCTCAATAGAATTAGAATTCTCATGTTTAGGTACTCATCGGGATGTGTGATTAATTGTGAAATTACAATCCTTATCCCAAGGAATTAATTAATTTCTTTTCTGTCGAAAATATCGTTAAATATTCGTTTATGAATCAATGGAAACGAAAAGAAGGCATAAGTCTGAAATTACTTTTTTATCTTAAAGCTCCCTTATCTTACTTAATTTAGTAATTTTTTATATGATTTTCTTAATATTTTTTAAATATTTTAAAAAAATTCTCAAAAATATTTAAATATTTAGTTCACCTTTTATCAACATTTAAACTAACCGATCACTCTTGCTGCGCTTGGCAACATTTATATCTAGTGAAACCATTTGATAAAAGCAAGGTCCCATTTAAGTCTGATAGATAAAATTATTCATTTGAGTTTTCGGGTGATTCATGATTTTTAACAAGTGCGAACTCTTCCAAAAATTCAAACAAAGAAACAGGACCATATAGTATATACTACTATACTAATTATTATAATAATTACTAATAACTCCAAACCAATTACATTACATTGTAATTTTGTATGCACTATTAGAAGTTAATTTTTTTTTTTTTTTTTTTTTTTGGTACAAAGGTGCAAGGAAAAGAAACAGCTACAAATGAAGACAACTAAGTAATGTCCCCCTCCAGCAAAGGGAGCAGGTCTGTTGGGGGATCCACCCAAACTTGATGGCCTCCAGGTGCAATATGACCCTTTGCAGCAAGTGCATCTGCGCAGCAATTGCCACTCCTCAGTGTATGGCTAATTTTGCTTTCCCAAGGCATGCCAAGAAGTCTTCTGCAGTCTTCGATGATATTTCCCAAAGGGTGTAAGTCCACATTTGCCTCCTTGATTAGTTTAACAACCACTTCCGAGTCAACTTCCAACTCAATTTTCGGCAAGCGTTTCTCCCAAGCCATGTTAAGTCCCTCCCGAGCCGCAAGAAGCTCGGCCATAGTAATAGAGACATTTCCAAGATTTCGGGCGAAGCCAACGACCCACTCTCCGCAGCTATTTCTAATCAAACCTCCGGCTGAAGCACTTTCTTTCGAAGCTAGGAAACTTCCGTCTGTGTTGACTTTGAACCATCCCTCACTCGGTTTACTCCATCTAACATGCACTCTTGTTTTCGGCTTTGTACCTCCACTAGTCACAAAGGCATTCTCGAAGTCCATAGCCAATCTTTTCGCTGCCAGGACAACCTCCTGCAACGTAGCCTTAACACTTTGGAATATCCATTTATTCCTAGCCTTCCAAATACTCCAGACAAGTGCCGAGAACATAAGGGGCCATGGGGTACTTGGGGAGACAATATTGTCAAACTTGTCTTTTGTGATGTTGTCCCGAATCCAAGAGTTGGGATTCATGCAGCTGAATTTAAGGAATTGTGTGGGGGAGATGACAAACTCCCAAACTTCCCGTGCATTAATGCAATCCCGAAGAGTATGAATCCAAGTTTCCGGCTGAATTCCGCATCTTAGGCACAAGTTTGAGTCCGTAAGGTTCCTTTCCCACCTCAACACATTAGTCGCAAGGCTATTGTGCAAACAAAGCCAAAGGAAAAGTTTTATCCTTTCGCTGCATTTAAAACGCCACAGCCATTTCCAGTTCTGCGTCGGGTTGTTGCTCACAGGTCTATCTTTATTGTTCAAGAAATGAAAGGCTGACCTGCACGAGAAAATCCCATTAGTGGTGCCATCCCACACCCTTGAGTCCTCCTGGTCTCGAAACAGGGGTGTTGGAGTGCACCGAATTTTGGCCTCAATTTCCTCCGGTATTTGCGTGGAGATTCTGTCAAGCGCCCAACCTCCATAATCGTCAATAATATCTGCCACTTTCCAATTCCGTTCCCCATCGTCGATTGAATCTTCAAGCATATCCCAAATAGGTCCCGATCCCACCCAGTGGTCCCTCCAAAGTGAGATGGATCTACCATTACCAACTCGCCATTTAACACAAGGACTAACTTCTTGAATACTACGTACAACACCTTTCCAAATAAGGGACTCCCCATTTTTGATAATATAGCTTAAAAGGTCAGTACCTTTTAGATATTTTTGTTTGAAAGTTTCCCCCCAAATGGTATTAGTACCTTGTAGAATTTTCCAGCCAATCTTTGCCAGCAGCGCTGAGTTCGTTCTTCGAGCTTGTCTTAGACCAAGACCTCCATTATCCTTACTCCTAGTTACTTTATCCCACCCCACAAGGTGAAGTTTGCGTTGAGTAAAATCGGAGGACCAAAGGAAATTTCTATTGATCCGGTCCAGTTGAGAACAAGTAGCACTCGGTAGCCAAGTGGTCTGCATAATATGGTTCGGAATAGCCGAGGTAACTGACTGGATGAGGGTGGTCCTCCCCGCCATAGAGAGGAGCTTCGCTTTCCAAGCCGACAATCTGTTAGCCACCCGATCAACCAAATCCCGAAACAGCCTTGGGGATGCTCGTTCATGGAAAAGAGGTACCCCGAGATATTTGCCAAGGTTTTGTGTACCGCTAATATTAAGGATCGAAGTAATGTCCCTTTTGACTCTCCTTCCACCATTTAAAGCGAAGAAAACCTTGGACTTAGGATAGCTAATGCTCAAACCTGACGAGTCACAAAACCTATTTAGCACTTGCCGAATACATCTTGCATTTTTCGCCGTGGCCTTAGACATAAGGATGAGGTCGTCCGCAAAGAAAACGTGGGACAGCCGCGGTCCCCCCCGACAAGGACTAAGAGTTTGCCACTTACCCTTCTCCACCATTTCTTCAATTAAATACGAGAGTCGTTCAATGCAAAGAACGAAAAGGTATGGTGAGAGGGGGTCACCTTGTCGTAACCCACAATTTGGCTCAATCGCCTCCAAAGGTTCGCCATTCCACAAAATACAAGGCTTGGAACACCTGACACAATCGAGAATCAGATTTATCAAAGTTTCCGGAAACCCAAAGAAAGTCAGCGTCTGTTCGAGAAAATCCCAGTTCACCTTGTCATAAGCCTTCTCTAAGTCCAGCTTAATGAGCATACTACCTGTTTTGTTGTTTCTCCTTTTTTTTAAGCTATGGAGGAGTTCTTGAATTAACAGGATGTTATCGTGAGTTCCGCGACCAGGGATGAAACTGCTCTGGAGAGGGCTGATTAGGTCAGCCATAAGGGGTTTAAGCCTGTAGGTGATAGTTTTCGTAATAATCTTGTACAAGACGTTGCATAAAGCAATCGGTCTGAACATCTTAATTGATTCCGGAGAAGTTTCTTTTGGTATAAGGCAGAGGAAAGATTTTCCCAGCTCATTGTGTATGCTGCCATAAAGAAAAGCGTGTTCCACGACCTTCACCACCGAGTCACCCACCGATCCCCAGAATTTCTGATAGAAGAAAGCCTGTAAACCGTCTGGACCCGGTGCTTTGAACGGACTAAAACTGTCGACAACTCGTTTTACTTCCTTACTTGAAACTGGCCTAGTGAGGGTTGCCAACTCTTCCACTGCCAAAGATTTTTGAAAACAGCTGCGTGGTAGGTTCGAGTTACCACCATTAGAGACTTGGTGAAAGAGAGATGAGAAAAAGTTATGGACATGGGTTCGAAGAATCCCATCCTCAGAAATCCAGGTCCCATCAATCTTTAGAGCCGTAATTCTATTTTTTCGCCTCCGACAAACCGTGGTCATGTGGTAAAAACGGGTGTTCCTATCGCCTTGGGACAGCCACTGAGTTCTCGATTTTTGGAACCAAAGAAGTTCCTCCTGCTTCAGCACCATATTATATTCATTTATAAGATCCTTCTCAAGTGATAGAAGAAAAGGATCATCTCCAAAACACAGGCTTTTCTGGATCCCGTTAATCCGTGCCAAGAGCCTTCTTTTTTTACCAAAGATATTGCCGAAAGATTTCCCATTCCACTCCCTCATCGCTCTAGGCAGCTTACCAATTGCCTCAAAAATAGAATGCGAGGTGTTCCAAACTCCCTCAACCACCTCCTTGCAGTGTTGGTCAGTGGTCCAAGCAAGCTCAAAACGAAAGGGCTTCCTTGGGGGTGGTTGATTTATACCCCCGCAATAAGTCAGGAGGGGGTGATGGTCTGAGTGTGTGCGGGGGAGATGGAGGACCATCCCTTCCGGAAAGATTGTTTGCCACTCAGCGTTCGCCAAACACCTATCAATTCTTTGCCGAACTCTAGCCAAACCGTTGCGTTTATTAGTCCATGTGAATTTTGGTCCCCGAAATCCAAGGTCAATCAATCCACAAGTATCAAGCATATCCTTGAATCTATTGCACCTGCTAAGACTAGGGAGGTTGCCCCCCCGCCTTTCGTGAGCCGAAATCACCTCGTTAAAGTCCCCAGTGAGAAACCAAGGGAGATCCACAGCCGTACTCATCTCCTCCATTCTGCCCCAAAGACTTTCTCTAAACGTGGAGTCAGGTCGAGCATAAATTCCTGAGCAAAGCCAGCCCCCATTTCTCTCAGCCCCAATAATCCCATGAATGGCCTGGGATTCAATATGAAGAATATCCACCCGCGTTTCTTCTTTCCTCCATAACATCCAAATGCCCCCTCCTCTACCCTCCGTAGGAGCCCGACATACGCCGGAAAAACCTAGGCTAAGAGAGATCGATTGAGCCCTTTCCTCTGACACTTTGGTTTCAAGCAAGAACACAATATCCGGTTTATGAATTTTAACCATCTCATTAAAGGTAGTACGAAAACTATCACTTCCAGCTCCACGACAATTCCACGTAAGTATCTTCATAAAGACCCAATAAAGAAGAGGCAAAGAGGTTACTGACCTTCAATTTCGCAATTTCTGCCCAAGAATTGCGGAGAGGACTCTGTGTTGCTAGACTCCATTTGAGTGTCATTAATCGGCTGCTCTCCATTCCAATTGCAGTCCTCTTGGTCCATATCCTCACAGGTTCGTGCTTCCAATCCATTCGGGTCAGCCAAGGAAGGGTGTAGGTGGAGACTGTTCTCCACATTTGCCAAAGGGGTTCGACTCGAGGTCTTACAAACTGTCCCAATTGACCCCAGCGCACTCTTTGGGGGATTGACTGAGGTACCCCCATCTCCGACAAACTCCCTTCCCCCTTGAAGGACTGATTTCGAAAAAACTGATGGTGTTTTGTCTTTGAAAATAGTCAAGTCAGCTTGCTTAGAAGAGATAGATCCCATATTACTTGGTTTAAATTTGTGTTGGGCCAGTTCCGAATTCTTGTCCAGTGGCTGAGCAGCTCCAGTTTCTAAATTAGGATCCACTATCATTGGGTCAATGAACGGGCCCAATTTCCCCTGACTTTTAGCGCTGTTTTGGACCTGGGCCATTGTTTGGTTCTTGGCCTTATGGGCTGTTGAGGCAGAATTAACTGAGCCAATGTGGCTCTGGTCCGGCCCATTTGGGCCTTTAGTTAGTCCTTTACTAGACCCACTACCTTTTCTTCCAGACTCTTTAAACGACACCCCCTGTCTACCTCGTACAGTGTTGTCTTTTTCTTCTTCAGTACTTTTTCGAGGTTGACTTCTAACCTCAGTCGCAGGTACCCGAGCAGAGGTCAGAGTCTTTGTCCCATCACCATCTAAACTGTCTCCTTCCAACCCATTATCATCATTTTGTGCAAGACTTTGAAATCGGTTCTGCTCTCCCACCCTATAGTTTCCTCTAACTTGTTTGCCTTGAGTTCGTGGGCCCTTACTCTTGTTTCTCTGCACTTGCATCCATTCACCATAACTGTCCGTACGTAAGTTATCCACGAGCCAACTCGGTCCTGACTCGTCCGTTTTATCCCTCGACTCAGTCCCACTTGACACACTGGTTTCCATGGCTGCTCCAATTTCTTTAGTTTTCTTTGGGCACTCCATCACTCGATGTCCTACCCGCCCACAACCGTAGCACAAGACAGGGAAGTTTTCATACGTAACCGGATAAAGTTTCCCTAACACTTCAACAGCCCGTTCGAGGGGTTTCTCCATGTCCACTTGAACACAAACCCGAGCAAACCTCCCTTTTGTCATCCAATAGGTATTATGGTCAATTTTAATGGGGGTGCCAATACCGCTTGCAGCCGCATAAACAATTGCTTCTTCATAATATTCTACCGCAAGTTCTTCAATTCGGACCCAAGTGATTGCTGTCGTAATGCGATCCGTCGAGGCCCTGAAGTTAGGAGTCCATTTCCTAATAGCCAAGAAGTTTCCAGCCAAAAGCCACGGTCCCTCTGTCAATATATACTCGCATTTGTTTCTATCCGGTATTTTGAGGACATAACAGTTAGATCCGACATCAATCAGTTCAAAGTCTCCGCTGAGTTTCCACATATTGTCGAGTTTTGCATATAGCAAATTGAAATTCCAAGCCTTTCCCAACACCTTAACGATCAAAGCCTCCTGCCAAGGTCTCCGTATGCTCTCCACCAGGTCGTCCGCTAGTAAAATTCTTGGGTACGGGTGTTCTTTGGAGGCTTTGACCACCGTAATCTTGTCCAAATTATAGAGGGTTTTGGGGTCAAAACGAACGGCTTCCTTGACAGAACTTTCACCTCTAACCTTTTGCAAATAGGTTGGTTTCTCCAGCATTTTGACATCTCCTTCCACAACTGATGGTACCTCAGTGTTCTCCATAGGGCTAGAGGCAAGGGGGGGTTCGTGGGTTCTCACTTTCTTTGGGCTTCTTTCCTCCAACGGATGATGGGGTTGGAGCTCGAACATGGGAAAAGTGCCGTTGGGTTAGTCAGAAACTCTAGAGAGCATTTTCTAGAGAGAGAAAATCAGTCAAATTACCATATAGCACAATGTTAATTTTAATTATGTTACAAGCAAAACATTACAAATTGCTATATACTATACACATAAACACACTCTCATCTACTAATAATTTTAATTACACATCTAATAATATGACTAGGGCTATCAATGGGTCGGTTTCTGATCGAATTCAGGCTTGTTCAGATCCGGCTCCATTATATCAGATCCGGCTCCATTATATCAGATCGGATCTTGTCGAATTCAGATCTTGTTCGGATTGTGCTTTGATCTAGATTTTTTGACTTAACAAGTCTTGATCGGATTTTACCGAATATCAAATCTTTTTCGTATCTAATAAAAAATTTATTTAAAAAATTTGCATCTAATAATGCAAATTGAGTTGCGATTTTTAGTTAGGTCCAATTAACTTGATTGAAACTTTTTGGGCTATATAGAAAATACTCCCTCGGTATGGGCTCATCTATACTGGATCAAACCTCATTTAAAACTGGGTTTGGCAGGTCTAGCCTGTTCCCCATATATCGAACAATGTCGCGGCATGTTCAAATTTACTTGAAACCATGTTTCCTAATTTAATACCTGATTTATATTTGTCATTTTACTCTTTCTTCTCAAATCCCAGCAACAACCTCAATCCAGATCATATGTTTAATATCCGCAAACTATTATTTTATTAAATACTACCATCTCTCTATTTTATTTACATTATTCTCCAAATCAAATTTCTAAAATTTCACAAAAGAACTCAAACCAATTTTAAAGACAAATTGAATGGAATTTAACCATAATTTTTCATAATAGCCCTTTTTTGCTTGGTTTCTATGAGCAATAAGTTTGGGTGTGCTACTCAATCTATTTATTAAAATAACTTAGTAAGATGTATTAAATTAATGTTTTTTTTAAACGTATTAGGACATAAATATGCGTTGTTCTTTAAGTCGCCATGTTGGCTATGTTTTGGCTCGGTTACACTTAATTTTGGTTTCGAAAAATTGATTTGCATGATTTCGGTTAAACTTTTTAAACTCTATTTGGATTGAGTCTGAATATTGGTGTTTGGAGGGAAAACGTAGGTGGTAGTTGTCAAAGTAATATATTTTAGAAAGAAAAAGTAAGTAATATATATCAAGTCATTGTCTTTTCTACAGTGTCCCCAAAAGATTAAAGGCTTTCTTTGGCTACATGGCCATAATAGCCTCGTAACGAACTCCCTTAGAAAGTCAAGAAATCTCACACCTACGGATACATGTACTAGATGTAATGAAGCGAGTGAAACTCAGATTCATGCACTTCGCGATTGCAGGTCGGCAGCTAGAGTGTGGGACTTGATTATTAATACAACTCAACTCTTAGCTTTCTATCGAGCTTCCCCTAACACCTGGATTCGTGAGAGTTGTGCTGATATGTTCCGCAACAGTTTAATTACAGATATACCGTGGACTTCGGTTTTTATATCTTCAATTTGGGCATTATGGAAAACGAGAAATAGATTCGTATTCGAAGGTAAATCTGAAAGTTCGATGGTGACTCTATCTAATATTAAAGCTATGGCGAGGGACTGGGCTGGAGTTCTATCAACAAAAAAACGAAGCCTGAAAAATGTCAACGAAGATACTAGATGGAAAGAACCACCTCCTGGTTGGATGAAGCTCAATACAGATGGTAGTGCTCTTTTAAAGGAAATGAAAGCTGCAGCCGGAGGTTTACTTAGAGATAATATGGGTGGTTGGAGCTTCGGCTTTTCTATGAACCTTGGAGCTTGCACAATTACTGAGGCAGAGTTACTGGCACTTAGGATGGGGCTCACTTTAGCTTGGGAAAGGAGGATAGAGAAACTTGAAGTAGAACTCGATTCTCAAGTTGTGATTAATTTGATCAAGAATACGGACTTGGAGACTCACGCACTTGGCGCTATCATAGAGGACTGTAGGAGGCTTCTACGGAACCCTTGGACTTGTGTTCTTAAACACACCCTACGAAATGGAAATAAGTGTGCTGATGCTCTAGCTAAATTGGGCTATGACCAGACAGAGAGAACGAGGATTTGGGACATCCCACCGGAAAGTTTGGTTGATTTGCTTGTTGATGATTTTGGATAATCCTTTTTGTAGTTGTAGTTTGTTTCTTCCTTTCGACCAAAAAAAAAATTGTTTTTTCTATGTTTGAAACTGAAAAATGAGTTTCGCGAAACCACGAGATTGAACCAGAATCTAGCCAAATAAGACCTTAGTTTTCTAAGTTTTTATACATCTAATTGTTATAAATACTAATATCAACAGGTGATTGGTCTAGTGGAAGAGACTAGTCATTACAAAGTAGCGGACTCAAGTTCGAATTCCTATTGGGGAAGTACTACCCACTTAATATGCACAACCCGCCTCGAAAGGGGTTTAACCCTTGAGAGAAAAAAATTGTTGTAAATACTAATAAGTGTTACTGTAGCATTTATAAATTGACTTTTTTAATGTTGCTTAATGTTTATGTTGGCATGGACTATTACCTTTTGCATGTGCATTTCAATAAAATATAATTTATTCGATGAGAAATTAGTATAAGGTGCCCCCATATAAATTTAACGCCTGCAAACATATGTGGGAAAGATTTATGAGTTAATATGAAATTATCTTTTTACAAGGCAATTTATCTCATCGTGATAGATCAAATGGCAATATATTCGATTCTCTCAATTTTGTAAATAAGGGTCATTAGTTATGGATAAAATCGCAATAAATAAAATATCTATTATGCAATATAATAAGAAGGTAAAACGTCCGATCACTAGGAACATCACAAGGTAAAATGACTATTATATAGTATAACATTTCAGATGGGGTAAAATGGATCTTAAATTGGCCAATATTTACAACAAAATGAAATTTGACTTATAATTTTGAGCGTGACATGAGGATAACCCAAAGATTTATAGCTAAATTTGAAGGAAGTGGTCTGTGAAATCTACATATTAAAACTCAAGTCGTAATATCCGACAGGTTTAGTAAAACTATACCTAGATAATTGAGACTGGCGACTGATTTCATTCGATGAGTATTAAAAATAGGAGAATGGAATGGGGTATTCGAGATCTGGGGAATATTCGGTTTGGCGACTGACTAGTGATTGGTTTCGAGATTAATTTTCTTTTCGAAGCTGCCGTCACCGCCATTGCCTTGAAACTTACTACTACATTACCTTACATGTAATTACATAATGCACCGCACATCAAAAATCACGTGCACTAAATCTATGGCGCTGTGTCTGTCATTTAATTACTAACTGCTACTGCTTATATACTACTATATTGGAGTAATGGTTAATTGGAACTTTATGTTGCACGGACGCTATACACACAATTTCGAAAACTTTATACTACAATATTCCCAAACGGTCCCCATATTTACTAGTATATTTATTCTCTAAATTAATTTGAGTAAAAGAAAATGTATTAATTTCATTAATTAATTCCCACAGTGTATTGTTTCGATACGCAAAAATGATTTACATAAATTTCAGTTGTTTGTTATTGCGCACTAAAGATATGATAATACAAATCTTTGAAAATTACAGAATATAATATAGTAGTGTTAAAAATACTATAATTTACTACTATATTTTTATTTATGCATATTGATTCAATTATAATAAATCACCCTGCCCAGCTACGTAGCAATTACAGAATGAAATCTTCTAATAATTACTATCATGACGTACTATAGATCATTGTTTATGCCATACATAATTTATCATATCATAAATAATAAGTTATTTTGTACTGCAATTCCATATGATAAAGTCGTAATTAATAGAGTTAGTTTTTTGATAATATAATGGAGTAGGTTTGTTCAAGAGATCACATGCCTTCTCATGTTTATTTGGAAGAATTTAACTCATTTATTTAATCACCTTCTCTAACACTTTATTTAAAATAGAAGTATACATATATATATTTTTTTACAAACAATTCCAAAAGTTTTAAAAAGAAAATTAAATTATATGATCATAAGATATGTTTGGCATGAAGGTGGGTGTATATAGCGTCAGAAACCACCAACTACACCAAAAAAATAATAAGTCGTCAAGTTAGTGCCATTTCTGAGAATTATGTCCACAAGATTTCTAATCCTATTAATATTATATAGCCATTTATGGGAATATCCATAATGAGACTGGCCAAGATATTTCTAAGCCATGATTATCAGTGAATTATTATTTATGCTATTCATGGATTTCCTATTAATTGATGCGGTTTCTACTTTCTACCTTTACCTTTGCTTGGTTTAATTATTAATATTACTTTCCACGGAACTGAACTTATTTTTTTTTATAATGTGGATTATATTCATAGGGGTTGGATGATAAACACGTGTGCATAAAAGGACAAAAACTTTTCCGATCCAACACCCCAATGGATTAATTGAATACACCGGGTAGACATATAATTTCCCAAAAGAATGTTAATTTGGTTTGGAATTTGAAGTTTTCAAGTGTTGGAATATTGTCAGAATATGGAAACTCAATTTAATTGATTGACAAATAAAAAAGTTAAGATTTTCGAAAAATAAGTGAAAACCAGTTGAGGATAGCTTGAAAATGGGAAAATGTGTATGAATTTACTGTCAATGTAGATTTCAGAACTAAAAGTATATTGGAGATTTTCTATAATTTAGAAGAAGAAAGAAAGTGAAACGTACGTATCTGCTTCAGTTTAGTGTTTGATTTTAGTTTTTTTTAAAGATAAGTTCGAAATATACTTAAGTTAGAATTTACTGACAATCAAATTGCTTTTTTAATGAGGTTACTGCTCTTTGTTTATATGGTGGCTTGTGCATTAATTTCATGGTTGAGTTAAGAAAAAAATGGATTAAATAAATATAAAATTATTGTACATTTTGAGAAAATATGTAGAAGTAGAAGTGTAAAACCAATTAGTTTTTTTTTTATTATAGAAGTCTTTTTTTTTTTTTTTTTTGTGAAAATATGAGGCTATAAAAGTCATGTTTTAAAGTTTAAAAATATTAAAAAAAAAAAATCTTTTACACTATGAGTTTAGTCGGGGAACATATGAAGTCATACATATACTTTTATCATAAAATTTCAATTTCTATAAATTATGATAATTCAAAACAATAGAATCAAAATAGACTCGAAAGGCAAAATTCATTGAAATTTTTATAATTGTAGGTGTAGAGTAAACATTTTTATAGATGGGGTAGAATTTTCCTCCATTATTGTTGTGGTTGTTCTCTTTATTATTAACTCACTTTCTAAATATTTCTACGTAATAGGCACGTTTGCCTAAGCTCGACATGTTGTGAATTGCAGAAACATAAGTTGAATGTGAAAACAATATACTACTATTAAAACCAATCGAATTAATTACAGTATATTATTGCAGTCCAAGTCACAAGAAAATCGTGCAGATCCCCATGCGCGTTACTTCATTTCCACAAGCAAATTAAAGCATTCATCATTTCAATTTTCACCTCACCAGTAAATACTTCTCCTTGATTGCTCGACCAATCAGAAGTCTCTGTCCAGACCTACTTCCACCAAATGCATCATTACCGCTTGTCACATCAGTTGGGAAAATAAAATAAAATCCTCAATTTACCAATGTTGTTAAAACCGGACCGGACCGGCCGGTCCGACCGGTTCAACCGCGAACCGGTGGTTGGTCCGGTCCGGTTTACCTCCTAAAACCACCTTACTTAAAAACCAGTCTGAACCGGGTCGAACCGGTCCAAAACCGGTGAACCGGCGAACCGGTATGGACCGGTTCAACCCGGTTCCGAATTTTCTTTTTTTTTTTTTTTTTTTGGATTTTTTTAAATGTTAAAATTAAACTAAAAATTCTTGTAAAATGTGGGATTTGAACACCCAACCTCTTAGGTGAAACATAACTTCCTTACCACTTGAGCTACATCATTTTTGTTGAACTTTTAGTACAAATAAAATTTATAAATATAGAAATTGTAGCCAAATTAACATTTTATACATTATGAATGAAAATTAATACTCAAGTAATAATTTGTTATTAAAATTTGTTCTATAAAATATTTATTTTCAATATTATTTTTAGGATAAAGAGTCAACTCGATATATTATGCAAGTTTGACTTTGAATATTAGACTTTTATACATAACAATATTTTAAAATTTATGAATTTCTTAGTTTGTTGTGTTTTTAACTTATACTTTTAAATTTTTATAAAGAAATGTAATCATATTATATTTATATGAGCATACAAATTAGTATCATATTACCGTTATGATATAAGTTAGATAAATATTATATGATTTAATTTAAATATATTATTAGATTTTGTATATTTTTAATCAGTTGTAGGATAATGTTTAAATTTTATGCATATTACATATAATTTAAAATTAAATATATTTATTATATTATTATGACGTCATCCGGTCCGACCAGCGGTCCGACCGGTTCGACCAGTAAAACCACTAACCAGTCGGCTCACCGGTTCACTATCCGGTCCGGTTCTGAAAACATTGCAATTTACTCGTATAGATTGATACTCCCTCTATTATAAATTATTTGTCATTTTACTTAAAAAAACTTGTTCCAAATTATTTTTCAAAATAAGATTTAATATACTATTGATTATATATTTTAAATATGTAAGAGAAAAAAACAATAGAGAGTATAAAATTTGAGTAACATTAAATAGCTAATGGTTAGATACATAAAGAATAAGGATATTTTAGGCATATAATTTATTTTTTCCCTAAAACTGAGACTATTTAATATGTACCTTAATATGTGTAAAAATATGTAAAATTATAAATAATTTGAGGCAGAGGGAATATATTATTCAAATATTTCTACGTGTGGTTACTCTCGAATTTAGGATTTACTTCTTAGGCCATCTCCAATAGCGAGCTCGAGGGAGCGTCAGGGTCGGGTTGAGAGGGAGAATGGTCTCTAGCGATGGGGCAAGGCGGCATAGGCTGGTCAACGAGCTTGACGACGGGGCACGAGCTGCACAGGCAGGAGAAGGGGGCCGCGTGAGGGAGATGGAAAAAAGAGGGGCACGTGTTCTGCACTTTTCCCTCTTTAAGTCTGTGGCGCCAATTGGCGCCACCTGATTTGTTCCCATTTTTTCTTTTTATTATTAAGGTGTTAATTGTTTTTAATTATATAATACAATGTAATAATATTATTTTAATTGTTTAAAATTTGTAATATATTGTTAATATTAAAATATAATTTATAATTTCTGTTTTAATTTGTTAAATTTAGAATAAATTTAAAATATTATTATTATTAAATTTAATTACAATTCTAATTATAATGATTCAATAATAATAACATGAAAAAAAATTAAATGTTTCTTTTATTTAAAAAACAATAATTAAAATTTGTAAATAATTTATTGGTATACTTGTTGATATTAGAAGAAAATTAGAATATTATTATTATTGATTTTAATTACAATTCTAATTATTAATGATTTAATAATAATAATAATAATAACATTAAAATATAGTTTTAATTGTCTCTTCTATTTAAAATAGTAATTAAAACTTATAAATAATTTGTTATTCTATAATCAAATTAAATATTGTTATTACTGGTTTTAATTACAGTCTAACTTATTATGGGTTAATGATAGTAGAGTTAATAATGATTTTAGATGCTTCTTAATTATATTCAAAAAATAGTAATTAAAATAATTTGTTAGTATATTTGATAATAATTTGTTAGTAAATACGGGTGCCCTTTTTTTAATGTTATAATTTATATTTTGAAGTAATTTTAATTTTAAATATTATTTTAAACTATATATATTATTAAAATAATAATGATTATTATTCCCTCTCATTATTATTATTATTATTATTAATATCAATATTAAAACTATTATTATAATCTTGAGAGTGGGGAAGAAATTGAATTGGAAGAAACTGAGGTTAGGAGCCCAACTATTGGAGATGACCATCCAGAACCCGGGTTGGCTCGGGAACTGCCCGGGACTACCCCAGCAAGAACATTGGAAATGGCCTTAAGGTTGCGAGCAGTGTTTTAAAAATTGGATCGACCCGGTCGGTTCTATGGATTTAGCCAATAATCGGCTGTCAATCCGGTCCGATTACTCCTCCAAAACCAGCTTTGTTCCTAACCAGTTCAAACCGAAAAAAATCAATCAAAAACCAGTAAAACCAGTGAACCGATGAAACCACTGGTTCACTTATAAGAAGAAAAAGTTTACATAACGGATTTTTACTTTTCTTCCGTGGCCTTTAAACTTCAAAATTATCTCACATCTCTTCTTCTATTTTTCACTTTGAATCAAACAAAATCAACAAGAAACAAAAAATCTTTTATACATTAAGTTATAGAAATATATTTAAGCATCAATTTCATTAGAAAAGCCATTTTTCCCCCAACTTAAAATATTTTCATTTTTTTATATTAGGATTTCGGTGACAACATTCCTAAGTATTTTCTCTTTTCCATAGGTGATTATCAATAAAAATATTGTTTTTTATATGGTGTTTATTTTAATTTGAATTATTATCTTGATATCATGTTATCTTATTTATAATTTTGTTGCAATCATTCATTCTCATTCCAAGATATGTAGGAAAAATCATTGGTCATGAGATAACATTTAGTTTATGGAAATAAAGTTGAAAAAAGGTATGAGATTTTTTTTTAAATAGTTGATTACATAAATTAACATATTAAATTATTACATTGAAATGACATCATACCGGTTGAACCAGTGGTTAAAACGATTAAACGGTTGAACTAATAGTTAAAACGATTAAATCGATATAATCAGTAATCAGTAAGGCTATCAATTTAATGTCCGATCCCATTTTAAACATTGATTGCAAATTACTATCAATCGAACCTTTTTTTAGTGAATGTAGGAGAACCATTTAAAGGGTGACAAAAAAGGCCAGGGCCATCTTACCTTACAAAAAGTTAGAGATACCCTTATGCAAAAGTATTGACAAAATCAAGTAGTAGTAAGAAAGCCATTGTGGGAGTGTTATAAATACTATTAGTCTATTATTATTATGATTTTATTATTCTAACAGCACCAAAAGCTAGTGAAATGACTAAACTGTCCCTGAAGTGCAAAATTATCTCACGTTAAAAGAAATTCTGATGACATGTAAACTATAATTTCTCAAAAGATTAAGATTAGAGAATAAAGTGTGAAAATAACAAAGATTGGCTTAGAATATGACTTAATATAAATGTGCAATAGTAAATCTTCAAAATAAAAACTTGGAAAACATTATGAATTCAGATTTATTGTTTGAAACAACTTACGTTACAGTATAATATAATCGTTTTGATTCTCAAGCAAGGACCTTTAAATTTTTTAGACTTGAAATTTGATATGACGCTTAATCCTTTTCAAAATATTTTTAATCTTTATTTTTAGTAAATCAATAGAGTTGTAAGAGCTAAAAAAGAAATGCAAATCATTAAATATATATAAATAAATTAACTGTTTTTCCCCCTATTAAATTGTAGATCACAACCCGAATCAATGAGCGGATTGAGTATTTATCTTTTTAAGTGTGATGACTCCTATAAAATTCGAACTTATAATACGCTTTTTAGAGTTGCAAGTCGCTACCAATTGACCCTTTTTAAGTGAATGTAGGAGCATCATTTAAAGGGTGACAAGAATGTAAAGAGCCATCTTATGCAATATATTTGACAAATACAAGTAGTAGTAAAAATCATTTTAGGAGATGTTATAAATACTATTAGTCTAATATTATTATGATTTTATTTTTCTAAGAGTACCAAAAGCCAGTGAAATGATTTTATTGGTTTGAGTTCAGATGTTGGGTTTTATATTTTGAAAAATAGTGAAACCTTGTTTGGATTACGTTTAAATGCTTTGATGAAAATAGAAAATAATAAATGGTAGTTGTCAAGTCAATGTCTGTATAAAGAAATATTAGGTGACAATGTGTCATTGTTTTTTTATTAGTTTGTGGCTTTAGGAATTTTCATATTTGAAATTTTTATTATATAACAATTTGAAACATGGGTATCAATTTTGCAAAACCGCAAAATTGACTCAAAACCTAACCAAATATGTCATGCTCAATCAAAATCATGTTTACAAGATTAAGTTGATAACACTAAAACATATTTTACGAATTCAAAATGCGAGATTGTGTCAAAATCCTTTGAAAATGAGTTTTCGCCAAATTCATGAAATTCATCACAAGCCTATTCAAAAACTCACACCAACAAAACTCTTCCAAATAGCGCCTAAGATTTTTTATATGATTTGAAAAAACTTCGCAACGACCTAAATTTTAATAGGAATTGTCAAACATAACTTCAACCTTACGAATTAATTTTTTTTTTAAAAAAACCTTCAACTCCACGAGTTTGTGTTTTACAACACATTAACACTACATAAAATCCACAAAACAGGGTTGTTTGAGGTATTGTTAAAGCCCTAATTTTCAATTGATATGTTTATCCAAATTAGTAATTTTTTATGTCTGTACCCTAAAGCCTAAATTGGACATAGGAGAGAGCTGGAGCGCATTTCATATGAAGATATTCTGGGACATGTCTCTCACCTGCCCTCTTTCCCTATTCGAACATTTTCTTGCGGGATCAATTTATTATACATTCATTTCATACACTTTTAAATACTCTACTACAGTATATTATTATTATTATTAAAGTGTAAAATGTAGCTACAATTATGTGGCACGCTTTTCTAGGTTCTAAAAGAGAGGTACTCATTTCATTTCACGGATTTATTTATAAATTAATAAAACACAAAAAGAATTCTTTGAATAAAGATGCCGACGTGCATAGTCCAGCTGATATTGCTTCATCAAAGCATAAAAGTGACGCCCCATCATTCTCTAAGCCAACCCATACTCGCATTTACAATATTATTATATAGGGTAAACACCACTTTTGGTCCCTCTTATCATTAACTTTTTACAGAGTGGTCCCTCTTATATTTTATTTCCCACTTTAGTCCCTACTATGATTTATTTGTTTCACTTTAGTCCTTTTCAAGTGGTCCAAGTCGATTCCGATAACATGTGATATGCTCATGACGGCAATTTTGTCATTTCAAGTAAACTAACATGGATATTTTCGTCTTTCTAATTATTTAAAAAAAAAACTAAATTTCCAAACTAGGCTTTCATTCCAATCGAACTTAATCGTATATTTCGTTCCAAACTAAAGTTTTTTCCTAAAATCTTTTTCAAACACCAAAATTGCTCACCAATTAAACAATATCTCAAATAGTCTCAATAGCGAAAGGACGAAAATGCCCTAAAAAATATTCATATGCATGTCACATGTTATCGAAACCACCTGATAAGGACTAAAGTGAAACACATAATTCATAGTAGGGACTAAAGTGAAATAAATAATTCATAGTAGGAACTAGAGTGGGAAAAAAAACATAAAAGGGACCACTCTGTAAAAAGTTAATGATAAGAGGGACCAAAAAAGGTATTTACCCTATTATATATTTGCAAAAAGAAAAAACATATCAACCTATTTTCAATTCGATGATTATATTATTATTTTAATATCAGTAATTCATAAGTTTCATTCTATTATAATTAAATTTTAAATTACAAAGAAAATCAACTATCAAACATTAATATTAAATTAAAAAAAACTCACATTAATGAAAATTAAACACTTAACCTCTTGTTTTGAGTCTCAATTTTATTATTGGGATATAAATTCATTGACAACTGGTTATCTTTACAAGATTAATTGGCAAATTCAAATTATTTATCATTATCATGTGCTGCAAAATGGACATTTTAAAAACAAAGAAGTTCATTTGCTTAAATGATATATATTTTTTTTATCCGATTTTGCCTATTTGAATGACCATATCAATTTTTCTTAATTATACTCAAGTATTTTATGTATCATTTTATAATCTGTGAATTCTTGAATTCGAGTGAGTTTGGTCTAGAAGTGTGAGAACTTCCAAAATCATTTTCAAATCTTTATGAAGTTAACATTGTTTGATCTCTAAATGATTTTCTTTTTTATACTCCCTCCGTCCCAATAATCTTGCTTCCTTTAGGTTTGGCTCGAAGTTTTAGACAATTTGTTAAAAAAAGTAAACTTTTGTTATTTTTTTAGAGAGAAAGGGAGCCTTATTTTGGAAAGTCCCAAAATAAAAATAGGAATAAGAAAAATGGAACGGAGAAAGTATCAGTTATAATTTTTTTGGCACCCTAAGTGAAAGTCACCTATAATCATTTTAGGGGTTTTGAACAATTTATATTTCTAAAAATTGTGAAATTAGCTCCTGACAACAATTCTGAAAATCAATTCTTTTGAAATATTAGGCTAAACTGTTGTCCTTACTATCATTACTTCACTAAATACAACCAAAGCATTAATTCTTTTACATTTGCTATTTATATTGTAAATTTATTTAACATTTGACGAAAACAATAAACAATTTAAATTAAGTAATAAATTTAGTAGATTCTTTCTTGTGGTAGAGGCGAATAATTATGGATTAAAATTTTATTTCTTATGGATGTTTCGGTTAGATAAATATTTCGAGAAATAAGAATTTTTTTAATAAAATTTACTAAATTATATAAAATAGAGAGTTTCAAAACAAACAAATAATTTCAAAATTACACATTCTTCTCGTTCCTTAAATTCAAAATTTGAAATTTTGCGATATTTTTTATGGAAATTTATACAATCTAAGTCGGTTTCCCTTATATTTTCAAATTTTTTTTTTTTTTTTTTTAAAAGAGACATAATCATGTACTCTATTTCGCAAACGCCAAAAACAAAAGTTGGAGGACAAATTCGAAAAAATAAAATTTAATTTGAAATATCTCTTGTTTCAAATATCATTGGTGGATTGCACGAGAATCGAATTGCTCTGAGATAAAGAGACCAAAAGGTTGGGGGAGCAGGGCCCTTTTAAAAATCTCTATTGGCAGAGACAACTGTAGATTGCAGTGTACAGCTGTATGGTTCCACGTGTATCACTGTGATTGGATATCATCTATACTTATCTTTACCCCTAATAGCGACTCATCCTGCTGTGTGTCCCCCAAGCCAGCTAAACTGAGCCAACGGCTCCAACATTTAATTGGGAATTTGGAATAAACTTTTTGGCTGGGTCTATTTAGAAACTTTATTTGAAATGAGATCATATTGTAGACGTCATCTTCTAAATTGGTTTTTTTATTTTTATTTTAATGATATGGTTAATTATTAATTGAAAAAATCATACTAGAACCAATTAATCTTGGATCTCTTGAAAGTAAACTAAATCATTTACAAGAGAGCAATTGAGCACTCTACATTGATTTCTTTCATGTTTATATGTATGTATGTATGTATTTAAATTTTAACATATTTTAAGCTTTTATATATTTTCATATAAGTTATAAAACTTTTTTTTTTTTTATCAAAGGAAAAAGTATAGTGCAGATTCTAGCGAAACATGATTTTTTCCCCAATTCCTTAAAAATATTTTCAAAAGTCTGAGACAAATATTTTTATTTATTTTAAATAATTGATCAAAATATACCAAGAAAAAAATCCCTCCGTTTTCTTTATTTGTCGTTTTAGAGGATTGAACACGGATTAAGAAATGTAATGAATAATCACATTTTAAGTTAAAATTCTAAAATATCCTTTTAATCAAATAATTAATGCATTAATCAGATTTTTTAATAAGCATTAACAAGAAGAGTAAAATTGGTAGAACAAAATTAATTTTGCATTGAGTACCTAAAACAACAAATAAAAGTAATGGTAACAAACTTTTTTTGCCAAAACAATAAATAAAAAAAGGAGGGAGTATTTGTCATTCTATATTCTAGTTAAGGGAAATTATAACCATCTCAAATCTAATTTGCCAAACTAGGATTACAGAAACACATTTATTTACTCCTTGTTTTGGAGATGAAGATGAGATTAGATAAGTTTATGTCATTTCTTTTTAGAACATGGCTATAATTTAATAATTAACTTGTATATGTAAACATATATACGATACCATATTTATATATAATTTTTATACAAATATTCATTGTTAAATTATATATAAATTTTTTTGATCAGGTAGAACTTAGAATCACTATTAATTGACCCATTTCTATTTTTCACACATATTAAGTAACCTCGTAATTACATACCTTTTGCGATAAAATATTTCAAATATCTTAGAATTATGGATACTATCAACTCCAATAAGATAAATTGACAAAATTGGAAGAAAAAAAAGCTTTGAAAACCTAAACATGTCAATTAATTTGAATATATTTCTTTGACAAATATGCCAATTAATATGAAATGGAGGTGGTAAAATATTCAATTTATACATAAAAACATAATTAATTATGTTGAAACGTTAATGATTGAAAAGGTTAAATGCAACATTTATTTATTTTGATTACTTTTAATAAAATTAATTGAATGAAGTAGGCTTTTGGCCAACATTATTAAATCGGGAACTGCGCATGACATGGACTGCCACGTCTACAGTTAAAAGTTGACGTGGCAGAGTGGCTTTCCAATGAAGCCAAATCAGAACCCATAAATTCTTAATAGTATGATAAAGCTGAGCTGCCTATATAAACCCCCACTCCACAGTCTCTTCCACTCCACTGAAAAACCTTCACTCATAAAATAATCTCTTCCAATTAAAAAAAAGAAGAAGAAAAATGTCAAAGGTTTGTTTGATTTGGGTTGCATTTGCAGCAATTTTGGGTTGTACTAGTTCATCAAGATTTGATGAACTCTATCAACCGAGTTGGGCTATGGACCATTTCACCTATGAAGGTGAACTTATCAAGATGAAGCTCGACAACTATTCTGGTAAAAAAATTACACTATTCATATACCCTTTACTTATATCCCTTTACTTATATATGACTATATTTTACATTCTATTAACATTAATTGCATTTTTAATTAATGGTTATTTTTATTTTTGGGAAATTAAATAGGTGCTGGATTTGGATCAAAGAGCAAGTATATGTTTGGGAAGGTCACACTTCAGATTAAACTTGTTGGGGGTGATTCTGCTGGAACCGTCACTGCATTTTATGTATGTAATTTTTTATATAATTTGACTATATTTCTTCATTAGGAGACATGATGGGGTTTTGTATTTCCCCTGTGAAAATTAATAGACTTTCACAAGAATGGTGTGTAAAGCCAGCTGTGAATTTGACAGTATTCATGTACAATATTAATTTTGCATTGAGTAATTGAGGTTCATTCAGGAGATATAGTTAAATTTATTTAGAAAGAGTTTATCTTGCACATGCATACTGTCAAATTCACTGTTGAATTCTCATTCTATTCTGAAAATTTATTAATCTTGTTTTGTTGGGCAGATGTCATCAGAAGGAGCATATCACAATGAATTTGATTTTGAGTTTCTGGGCAACACCACAGGAGAACCTTACAATGTCCAAACCAATGTGTATGTGAATGGAGTTGGAAACAGAGAACAAAGACTTAACCTCTGGTTTGACCCCACAAAGGATTTCCATTCCTATTCCATTCTCTGGAACCAACGCCAAGTTGTGTAAGTATTCTTTCTCTCTTTTCTTTATCACACACTAACACACACACACACACACACACAATCACACACTGATCACATGTATGTGTATGTTGTACTGTATCATGGTCCATACCCTTGAAATTAATCATATGTACTGTAAAGTTTAATAAAAGCTGGCCTAAAGCAGCCAAATTTATTGGTGTACCCTTTAAATGTTTCAATCAATCAATCACTTGTAATGGTTAAAAGTGTAATTTCACATTTTACAGATTCTTGGTGGATGAGACCCCTGTTAGAGTACACTCAAATTTGGAGCACAAAGGAATCCCTTACCCAAAAGACCAACCAATGGGGGTCTATAGCTCAATTTGGAATGCTGATGATTGGGCTACTCAAGGTGGACGAGTGAAAACCGATTGGTCACACGCGCCGTTCGTCGCGGAATATAAGGGATTTGAAATCAAGGGTTGCGAGTGTCCGGATTCGGTTGCTGCGGTTGATAACATGAAGCGATGTAGTGGTGGTGGTGGTGGTGAGCCTGTGATGTCCGAGCTGAGCGTACATCAGAGCCACCAGCTTATTTGGGTGAGGGCTAATCATATGATTTACGACTATTGTAAGGATACCGCGAGGTTTCCGGCCACACCAGTCGAGTGCCAGCACCACCACCATTAAGTGTGTGTGTCATTTGGGGGATTAGTTAAGGTGTCATGATAATGTACAAAAGGGCTAAGAAATTAAGTCATCAGTTTGACATGAGCTCCATGTTTTTATGCATAACTAGTTTTGGTGTTCAAGGCTATGTTCCTTTTGCTATGTAAGATATTCCATTAATTAGTTGAAAAAAAAAAAAAAAAAACGCAACTGGCATCTAGTCCGTCACAATTTGCTCGATTTACGGCTTGGATATGAATAGAATCCTTAATCCAAATTAATCCAACTCAAATGGGTTAGAATCTGAACTTTTAATATTATCTGGACTAGGTTGATGTTCAATTTAGCTTTACTACTGATAAAAGAATAATAGTTCTGCTCACATGTTTAGAACTTTTATAATAATCAATTAGTCTTCAATATAGAAAATTATGACTATATTAAACAACTTAAGTCAAATGATTGAACATAATAATTCACGTTGAAAAAAAGATTGATATTAATGTGTCATAATCAAATTATGAAGTTAGGTGTGCATATAAATGACGAAACATTATCATCTTATTACCTATAAGAACAGAATATCATATTATGTATGTATGTTAACCGTGCCGGGTCGATTGAGATCCGTATTCATTTTTAGAATTTTCTTGATAAGATCTATTGATTTCAGACAAATCATGCCATATTCGGATTAAAATAATCCTGTAGTAAGTAGTGAAAAAGTTGGTATTCAAATAGTTACGGACATATTCCCCCTCAACAAAAAAAAAAAATAAATAAATAAAATAGTTACGGACATATTGGGCCACTGGTTCTGTATGGTCACGGACTGACTCATGGGGACCAGAAAGGAAGGAGGACATAAATCGATGGGCCCAGAAAAGAAGGCTAATTTTAAGGTGGGCCTCATATGAAACTGTACATGCACTTTTACTCGGTTAAAAAAGTCATATTAAGGTCACATTTTAAATAAGATAAACTATAATTAATTGCATTTTTTAATAAAATTGCTCACAAGAGGTTAAATTAGTACATAATTACATTCAAGAATCAAGATATGATATCATAAAGTCCCACCCAAAATTATATATACAATTTAATGATGACCTGATTGTGTATTAAAAATTTACACACTAACTTTGTAGACATTATAAGCGATGTGAGAACAAATGATAAAAGTGGACTCTCGTAAGATTCTAGAGATGGTTTTCATTATTAATCCACAGAGTACAGCTAGAGGCAATACATTACTGAAAATAAATTGATTAATTAATTAATTAAATTAATTTGGACATTATCTACTAGATAATTAAGAAATGTAGATTTTGAGCTTAAAGAGTTATAATAATCCACTTTCGGCCGCAGATTACTTAAATTTGCACTTCATTATTTCCTTAGTGTAAATAAATTATTAAACTAGATGCAAATCTTTTCTAATTGAATAGTCCGGTAAAGTGTGAAATATTCGAATAGGGCAACCAAGATATTATTCTAAGTCTGATTTAACTTTTTGGTTGAGCTTCAAATTTCTTTATTTGATTGTTAAATGAGTTAAGCTTAAATAACTTTTAATTTAACTCGTAAGTTTGAATAGCTTGATATTTTTTCTCAAATTTTATATTATTTTTATGCAATCAATGGAGCTCCAATCAAATTTTAAAAGATGCCCGACTTTATTGGTTGTTCAAAATAGATTTATTGAGCAATAACAACATTTAAAAAAATTGATTCGATTTTCATATGATTGCTTAAATTTCCTCAATGAACTTTTAAAATCGGATACAGTAAGGTGGTATAAAGATTTTCATGGAATTCAACTGCATTGCTTTTTGCTATAGTACTCAGTATTATATCTCATAATTGGGATGGGGTTTAAGTGCAACCCCACGAAATAATTATAGGTACAGTAAATGGGGAAAAAAATGAAGTTTGTGGATTGATGGGCTTTGGACTAAACAGTAACAAAGAGTGAGGGTCGGGTATTCTGCATGGATCAAAATTTCGTTTCGAATGTATGTTTCGGTCAGCCAAATATTGAAAATTTTTCGAGACTTTTCGGAAATGTTTCGGAAACACTAAGGAAAAATTGTAATAAAAGTTACTAAATTTAGATAAATAACAAAGTTTAAGGCAAACAAATAGTTTCGGAATTACATATTATTTTCGTTTCGCTTGATTCAAAAAACGGAAACTTTTCGTTGTTTTCGAAGGAAAAGATGGAAATTTTGATCCATGGTATTCTGGTTTTGGGTATTTTGGATCGAGTACTCGATCTGACGGGTATTAAATTTTCACACTCAAAATCGACCCATCAAAATCTTCGGGTATATCGGGTACCCAAAATTTCAAATATTTAAAAAATATATATATAAATGTAGAAGAAATTTTAGTTTTTTTAACATATATATATATATATATATATATATATATATAATTGTAAAATAAATGAATTCAAACATTAAATTATACGCAATAACTTCAAAACAAACACAACACAAAAGTTTTAAATCTTCAAATTGGGAATTTTTTTTATTCAATACCCGAACGGATCTCAAAATACTCGTTCGAGTGTAAATATAACAAAATTCAACCCGAGCCCGAAATGTCAAAAATCCATTTTTACATCCCAAACAAAAAATACCCAATCGAATCGGAACGAATCCCAAATTACCTAGCCCCAGATATAACTACAGTCTTCCGAGTTGGGGCAGACCTAACCCAAATCCGGGTCAATCTATACTCTTGTGGGCCTTTTTTAGGTGATCAACAAGACTATTTGACTTCAACCTTTGTCTCATAAAAGTAAAACTATATACTAGAAAAACATCTTTTATTACATGTTATTGTCACAAATGACAATTTTACCATACAAGAGTATACTTGGTCTAATGTAAATTTTAAAATTGTACGCTTGTCATTCGGATGGATCATTTGTCACATTTTGATGTCGCGTTTTTGTGTCACATTTATAGAAATATTGACAAGTGTACAAATCTAAAATTTGTGTGGGTCCACACATACACTTGTATAGTTGATCCATCATGTGACACTAAAGTGAAACATCAAAATATTACAGAAGATCTTTTGCCCTTGTCACTGAATCTACATGTGACACGAAAGTGTGATATAATATACATCCCGATATTGATGTAATTCAATAGACAGAGCAGAAATCACATTACAATCAAGCTAAGGTGCAATAGAACACACCTTCATCGCCCTTGTACCATAGAAATGGTAAACTCATTCTCAGAAATTGTATCTGGCTTAGTAGAGGAAGTCGAAGGCACACTGCTACAATCACGTTTCCTCGTTACAAAAGCTGGTCGCGTTGGACGTGGAAGCAGAGTTGCTACTTCACTGCCAAGCATCATTACTACATTTGACATGGTGGGACGATCATTAGGATCTTCTTGGACACACAATAGTCCGACGTTTATGCACTTCAACACTTGAGATTGTTGCACCAATGTAGGATCAGCCAAATCCAATGCCTTGTTTTCACACCACAATCTCCACGCCTACATTAATTGTAGCCATAAATATGCAACAACATATAGCCACTGATGATTTAAAGTACGTACTCAATAAATTTACGACATGCATGAAACTCACATATCCTAAGAGATTTAAGTCTTCTTGGGGCTGATAAAATCCTGTGTTCTTCTTCCCACTGATAATTTCGAGAACGACAACTCCAAAGCTGAATACATCAGACTTGATTGAGAATTTCCCTTCCATTGCATATTCAGGAGACATATAGCCACTGATGATTTAAAGTAACACAAGCAATATATATTAATCTTATTTTTTTTTTTTTTTTTGTAATTTTAGTATTGTTAGAGTCCGTATTAAAGGAAACCGAAGACGTACAGAGTTCCCACGACTTTGTTGGTGTTTGCTTCTGTCCCTTTTCCTTCAACAATCCTTGCCAATCCAAAATCTGATACTTTTGGGTTCATCTCTTCATCTAATAAAATATTGCTTGTTTTCAGATCTCTATGAATGATCCTCAACCTTGAATCTTGGTGAAGATAGATAAGCCCTCGAGCAATCCCCAAGATGATGTCGAACCGTTTCTTCCAGTCTAACAACAAACGTTTCTTCTGATCTAGCAAATTAATTAAGAAAGTGGCTCATTAACTAATTAAGAAATATGTCTCTAAAAGATTTGTGCATGGACTAACCGTACGTACCAAATAAGAAGGCATCTAAACTTTTGTTGGGCATATATTCATACACCAATATTTTTTCATTTTCCTTGATGCAATATCCCAGAAGTCTAACGAGGTTACGATGTTGAAGCTTGGCAATCAAGATGACTTCATTGCGAAATTCATTGATACCTTGAGAAGAGCAACTTGATAACCTCTTCACTGCAATTTCTTTTCCCCCCGGTAACTTTCCCTATAAGAAGTTGATTATTATTGCATCATAAATTAAGTAGTACGTCTATATATATGCAACATTACCTTATAAACAGGCCCAAATCCACCTTGTCCAAGCTTGTTTGCATCAGAGAAGTTGTCTGTAGCTGATAAAATCATATCCAAATTATAGAAAGGAATATCAATTCCCTTGTCATTTTGATTCATGAAGTCCTCAATTCGCATTTGATTTTCATATGACAAAGGCACTGGATTCTGTTCAGTGATCCCTTGATTTCCTGGAAAAATTATTGGTAAGTTTTAGAAACAGTTTATTAATGAGGGTACATATGTTTAGTCCAATGTTTTTACCATGTCTTTTGGTCATCCACCTTCGGTATAAGATATAGCTAGAGCAGAAAACCAGTATAAATCCAACAACTGATACAATAAAAGAAATTTCATTTATTGTCTTCTTGCGTGACTTGTTAATCTTGGACCCCCTTGCATATTGCCCCGAGTTTACTTGAGCTGAAGTATTGATAACAAACATGCATTAGATCATGAATTCTTCAACTTCTATGTTTCAGAAATTCACGACAAGTTATAAATAAGATACCTTTGGGTAGAAAAGGCACACGTACAGATAGACGGAAACGTCGGAAAGTAGTTTGGTAGTCGTCCTCCTGAAGATTATAAAGATCTGAAGTCCAAATCCAACACTTTGGAGACTGCTTACCAGTTTCTTTATCGGTGACATTAAATCCTATATATGAATAGGCTTTGCATTTGCAATTATTGAAACACTCCTCTTTGCATTCATTCTCATTCTGAGCCTGCTCAAATGCCAGGTCCGGACTCCCAGATTTCACCAATGTTAGATCGATGAAATCATCTCGCTCCGCTGAAGTTTGATTAGTTTGGCATGTCGTGGAGGACTCTTCTCTGTCACAACCTTCTGAATACTGTGTGAACCCGAGCAAACATTTACATATTGACTCACGACAAATGGCGAACTTGCCACACTTATCATACATAGAGCATACATCTTTTGGTTCTGACCAAAACAAGTCCCACTTTTTTGAAACTTTATTCCAACGTTGATATTGTATTTCTCCAGTAGAATCTATCAGAATTCTTTCATCTTTGTAACGGGAAGGCATATTATGTTTATAAGGTATAGTTTTGTTGCTCTTATTTTCTCGAAGCGACTGATTTTGGCCTTGGCTAAACAATAATAATTGGGTGACAGAAGAAGGAATTTCCTTAACATTTAAAATCTTGGAAAAAAATTCATTCGACTCACCACTTATCCAGTGAATACTTGATCTGTTAAGTATTTTGTACACACCTAATTGATCTTGATCTTGTTTGAATGTATAGTCTCCTTTAGCCGGGTCGCTAGGTGTAATCCACGAAATCAACTCGATGCGCTTATCCATTTTCATACCAGGTAGGAATGTATCACTTGGATAGTCGAAGCTTTGCCACAAACTCTTCCCTGACAGACCGTCAGAAAGTACCAAGTTCCCGGAATCCAAAAGCCACATCGTCCTGTTAGAGCTTCCAGAGTTGTCAGAAATTGGAACGGAAAACACGGAAGTTCCATTAGCTAACCAGATCTCGAGGTTACCACCACGTCCAATGCCAAAGAGTACTCCACGGGAGTCGGGCAATATTGGATTATCTCTATTGGCAACCCACACAATGGTTCTTGGATTCATTTGATAATACTATATACCTACATAGGTGTTGTTTTCAGGAGGGAAAAAACCAAGTTCAAATCTGTTCCCTGCAGATACAAGAGTTTCACCAACACTTAATGGATTATTCGTATTGATGCTGTCTCTTGCTTGGCACGTAAAAATGTCATCAGAAAGCAGCATCAAAATTGTGATGGAGAAGAACACTGAAATGGAGGGCATTATTGAACCGTGCAAGTGCAAGTGATCTTTTTGCAAATGATTATAATCATTCATTCATATATTAGCTCAAAAGGACAAATAGTTATTTAACTTTTTAGTAGAATCAGTGCACATTCACTTCATGGGCCTCAACTAGATATCGAGTCTTGAATTCGAACTAGAGGGATAAACTCTCAAGTCTTGAAAAGTCGTCCACAAGTCTGTAAAAGTACTGGTCCTTAGCAAAGTTGATTTTTCATTTCGTCTTTGTTCTAACATCACTTCACCTCATTTCTTTTTCCGGGTGCCCCCTCCCCTGTGTTTGTCTATAATATAATTCTCTACTCAATCTCATAATAAAGCTAGGACTAGCAGGAATATACTATTATTATAATATTAATCACCGATAGTTTTATTAAGTGCAAATACACTTGTTTGTATTAATTGTATCATTTTTAATTTCTAATTCATAAGTTTGCTTCAACAGAGAGATGACGAAAAGGTTTGTAATGAAGCAAATATGTCCACGAGCTGACTCATGGCATGGGGACCAGAAATGGGAATTAGATGGGCCCAAAAGAAAAGGCCAATTTGTAAGGGGCTGCCTCCTATGTGTCTTATAAAAAATTATGAACACCCACGACGTAGAAGACCTAATTAAGAAAATCCCTTTTACGTATTGGGTATTACAAATTTTTTTTTTTTTCTAAAAATGTAGAATGTAGAGTGAAAACATATTATATCGATATGATTAAGTAAATATTCGAATCCCATACTCAATAAAATATAGCAGGGTTATCTATGGATGTTTACCATAATATTCTTAATTGTACGAAATTTAAGAGTATTGGTTATCATCTCTAAAAAAAAAAAAAAAAAACTTTTGTAATAGATATTGAAGAAATATATTACTCGGTTTATTACAGACTTGCAGTGTCATATTTGCAATCGTGTTATCCTATAATACAACATTATCTCTTTTTGTTAAGTTTCATAAAAAAAAATTCACCAAGTTTTATAAAAAGATCGGGATCAACATTTTACTGATTAGGGCAAGTCTAATGGTAGTTTGTATATTTGGGGATGTAAAATGCATTATACATTCTCAAATAGTTGTTTGCATACTCATTTAAATTTATTCATTCCAATGGTAAGCATGTAAATTGAGTTTCTATGTTACTTTATTAATATTTTTATTGTTTACTAAATATTTTTATCCAATCACATTCATTCCCTCTCAACAATACCCTATGCATATCATGTTTCTCTCTCTTCAAGAGTGAGTAAATATAGGAATTGAAAATGAAAAATGTAAAATAGATCCCCTTTTCCTTATTCCCATTGGAGTGAAAAATCCACAAAAAAATGTATGCAAAATGACAGTTATACATTTGCATACTTGCATTGGACTTGCCCTTACTAGTTCAATTAGTTTAATTGGTTTCTTAAGAGACATTTGAACAAGTAGTGTTTTTTTTTTTTTTTTAAAATGGTGAATACATACACTGTTACATCAAGCCCTATATCGAATCGAATATATTACATTGGTATCAAAGTAAACTAATTATAAATGCTAGTATTAAACCATTATTGAAATTTGAAATTAATTCCAACTATTTTTTTTGCAGTAAAATCATGCACTCAAATTAGCTATATAATAAATGGTTTAAAAATTTGAAGAACTGAGAAAGTACAAAAAGAGTTTACAACGCACAACTTCTTTTATTAAAATGATGTCATATATAAGAAATACAAAAGTTAATAAATGTTTCAAATGTTTCAAAATATGTATTGTACTGACATATCCTCAAACACATGGATTAAAGTCTTGTTTATGCTGTATGTTTCAATTGGTTAACTATTAGAAATCTTTTTGGAGTTCTTTTAAATTTTTTAGAAATTTTCAAAAAACATTTGAAAATTTTGTAAATTTGAATGGTCTCTGATGGCAACCCATATAATGGTTCTTGGAATTGGCCGGCAATACCACATTCAAAGTTGTTTTCCGCATATACGAGTCTCACCAACATGTAATGCATTTGTTACATGCATATGGTCTCAAGCTTGACATATGAAATGATAAAAATAAAAATAAAAGAATTACTAAATTTAGGAAAATAACAGAGTTTAAGGCAAATAAATTGTTACGAAATTACATCTTATTTTCGTTTCTTCTGATTCAAAAACGAAAACTTTTCGATGTTTTCGATAGAAAAAATGAAAATTTTGATCCATGGAATCAATGCACATTAATTATATAATCAAAGGTATCAAGTCTTCAAGGTTGTTCAACACTCTCATTAACACTCTCCGTGTATATATACCTATAGCAGTAAAGGTAAGTTATAAAAAAAAAAGAAAAAAAAACCTTCAACTGCAGTTCAAGACTTATGGTTTATCTTTCAAGAATCCAATTTCCACATTATGACCAACCTAGCTTTGTGACTCACCAATACTTATAATTGAGAAGAACATGTCCGTTAAGCATTAAACTCCATACACCAATACTCAAAATTTGGCCCGAAAAAAGTGCCTCAAATAGGGTTGTCCGTGGAGCGGATTCAATTAAGAAAGACTAACAGGTTTCCCACAGAGCTGTTCCAGTTCAGTTTCCAAAACGTTAATCAACTGTCCTTTAGTTCGCCTATAAATCCAAGCTTCAGCATTTTGATCCCAATCAAACCTAGACGGGCCACTGCAAAATAAATTGAGACTTCAAGAATCAAATGCAAACAAAAGAACATGGATCGAAGCAATATAAACTCAAGATATCACACTAAGACAATGGTCAATAGGTGCAGAGTTTTGAAAGACAATGGTCTCGCAACGTCACAATCTAAGTAAAACATTGAGCCATCAATACCTCAGTGGAGATGACATCCAAATCTGTCTATTTGGGGTTTGTTTGTTTATAACATAAGTTCCCAAACTCCCAAGCTTCAAGGTTAACACCTCGTTCTTCAAAACAAAAACCAGAGTTGTACTAGAATCAGACAGGGACAACAACTAACCACTCTGAAATAATCAATCTATCTTACCCCATAGTCAACATCATAACCATCGAGATCTACTGAATCACCATATTCCTGAAAAAACAATTATTTAAATAATAAGCATACCCATTGAGTCGAAAATGGATATAAGGAGGGTGAGTGCTGGCATAAGGTCATCAATTAAATTTTTGCTTTTCTGCTATATTTCGGTTAATTAGATATTATAAACTTGGAAACATTTAGAAAAAAATTGCAAATCAAATAAACATGTTGACGTAGAAACTATTCTATGTTTTGTTTCGATTGACACTAAAATTAAAAAAAAAAAAAAATTCTGCATATTTGGTGGAAAAGTATGGAACTATTGATCCATGTATCAGGGAAGCATGATACTGTCACAAGCTGGACAAAATGAAAGTTGCAGAAAGGTAGTTATAAGAGGTTCTGAGCAAGAACTTAGTCCAAGATACCTGAGAGATCTCTGTTTGAGTCCCACAAAAATGCAGGTTCTTATTAAACTTTCTTAGTAGTAATACCTCCATGTATCGATTTGTTTAAACATCTCAATCCAATAATACCAATATAATGCCTAGTAACCTTGATCATATGAAGATAATGTTATGACATTACATCTACGGAATCAACACGAAAATGGCTATAATCCTTTCACTTTCCATGTTGGTTCCATAAAATGGCAACAATCTTAGAAGCAGTAAAAGGTGTAATATAAGAATCAAAAGAAAATAAATCCCTTAAAAATAACCTCAAGCTTTTCAAGGAGGTCATGGATTGTGGAATTAGCCAACCTCTGAAACTCATCTTCCTGAAGTATTGAGCTGTACAAAACTGAAAATCAATTTTTCATATTTCACCAATTCAACAATTGGACAAGTTTTAAATTAAAAAGACCATCCTCTGCATATTTTTTATTAACAAAAAAGAAACTTATGTGAGACAAATTTTAAATCTAACACACTCTCCTTTTCATATTAACAAAGAAATATCAACAGGGATATCATTGAACAGAGCATTTAAATTATTGCATTCACAGTACTAAGAAAATAAATCACCCACGAATCACCTAATTGAAACATATCATATGTTTATCATCTATTTATCTTTTTCAATCAGAATTAATAGACAAAGGGGATTTACTCACCGGTAATCAATTGCGGCAGGGCCAAGTGATTCCCCACTTAGAGAAGATAAACCTCGAGAACATATCAAATTCGAGGGTGAGAAAGGAGGATAAACTGAAGAAGTGGAAGGTTCTGGAAAGTTACTCGAGAGAGAAAATAGCAGCGAGTTTTGTCGTGTAGTAGTTGAAATTGACGACGATGATACGGGTTTCGGAGATGTCAGCAGTACAATTCTTCGCAGCGAACGAACGGCCATTTTCTTGGAGTTCGAATGGAATCAAGGGTCCTCCTAGCTTTTCCCAAATTCGGGTTTCTTTTTCTTTCTTTTTTTTTTCCAGTAAATTTCAGCTTTTGGTTAATTACATGATGACGTTTCATGAATTCTGGGTAATTACAAAAGGCCCCTTTAGTATTTGAAAATTACACCAACACCACATATCTTTAATTTGCAGTAGTTTTGGAAAAATGAATTTAAATTTGGGTGATTTACACTCTCACCCCCTGAGGTTTACTGTAATTATATAAAACACCATGTGGTTTCAAATATTACAAAAACACCTCATAGGGGGGGTTTTGTAAATATTTTTTAGGGGTCATTATTAGGATTGTTGAAGATGTAAGGAATATTTTGATATATAATCTAAATTAGAGAGCTTTTTATAAAACAATTAAATCTCAGAAAAACCGATAGTAAATCACCCTTTAAATTTTGCACTAAGCCCTTCACTTAATCCACATCCCTCTTCTTTTACTAGCAGTATGCTTTTTTACTTTCAACAATCAAATTACAATGAATTTTTACTTCATTTTTCATATAATTTTTTAATTAATAGTTATTTTCTTACAGGAACGGGATTCACAATAGATAGATTCCGATAACATTTGTGGAATCCCCACATGAAAAGTAATGGTGTAAAGTTTGTACTTCATTTTCTTCTTTACATCTTTGCGAAAAAAAATATATCCTAATTTTGATTCCTATCCTGCAGCACCACCAGGCAAAGGACTCCACTATTTGTTAATTGTTAATTGTCTTCCTTGAGGTTTGGAGCCTAAGATGAAATTTAAATTATTGGGCCCTATATCTTATAAGTTTGTACTATTTCGATAAATTTATTTTTCCTGCTTTTATATTGTGTAACAAGAGCATTGGTTAAATCTTAATATTTCTTATGACATAGTTAATCTCAAATTTTCTTCATTTTTGTTTAGATTAAAAAAAGTTCTAAAACAATTGTTACGTATATTCTATATAGTAAGTGCATGTTAATTAATAGCAAGTTATTTTTAATTTTATTAATTAATAGCTACAAGCCTACAATGTATGACTAAGTTCTTAATAATCATATAATTAATAGCTACAATGTATGACTAAGTTCTTAATAGCATGTAATAAAATTACTCAATTGATTAGAAAAAAAAGATACTAGTATCTTAGCCCAAAAATATTATTGAATCCTTGGGAATTATAATTCAACATCCTTCATTTGTATCTCTTGAAAGTCTAGTTTGTTCCCCTCTTTTTTTAATTGTTCTGAATTCATTAATTAAAAAAAAAAGTAATAACTTTTTTGATAATCTCATATAACACCAGGTTTTTCTAATATTATTCACTTCTTCTTTGAAGGTTGGAATAAAAAATTCAATTTTTTTCTAGTACTGGAAAACCATGGTTTAAGAAAAACAGAATTACTTCATATTTTTGTTTCAGAATAATGAGCAAGAAAGTTAAGAAAAGAAAATTTAGAAAAAAATAAAAATAATAAATTATTCATGAGTTAGTGGAGGGCTGAAACGAGTGGAAGGTTGTCAACTGAAGTGTGATAATGGTAGCGATCCTATGCCAGGCCGAATCCAGGATTTTCGGTCGGGGGGCTAAATAGTACAAAAAAATCAGTTAAACATAAAGCATATATTACGCACGAGAAAATATAGACGCAAAACAAAAATAGGAAAGTGGAGTTTGACAAAAATAACTCCTACGAGATACTGTAATTACACATGATATCTCGTTATAGTCCTAAAAGAACCCAGAAATCTACGTGTTTACATTAATAATTGATCATGACGATTTCTCATTTTTTTAAATCGGTACATGATAGCATCGTATGAAATACAACTAAATATGCTCATTCGGTTACTAAGTTGATTCTTTATTATCTTCATAGCCGAAAAACTCTCTTTACTTATGCAGTTCCAACAGGTATAATAAACATTAATATCACAGGTTTGTAAACAAACGAGAATACAACATGCCTTTTAGTTGCAACCATCTCCTTAACAAGATCACCAGTCTAATTCAAGCTAAAAATTTCATCACTTGAACGAATATTCCTAATATAATTTTCAAGTTGATTGGAATAGACCGAGAGCTCGAAAAAGAGAAGTTGTTTGGATTGAAGATGTTGGAAGTTAGGAAAAAATTTAAGCTTTAATTGAGGCTTAGGTAGAGTTAAATAATATTAGGGTGAATTAATCTTGAGTTGAATTATTTGGATTAATTTTTTACTTGAACTAAAGAATTGCTTATTGTGCTAATTTTTTGGAATTTTTTTTTTCTCAAACTACAACTATAGTAAAACCTAGGGGTGGGCGTTGGGTTCGGGTAATCCAAACCCGACCCGTCCCATTTTTAAAATACCCGAACGGGACGAGTATTTTTTGGGTTTGGGTACCCGAACTTAAATACCCGTATTTTATTACGGAAATACGGGACGGGTTTGGGATTGGTCTCTCCAACCCCGAATACCCGAACCCGCCTATATATTATTATTAATTATATAATTTATACACTTTACTAATTTACTTGTATGACATTATCTAATAAATGAACTTTTTTTATTTTACCCTAATATTCCTTTTAAATCTTACATTAGTTTAGTAATTAATATTAAGTCAATCCTAAAAAGTTAAAAACTCTCAATCTCTCATAATCCTTTGTAAGTTGTACATTTTATCATTAGCTCATTATATGATTTTATTTTTTGTTCGTATTTGGATATATTTGAAATTATCGTTATGATGAATTGATGATATGTTTTATATATTAATAAATTAAAAAGTGATACGATTTAGCAAAAGGAAAATGACGAAATATAATTACGTAATATTGTATTATTTTGTTAGATGGATGAAGAATTAATGAATAAAAATAATATGAGACCTGTAATCCCGTCTCGTCCCGACCCACAATAATTCGGATACCCGCTTCCGGGTACCCAAATTATTACGGGGCGGGTTTGGGATGAAAAGTGTCAATCCCAAAATTTAGTATACCCATATCTCTAACCCCAAACCCGTCCCAAACCCACCCCTAGTAAAACCCAAAAAAAATTTTTTTTTTTGAGGGGACTATAGACACCCCTTGTCCCTCTCTCCATCCGCCCTGCCTATGTCATGGCTGACGAAAAAAATATAAAAGGAAGAAATCGGGCTTGGTGTTTAGGAAAATTTAATTAATTATAGAAACTTAATACTGGTACAGAAAAATTAGTAAATAAGAATATCAAAAGAATTCAATGCTAAGGGCATTTATGAAAATATGTTAATTTTGTTATGACAGTAACAATTTCTACTATTGCAATATAGCTAGAAATAGGAAAAAAGGCCATAAAAAAGGAATAAAAGGGCATTTTAGGCTTTGACTGAATAAGTCAGAAATTTTGGAATGGGATATAAATATATTGGAAAATGATTATATAACAGCCTTTAGTTTCACAGCCATTGTACATCCCATGTTTTATATATTTAAAGTTAGTTATGTTACCTGCTACCTGTTTAATAGGTTTCTTGAAATAATTTTTTTAGTTTATTTAACGGGCTGTGATGTTGGACTGTGATGCTAGGCTGTGAGGCTAGCATAGTCCAAATATATTTACAGAAGGAAAATGATTTCCTCACAGCCCACATATGTACAGCCCTTTGTACAGCCCATGTTTTATATATTAAAAGTTAGTTTATTACCTGCTACCTGTTTAATAGGTTTCTTGAAATAATTTTTTTAGTTTATTTAATGGGCTGTGATATTGGGCTGTGATGCTTAGCTGTGAGGCTAGCATAGTCCTTTGCAGAAAAAGGTGTGGAAAGGTCAAAAGAAAGAGAGAGTAATTTAATTTTTCAAAACAAAAAAATCTGTAACAAAATTCAACGGCGTACAAGTTTACGACTCGTTCTCATTGCTTTCCGTGAACACAAATTTAGGTGAGGAGAATCTTATAATTTAATTCACTATTTTTTCTCTTCATCATAAACTAGAATAAATTCATAATCTAGAATGATTTCATTCAGATATCTGGAACGAGTCCAATTGATTTCACTATAAATCTCACCCAATTTACTCATATATTTTGATCTGTTGGTGGTGTTTTCATTTATCGTCGTAAGAAGACATAGTCTGCAAGCAATCTGGCTAACGACAGGTTTAAATCACTGCTTCTTTTTCCTTTAATTAGATTGGTTTCGGATCCAATTTGTGTGTTGTTTTCCATAATGAAAATGGCTAATGAGCTCCTTATCTGATTTATTTTGAAGTGCGGCGTCAAATTGGATCTGTGCTTAGTAAGTAGTAATATTTTCACTGTTCTGAGGTTCTTTTCTGTATTGATATACATATTTGTATAGGATGTATATTTGTGATGTTTTACGTAGTTATCATTATTAGAAATTTTCTTTTGTTTTACCTAGCTGGATCAATAATTGAAAAATCTCGTGCAGTTTTCCTTTAATGTCTAAAATTTGTGATTTAATATTGATGATTGCTCATTAATGCTAGTGCTGCTTGGCAGAAATAGATGTTGATGGCATGCTTATTTGAGTAACGTTCAGTTGTAGTATATGCTTTTTCAACAAAGAGTCTTGCATCATTCAAGTTTCAGTAGAGCCTGTATTTATCTGATAACGCCTGATCCCTTTGGTGGTTAAAATGCTATAAATTCTTTAGCAAAAACCAGTTGTTTTGGAAACCGTGAAAAGGTATAGCGTTTGAGTATTTTTAACTTTTATACCTCAGAATTACTTTTTTAAGTTGCTTCTTCATGTGTAATTTTTAGCATTCATGTGGAAAATAAGGAAAAAAGGCCAGTCTGTCTTTTACTAAAATTTGAAATTGAGTCTCTTTGTTTGTGAACAAACTATAATAAAAGGAATTATTAATAAACAAATAATCGAGGGTGAACCTCCTTCAGCACGTAATAAATCAAATGGTGCGTCAAACTTTCTTTATGTACATCTGGGCATATATTACCTGACCTGAAGGTTTTCCTTTTTCTTTCTATTTATAACTTTATCCTTCTTATCCTAATCAGGTACTTGGCTCTTACATGCATCATCGGGTTTGGGCTCTTGCAGTTGAAAAAATTCCTCTTTAAGTCTGGCAGCTTCAACACCACCAAAGGTTTCTCACACCTCTGAGCAGGTGTGGGGAAAAAACGAGGGGTTGATATTATTATGTGTTTTGAGGAAGTCCAGATCATCACACATCTGGAGAATGTGCCGCATTTCAGAGGGTTTATCGCTTGACTATGGCTAAGATTCCCTTGGTTGAATCCCAGGAAGCATAGTAGCAACATGTGATTTCACTTCCATATTTGTCCGGCATTTTTAGGAAAATAGGACCAGTTAGTTGACAAAAGCCTTCAAACTTTTAGTAAGATTAGAGCCGATCTGAACCTTTTAGGTTGTAAGGATGGTAAGATTTTCATGCTTTCAAGCTCACATTGTTTCCCACAAACAGAAGGTTAGCGAGTCATCTTATAATTTTTGGTTTCTTTTCATAATTTAGCTAATTCTTTATCATTCATTATCAATTGCTTATCTAGTCCATCCTTTCGTAAATAGAATACAGTTCAGCTATCTTCTGAAGTGATGCATAAGACGTTGGAAGATGCCCCTAAAGATATCACTTATTCGACAGCAGAAAATAGGCCACGTTTCAAGGAAGAGGGAGATGCACACAATAGTAATGCTGATAATGCAACTGATTACTCCCCTATTGAGCGTGACTGCAGATCAGAGGAAATAGAGAGCAGATACAACACTGACTGCGATATTGTGGTTCATAAGAATGCACAGATGAAGAAGTGCCGCTCTTTGGGAAGCGTATTGAACTGGAAAGAAAAAACCTCTGGGCTAGGTGGTTCAGAGGATGAAATGGAGCGAAAAAATTCCTATGATGGATCTGCTTACCACAGTGGGGTAATTGTTCGAGATAACAACAACCATCATGAACTCAGCCTGTCAGATCAATTTCAAGAACCTATCCCCTCTGGTTCTGTTCAAGTGAATTCTGATTTTGCAAAAGATGAATCCATATTTTCAATTGGAGATCCACAAGGACTGGAAAAGCAATGTGATGAAACGTATGAAGTCCATTTACCTGGTGCAAGTGATTCTGGTGACCGTACACCTCGTAATCCACCTGTTATTGTGAAATCAAGTTCTTTGCCCAACATGAGTTCCCCTAAGAGACTCTCTACATCATTTCTGACACATTCGAGATCTGCCGAGGATCTAAATGGCTATGATTCTAGGAAGAAAGGCATAATGCATGAAGTAGGAAGACAGTTACAAGAGCAAGATCTGGATGATTTTGTTAATAACAATGACAAAGTTAATGGTGAAAATCCTGCTGAGGACAATTATGAGAATTATAACTATGTTGGTTCAGCAAAAGACTGGATATTACCTGTAACAGATGGGGTAAATATGGATAAAAGAATAAAAGGAGAAACTTATTTTCACCATTGGGATGAAATACCAAATAAAGATTTTCGGTTAAAACGAATTGAGGAATGGGTTAATGATCTTCAGTACTCTAGCCCATTGGATGAGTCCAATGAAATTGCTTCATGTGACAATCATGAGTTACCAAAAGATTATGATTTACTAAAGGAACCCACTGCTATGAAGTTGGATGTCCAGGTCAACCCTGGAATGGAAGCTGCAAAGAGACAAATATCTTCTCTGAATGCCTCAGCTACAGCAGCTCAACTGAATAACCTTGGATTGGTTATGATCCCCTTTCTCAGTGCTTTTGCCAGCCTTAAAGCACTTAATTTATCTGGAAATGCCATAGGTCTGTTCTCTTGCTCAACCATAATGCTTTTTTATGTCTAAGTGCCACCATATTAATAGTGATTTATTGTGTTGTTTAATTGTATAACTGCTCAGTGAGGATAACTGCTGGTGCTCTCCCTCGAGGACTCCACATTTTGAATCTCGCAAGAAACAATATCTCCACCATTGAAGGGTTACGGGATCTTACACGACTTCGTGTGCTTGACCTGAGCTATAACCGTATATTAAGGATTGGACATGGTATGACTTCTTCTCTAATGTATGATCAGGCTATTCTTACTTCAAACTTGTTTATCCAATTATCCATAAAAAAGAAATGGCAGGTTGAACAATATGAATTTTGACTATAATAAAAGTTTGTAGGATAAAGATGGCAAAGGAAAGCACCAATATTTCTGGAATCTTTCAAAATAATTTGAGGAATTATTTTCAGTAGAAGCCGATAACGAGTAAACTTGAGCACTAGTATGAATTCTGTAAAGTCTGCTTGAGAAGTTTAACTTCATTCTGGATTAAAATGAATATGGTGAATGCTTAACATCAGAGATATGACAATAATGGTTAGGCTTTAGCTAGTAAGAGTTAAAGAGTTTGAGTTAAATAACGAGGGTGGTCAAAAGAACCTCTATTTTCTGCCAGGTACTACTGGAGATATCACTGTAATGTCACATCGTTGAGGACCAATGATCTTAGTGAAAGATAATCTTATTTTTCTTCATTTTAATCATATGAGTTAATCTGTGTACCTAACATCTCCATATCATTTGGTAACATAATAGCCCTTGTTTATTTTAGACTAACACCCTTGTTCTTATATGTTCTAAAGGCCTAGGAGGGTGTTCTTCCATCAAGGAATTGTACTTAGCTGGTAACAAGATCAGTGAAGTTGAAGGTCTCCATCGCCTCCTCAAATTGAACGTCCTGGATTTACGTTTCAACAAAATTTCTACAACCAAATGTCTTGGCCAACTTGCTGCCAATTACAACTGTCTGCAAGCACTCAGCTTGGAAGGAAATCCAGCGCAGAAAAATGTGGGTGATGAACAATTGAAGAAATACGTGCAAAGCCTTGTTCCCCACCTCACTTACTACAACAGACAATCAGTTAAAGTCGGGACAATGAAGGACACAGCAGAAAGATCAGCTCGTTTGGGCATTAGTGCTCATCAAATTGACCGTGGCCTTAGAGTAGAAGTCAAGACCATGAGGAAGGGAACACATGGGATTGTGGCTCAGAAAGTATCATTGAATCATGGTCGGAAAAGCCAAATGATGGCCTCGCATAAACCATCAAGGAGCAGGCATGGGGGGCGACTGCCACCCAGTGGGATAAAGACAACCGGCCAGACTCCGGGACAACAAATTATCGACTTTAGCAGCAGGCTTGTGAGCTTGAGGAATGATTCATCTTCCTCGATTCGGAGGAGCAGAAGTGAGGGAACTCTGGGAGCAGTTTAAATTGAAACTTTTTTATGTTGAATCTGAATAATAACGTAATCGCTTGTGGTGCATTGTGTTGTGTCTTGTTTCTTGTAGTGACTTTTGGGTTCTGGATTTTGTTCTAAATTTGATGGAACTATTTGTGAAGAATTTGTTCAGTTTGAAAAGTGATTCCCTAAGTTTGAAATTTTTAAGCAAATAGTCGACGTACTGCTAAAGAGGAACAAATTAAAGTTACTCATACAACAATCAAAAATCTAAAAATAGCTTGACTAGAAAACAATAAAGATAATACAATTAAAAATTTTGGTGTGTATATATGTGATGCGATTTTATGTGAAAAAGAACCTAGGCTAGAAACTTGAAAAAAGCCAATAGAATTAGAAACAACCTTTAGGCAAAAATGCATTTTCATTTATTTTTAGGGTAAATTACGAATACCCCCTTCAGGTATGGTCTAATTACAAAAATCACCCTCACGTATTAGGTATTACAAAAATCCCCCTCAGGTTTGTCACCTTCTTACAATTAACCACTTGCTCCTAAAATGTTCCAATTTTACCCTTGGAAGTTATTTGTAATGTTTATAATATATTATAAATTTTAAAATTTGGGTGTTAATTGTTATATATTGTAAATTATAAAAATAATAATCATATATTTACCACCAAAATAATTGATAAAATTTATAATTGCCCATAAATTTCAATAAATATTTCAATTTATTATACAATATAAACTTTAATAAACTAAAATATCTTATTTATAAAAAAATATTAGTTTATTAAATATACTATTTTATAAAATAAATTCATTCAACTAATGTGTAAACAATTTGTTCATATTTATAAAATATATTATTAAAATTCTATTTAATTTAATGTTTTGCAATTTAAATTGCTAATATATATAAATATTTTTTGCAATATTTATTAAAACTTATGGGCAATTATAAATTTTATCAATTATTTTGGTAGAAAATATATAATTTTCTTTTCTAATTTATAAGATATAATAATTAGCACCCAAGTTTTTACATATATGAGACATTACAAACAATACAAATAACACTCAAGGGCAAAAATGGAACATTTTAGGGGCAAGGGGTTAAATGTAAGAAGGTGACAAACCTGAGGGGGATTTTTGTAATATCCAATACGTGAGGGTGATTTTTGTAATTAGACCTTACCTGAAGGGGATATTCATAATTTACCCTTATTTTTAATTTCGCACTTTACAAAATTGTGCTTCCGTATCAATTTTTTAAAATATTTTGCACTAAATTTAATTGTGTGTTTGGCCCTAGTTCATAAATTTATTTTGAACTTATGGTCCATACAATAGTCTTTAGCATTTTGGTCTCATATTTTGATCGACTTGATGCACTGAGACAAAAAATTTGAAATTATTTAAAGAATTAAGACTAAAAGTGCAATTTATAATGTATGTATATGAAACAAATACAGGAAATAGTTTTCTCATATTATTTTGCGCGTAGTAAGTGGAAAATTCTTGTATAGACTTGGTCTATGAAATTTTCATAGACCTTGTGGTGGTAAATAAGCCACATCATACATTTTGATGATGTCATGTTCTCAACAAACCATCTACTCCACTTATTAAATGTCCATTTTACCCTTCCCCCTTAACAACTACTTGAACTGATTTTTTTTCTAGAACTACTTGAATTAATTCTAGTAATATGAACCATGGAACAATGAACATTGAATATTATTTTATTTATATTATGATTTTGCTTTAAAATGTCATACAAAGAATAAGCTAGTTTCTTCTAGGTTTCTAACCCAAGAACTAAAACAATGAGCATCAAAATAAAATCATCATATGCATGCAATAGCACCATGCCTAATATTTCCAATAATGTTATTGCATATTAATATATTATGTTTTTAAGGAAAATGTAATCAGGGCATCATAATAGTAGTCCACTGAAAACATTATGCATGTTGCTATTACATATGATATTTTTATTTTGATACCCTTGTTATAATTTTCATATACAGACGTTTTAAAATCAATGTATGAGTTTTTGGATTAAAATAATGGAAGAAACTAGCTTTTGTTTTGTGTGATTTCCTAAGGCAAAACTGTAATGTAATATAAGTAAAACAATATCCAATGTTCTCAGGTTCGTATTTACTAGAATCCAGAATGAGTGTGATTGCTAAAAATTTGAAAGTTTTGGGGATAAATACCAACTCAGCGATAATTTAGGGGGGTGTAAGGGCAAATAACCCAATTTTCACTATATAGGAGTATAAATAAATATAAGGTAAAAACCCCCCATTAAAGTAATTTTAAAAATAAATTTTTGTTTCAAAATGAAATCTCCCGGCAAATAAATTTTTGATCCATTTGCCACCCCTATTCCCAGTAAAGAATCAAAACCGCGAAAATGGAGAGCGGAATAATATCGGTGGACAAATGGAGGACCGGCAGCCAAGCCTACTTCCTGACTCACCTCCACGCGGACCACACCGCCGGCCTCTCCTCCACGTGGAAGCGGGGCCCACTCTTCTGTTCCCGCCTCACCGCCAGGCTTCTCCCCTGCAAATTCCCCTCCTTCGATCTCTCTCTCCTCCGCATCCTCGATATCGGCACCTGGCATACTCTCTCCTTGATCACTCCTTCTTCTGGTGAACCCACCATTGTATATGTCAAGGCCATCGATGCTCACCATTGCCCGGGTTAGTGATCTCGTTTTTGCTGCTTTTTTTGTTTATTTTCTATTCTCTGTGCTTGATCTGTTGCTTTAATTAATTGGTCATGTTTTTTGTGGTTGAGTTTGGTTATTTTTTTAGTTAATTGTTAGTGCTTTTAATTTGTCCGCCAACTGTTTGATTTAATTTTTCAAGGATGCTTTTAAGTGTTGCCTTATGTGTTTTCACTGAGGTGTATCTGTAGAACCTCGATTTTCATATCCAAAATAGAGTGTTGATGCTCTCTGATTGTTCTGTCATTGGGAAATATCTCTTAATATTGCTGATTTTTTATATAAATACTAATATAAATGATAACAATCTTAAGGTACTTGCACAATGTGGTAATTATGTATAGCAAGCTTGGTTGTCCTTTGATGTTTGAAACACTAAATATCTACAGCTTAGTTTCCGGATTTTTCTGTGTGGGAGAATCCATTAGACACTTTGCAGGATGATGATGAAACATCTCTTGGCAGTTTATTCTATTCAATTTCTTCAAGATCTAATCTCACAGCATTTGCAGTTTATTTTGTTTAATAGACTTCTTCTTTGTGGTTTTACTTTCACATCTCTATGTGGTGTGCTTTTTTTCCCCTCTTGGTTTTATGTCATCTTGCTTCTAATTTCTCTATTAAAACCTTGTATTTCTTTTGTTTCACTATCCTCATATAGGTTCTGTTATGTACTTGTTTCGTGGTGAATTTGGATGTATGCTTTACTCTGGGGATTTCCGGTGGGAAAAGACCAGTGTTGAAGCAGAAATTAGGAGGACCATGTTACTTGATGCTCTCAAAAACAAGAAACTGGATATTCTGTACCTAGATAATACTTATTGCAATCCAAAATACTCATTTCCTTCTCGTGAAGTTGCTGCCAAGAAGGTACATATTATGTTGTTTACTTTTGTGTAAAGGTGGTATGGCCTCATTATTACATAAAGTTGGTGCAGTTTAAGTTTATTTGCCGCCAAAATAAAATTACACAATGAAAATTTCTAATGATTGATTTTTCACGGAATCTAAGTCAGCCAATCAGAAACTGCAAATCAAAATTTGACTTTAGAATATTAATGCTTAAAATGCCGAGTTAAAAGGAATACCGCTGATGCCATATCTGAAAAAATAACTAGGGTTGCATGACTCCCATGACCAGCTATATTAAAGAGCTATCTTCCCTATATCGAATGGTAAAGTGTCTTTCTTTATCATTCCTGTCAAGGTTGGAATATTTGAAAAAAAAAAGAAAAAAAATAACTAGGGTTGCATGACTTGTCTCCCCAAACCTTTTCCATATGTAAATGGGTTATTATAACCAATTAAATATTCAGTTAAAATGATTTCAAATGTGTGAGGTATAAGGTTGTAATGAGCTTTTGTAGTTTGTGTGAAATGTGAAACTGGAAGATCGTTTTTTTAAGAAGGAATCAGCTATAACTTGAGCTCAAAGCTTTTGTTAGAAGATCTGATGATTATGAACATCATTTGTAGTTGAATTCCTTGAAAAGGATTCATCAGTAATTGTAGCATTTGATACTCATTACAGATTGTCGATATAATCAACTCTTATCCAGAGCATCAAATCGTTATTGGAATTGACTCATTGGGTAAAGAGGATCTATTGCTCTACATATCGCGTGAACTGAACATAAAGGTACAGTCTGCTCCCTATGTAATCCAGTAAACAGGCCATAATATCTAACACTGACTCAAAACAACGAAAGTGCTGGCCACAAGTCCACAAAAGTGATTCTCCATAGACAAGGCAAAAGCTAGTGATGATATAAGTTGCTACTTGTTATATTCTGCAGATATTTCAACAATTAGAATTGCTCTTGAAGCATCAGGATTTGCTATTGTTCATCTCTCTTATATTTCATTATTTGGCTAAATTCTTTCTGTTTAATTGTTGAAGTTTTTAGTTCTGTTTTAAAAAAAAAAGAAAAAGAAAGATAAAGAGTTTTAGTTTCAACTGTACAACAGGCTTCAGAAATTAAGGAAATTCTGTTTAGGTCTCTATTTGAAGTTTATTTTCTTATAAGCTTGTTTGTTTATTATTTCCGTGTTCTTATGTCAATGCAGTAGCCTATGTTTTCACTCTGTGATGTTCAGATCATATAGTAGTTGTTACTCTTGATTCATGCTTAGATTTGACATATGAAACCATCCATTAATTCATGCTTAAATGCTGCCCAAAATGTAGTCTATAACTTTGAACTCCATTGCAGATCTGGGTATGGCCAGAAAGGTTACAAATTATGCATCTTCTCGGATTCCACGACAACTTCACTACCCAAACCTCTCTCACTCGAGTTCGTGCTATTCCTCGATACAGTTTTAGCACTGATACTCTACAAGGGCTGAATAAACTCTCCAACAATAGGAATTATGCCATCAGGGCTTCCGTGGGTTACTAAACCTTTAAAAGGAAACGAGAACATTTTTGGCTCATCTCCTTCATCCTCTTGCATTAACAAGAGCAACTTGAGCTCAGACATCACCAAATCATCCGAGAAGCATGATTTTATTAAAGATTTAGGCATTGCTACAAGATATCATGAATACATATATACAGTTCCATATTCTGATCACTCGTGTTTTGTTGAGATACAGGAATTTGTTGAGCTTCTTCGCCCAATCAATATCAAAGGTATCGTCTCATCTTCACCATATTGTATTGACCCTGTTTATTACTTTGGCCACCTTTGTGGAACTAAGCAAGCATTCTGGAGGGTACACCAGAAGCTTGAGAATGAAGAGGTAGAAAATAGAACATGTGAAGATACTAATATTAAATTAGCTTCGGAAGGTAATTCTACCAAGGCGGGAAAGAAAAGAAAAATGGACGAGTTGTATTTTTTCGGCATACGCATTAGTAGGGTAAGCTTATTGAGGAGATTGAGTCGTGGTGTTAGAATTGCTGATGACGAGTAAGGAATATATTAACTAATTTTTATGCCTTCTTCCACTTCAGAAATATCGCTGAGGAGATGATATATGTTAGTAATATTTAAAGTATAATGTAAATAAAATCATATCATCCTTGTGTATTTTTAAAGTTGTTAGAATAGATGAAAATTAACAGTTCATCTCCGTAACGTTGGTGCCATTCTCTCTGAATTCTGATGTTGATCAATCTATTCATATTGAAAGGAAAAGTTAATTAAAATGGGACGTTATTAATATTTAAAAGTTTTTAAGTTCATCATACATATGGTGATAATATAATTGAGAATTTTGGCTAAGGAAGAAAAAACGCCTGAATAAGTAAGTGTAAGTGGCCTCCAATTCTCATTTTCGTACATTTATAATATAATAATAATAATACGAGTAGAAGGTTTGGGTTCAATTATTGCAACGATTGTCCAAATTCCGGTCTTCAGATAGTTGTGAAGATATAAAAATTTAAAATTGCATATTATTATGATGAATAGACTTTTTCGTATTATTATCATCTTAAGCCTTTAGCATAGACTTTTTCGTATCCTATGTATTTCGGTTGTTCGATCGTTGCTAAAAATATTGAATTTGTTGTGATTGGAATATTTTGGTTAGCAGGACCCACTGGCTAGAATCATTCGAGACTTGTCCCGACTCCCGTCACGTGTTAATTAATCAGTATTAAATTTCTTACCTAATTATCACCTGCTCATAAAATATATCTCATTTACATATTTGTGAGTAGCAAATATATTTCACGTTTCATAACCTCAGGATCATTGGTTATGCAATTATGCGGATTATCACTCGATCGTGACGGGAGAATATTTTTATGTTTCGTATGAAAATCATAAATTATTTGAAGCGATTTTCAAAATCTTTTTCCGTAGTAATAAGTTATAAATTATGCTTTTTTTCTTAATGCATATTTTATGCATTGATCAAATTCAAGTGTTTGAAATGGGATCACACCATGTTAATTAAGTTTTGGTTGCTTACTCTGCTTACAAATATAGTATTATAGTGTGTTGAAGACAAATAATAGCTCAAAATAATTTTGGCCTGATCAATCCAATCACGTGTTATGTGAAGTACATTATAGTTGTTTTTTTTAATTAATTGGACGTTATCCAATCCCAAAACAATGTAATTTTGAGTTTGACCTAACCGATTTAAACTAGAATCACTCGTGTTGGCCAACTCTGCCAATCCTTCCAAAGAGGAGTGGAAATTCACATTCTTCAATCTTCATTGCATTTTATTTAAGACATGTGAAATGGGTCATAGGCGGTTGGAATTGACTAGTACCATAAATTAAAATTTTAATTTTGTGGTATGTTTAAAACACATTTAGAAATACTTGAAAAATAGTCCATCAAAGAAACATATTGATGTAGGAACTACATTATATTTTTGATTGATTCATAAATAGAAATTTATCAGTATTTATAATAAAACTTATCGAACATTTGATCCATCAAATTATCCTTATCTTTACATTTATCACATTCTTATTATTTTATTAAACTGAAGACAAAAATAGCATAAATTCCGAATTCTAGTACGAGGGAATATGCCAAAATGCAATAAATGCACAAGTATTATAATGGAATTAAAAGAGTAAAATAAAAATAAATTTTCTATATGTCATTCTTGAACTGAGATAATTGACTATGAATTGTATATTTGTGCGTACTCTTTATTTTTCTGACATATTTTTAGTATATAGTTCTCTGTCTCATCGTATTTAAATATTGTAGAATACATAAATTAGGGATTTGTAAGAATGTAATTTTTTTAATATGTTATATATGCATAATAACTAATCACTTTTCATTAATTCGATCAATTACAAGTAATTGTTTATATTATTTTTTGTGTGGTTAAGATTGGCGTGTTTATTTTTCTCATATTATACTATTTGAGAGGGTTGGACTTTTCTATGAGCGCGACCAATTTCTTTGAAATTTTTACAACTATGCTAGTATCAGCTGGTAAAAGAAAATGATAAAAGAAAATGATGAATTTATATTGTCAGGTCCACCCAATTGGCCATTGTCCAGCAGTGGTTGAATTTTCGCATAATCGGTGGGAGCTTCTATTGGACCGGCGAAATAGTAGTAGTATTTATTAATACCAAAAATAAAATAGAAAATTATAATTTCACTTCACGTGTACGACCCTCCAGCTGCTACCACTGTTAAAGACGAAAATATCCTCTCGATTAAGTGACATTATAATTTTTTTTGTGAATTACTATTACTATTTTACACCATAATCTTTAATCCTCCAATATTTCGATAAGTACAGTATAAGAAAATGAAAGAATCGAAGAAAATTATGAAATCTGAGTATATTAATTTCAATGGTTAATGTTAAAAGACGAAAATATCCTCTCAATTAGTAGTAGTATTTTCCTCCTTGATTTAATTATTGATAATTGATCACCATTTTTTCAATCTTCTGTGCATAACAAGCTTTGTCATAAAGATAAAAAAAAAAAATGTTCTTTAATTTTAATATTTTTTTTATTAATTCTTTTACGAAGAGATAGGTTGGGACTAGTGAATTAAAGCCTATTTGCTCCGGCATTAGGTAAATTGTTATGGCTATTAGCTATATGATGGGAGTATTTGCAAATGCTTCCGAAAAATTAGAAATCAAATTCTTGTTGAAATTTCAAAAAAGATATTTTTTCTTAAAAGCAGTGGGTGTTTGGTTTCTGACCTGTAGTAAAAAAATTATTTTAAGCATATATGAAGGTGCTTGAAGTTATATATATATTTTAATTATTTTCTTAATATGGTGTTACATTCACATTTACCTTTCTTTTATATAAATAAGGATTATAACATAGTTAGTAGCTTTAATTATATAAACTAGTCGAGTAAAATCGAACAACTTATCTTTCAAGTTTGCTTGGTGTTTTATTATCTTCTTTTAAATTATGTTTGGATTTAATTTTTGTTCGACCAATCGAGTTTTAATTATCGACAAACATGAGTTGAACTCGAGTACCTTAAAAATTAATTTATAAAATATTGTTTAACATTAAGTAAAATCTTGTCAAGTTATTAGGATTTGTTTATTTTATATAACTGATTACGAAGCCAATTAATCATATTTTATTTTATTAATCAATTCTTAATAATATTAATGTACTTTAGATATTTTTATACACATTACAGTTAATTTCAAATTAAAATTATTAATAAGATAACAATGAGACAAAAGAGGCAGGGTAACTTGAAATATATTCAATTACAAGGATAAAAATGTTGAGAAACAATAGGTTTGTTTAAATGTGTTGCTTTGGGAGCAAATTACAAGTCTCCTTTGGAGGCTTGGATAAAAAGTTGCGTTAGAGATAGTATACTGACTCCAAACATATATGCAACTCGTTGGCAGCCACCTCCATCTTCTTGGCTAAAAATAGTGTACGTTGATGCGGCCCTAGACCAACTTGGTAAACGTTGTGGGATTGGGATCAAGGCGAGAGATTCATATAATCAGAAGTTGTGGAAGCTTTGGTAGCAGCAAGATTAGTTGATTTCGGAAAGGCTCATAACTGGAATAACGTCATGCTTGAAGGGAATGCAAATTGGTAATGGAAAGCATCACAAACTCCTCTTATTCTTCAAGCTACATTACCTCTTTGTTGGAAGACATAAGACGTTTATCTTGTAATTTTTCATCTTTTAAGTGCTCTCACGTATTTAGAACATTTAGAGTTTATCTCAGACTTTGTACTAGATCATGTTGAGTTTTAATGAATTACCTATTGGGTTTCCTAAAAATACAAAAATGCTAAAAAAATAGGGTCTTAAATGCTTCTCCAAAAGCGGTTTCTGACTGCTATTTTGCTGAGAAACAATAACAAAAACAGTGAAACAAACAAGGGTCTTTCTAATATAAGATTTTGTGAAACAATGGTGTATATAAGATACTCAATTTTAACCAAAAAAAAAAGTCAACACTAAAATTGAGCCACAAATTTTAGTCAAAATGTCCATTGTGACGTGGCATTGAACATTACATTTGAAATTACTAAAAATCAGAAAATATGAAATTTCTAAATTACCCCATTCAAAATTACGAAATTGCCCTATCTTATTCAGTCTCTTTAAACGTCTTCCTCATCCTCATCATTCAGCCTCTCTCAAGAAATTACCCAAACCCAATCGGCCCGACTACTACCTCCTTCTTCCTCCTAAATCATTCAGACTCTCTTCAAGAAATTAGCCAATCCCAATCGACCCGACTACTACCTCGACGAGGCGTGGCTGCGGAAGAAGGGCTACCCAATCGGCCCTTTCACAAATTTCCTTCCATCGCTTGATTTTGCTGTTTCAAATCTCAATTTTCGAATTAATCACATGATTGTAAGTCGTTTTCTTCTCAATTTTCCGTTTTTTCTACTTCATGCGTATAATTTTCATTTTTTATAAATTAATTAAATTGGTATGTATATCGGCATGTTGAACACTGGTATTGTATATTTATATCAGAACACATTTTGCTTATTTTCCTCAAACTCTTTGGGGATAATTAATAGTGTACAGCAAAGCATAAGACTAAATACCATGTTTTATGCACTTCGGTTTTTGGCGATTTTAGGGATGTGCTTTATGGGACTTGCACAACCTCTTTATGAGACTGACCTAACTGCTTAAAAGCGACTGACCTTACTAATTTCGTGGGAACTTAATAGAATTGCTTCTTTGGATTATAGTTGGAAAAATGAATGTTCTCTTAACTTGTGAAGTGATTTGTTTTTGCAGAATCGATCTGATGGATGGAGATAAATGGAGTTTTAATCGTTGGAGTGAAACCTGTTTATCTAATGCAGCGACATGCATTAAACGAGAGACTAAACAATCAAGGATTTATGCCATTACCTGCAGCACCATCAAATAGACTTTCAGAATCAAATGGTTTTAAAGTCTCCCCTTACCCTCATTATCTCTAGAATAGCAGTTCTGGTGCCTGAAAATCTTCTGGGACCATGGCTATGCCAGCCAAATCTGTCGTGTCGAAAGTTTTGGACTTGATGTTTGGTGTCTAGGTTTAAATCTCTTACCAGCTTCAACAGTGCAATGAATTGCTCTTTGCCAATGTTCTAATTTTAGTGGTCCTCTCTTAAAAATGGGACATATGTTATCTATGCGCGGCAAACTTTATCATAGTACTATGTGAGGTGGTTGAAATTGTCCTCATATATTTCATTTCTGTCAATAGGAAATGTGATTGATATATACTAAAAGCTTCACTTTTGTCATTTGAAGCTTATAGAGGTATTGGTGCTATCTGAGCACAAACTTTGGCGGATATATAATCTATCAATGAATTTGATTGTTGTTTTATTGACTTATAACATAGTTTTGGTACGCTTCTAACTCTATTTGTTTATTTTGTCTGTAGTCTTTCCCTGGATACTCTAATTGCTTACTTGCATTTATTGCATATAGGTGTGTAAATGAGTACAATTTTGATTTTCTTATTGAAGCTTAAACTTGAATTTTCTAAGGAACCTAGCTTTTGAGTTTTAATCTAACTGAACACTAGTTTCTCGCGTATACTTTTTCAATTTTTAGCATGTTGGGCTTGAATTAGAACTTAAAAAACTATTGAATCATAAATTTCGTTTGATGCTTGGTTTATATATATTGCAAACTATCTTTTATAAATGATAATCGGAACTTAAGAGGTCAGTTGTGGCTGACAATGAGTCTGGAAAAAGTAAGCTAAGTGAAGTTCGGACTAGCTCTGGAATGTTTATTCCCAAAGCAAAGGTTCGATTTTTTGTTTTGTTGGCTACAAAATGATGCTTCTAGTTTGTTGTAATAGTGGTTTGCTACAAAGGTTCTGGATTCAAGTTTAAGTTCTGCTTTCTAGCTCCAGTTGTTTGTTTTGTGATAATTTCTTGGGTCCATACAGTGTAATTGAGTTGGCTAGAACTGAGTTTTTGTCCTGGTAAAGTTACTATGAAATGATTAAGTCATTAACTTCTACATCATTAAATACATGCTGGCTTGGCTAGTTTTGCTTTTAGCTGAGGTGAAAAAGTTACGATCTCAGAAATATATTCTCAGTCTTTATTGTCACAGGCGATAATTTTCAAGTATTTCTAAATTTGAAAAGTTCATTATGAGATTTTCGTTTGTCGGTTTATTTATGTATTCCGTATGTTTTAGATGCATTATTATACTCATAAAGGTAAAATAAGGTGTTATACGACGTGAGATTATGTCAAATCTCTTCTGAAGCTATTGAGTTATGTGCTGGTTAATTGCTTTTGATATTTTTCCTGCACTTATTTCATTTTAAAGTTTAGGATCTTTATGCATGACCATGTCTAACACCTTTTCTCCCCATATCTTGCTGTTAGGATCCTATTGATGCTGGTATGGAAGAGAAGATTGCTACGTGGACATTTTTACATTCTGGTGCAACATTTGAATTATAAGTACTTGTACCTAACTATTAGCTCAGTTTGCTTTCGTAATGTAAAAATCTTGGTTTACTATCTTTTACCTTTTTTGAGGTAATTTGATTGAGGTGCCAGCTTTGGGTCCCATTTTGCCTTGGGATGAAATATAGTAAATTGTGTCAGGTTTAATGACATGAAATATTGTAAAATGACAAATAAATTCAAGTAAAAACTAGTGATTAAGGAAAAAATGTCTTCACGATATTCATATCATTGAAACTAATTAATGGACAATCTACCATAGGATATAATCATAAAATAAAAATAAAAAATCAAAACATTTAGTATCTAAAACATATGATTTTTTCTGCATCGATTAGGGAAATTCAAAGTGAAATTGCATCATTCTGAGTTTGGTCATTCACATCCCATGCCAACTTGTTAGCCTTGCATTTATACAAGTATAGTGCTACTCGACGCCTAGCGAGTTTCGATTCCTCCTACAATAAAAATACACCTTAACAAGTTAGTAGTGTGACATCCATATTATTATTTAATTAACTAATGTCAATATTGGAATAATAAATATTAACCTTATTTAAAGGCTTATAAAAGCCTTGTCTGAACATCATAAACAAAGACACGTACAACCCACAATCATACCCGAAAAATGAGTAATGCTTTTATTATTGATTAGTGAAGATTTAAGATAGTCTTTCATCAATGCTAGCAAGAAAAAAAACATTACCCGTTTGGTTGTATCGATGTCGTAGCATACTCATAGTTAAAAGTTTCTCTAATATTTTTCATTTTATATTTTTCAGGCTCCCACGCGTGCAACAACATATCCAACCTCTCAACCTGCAACATTATTAGTACACAATATAAAATTTGAAAATATTTTCAAGTTACAAAATATCTAACTTACCAAAGTCATGACAAGCCGCTTCCTGAATCCCTTCATCAGTTCCACTGGTAGTGAATCAAATATAATAATGTCCTTTAGAGTGAAATCCACCACACAGAGGAACCAATGCCCATTATCGTCATTGATTTGGATCAATATTTCTTCAATGTCATCAATGTTCCCAACGATCTTTGAATATCCCCATTGAAAAATTGATTGATAATTTTGCTATCCTCATAATTTGGAGTCAATGCTAGTTGCTACGCAACAAGAATAAATGGTAATAAATAATAGAAAGACACAAGAGAGCATGGATGCAAATTATATTCATTGAGATGCTAACAGTCAGAATATGTAAATCTGAAATTTGAGCTTACCGAGAACATGGACGGGAAATACCAAATTCTTGGAGCGAGATCATATAGCCTTGTATCAACAGTTATAGAATAAGCCACGCAATCGAGCACCTGGAGAAAAAAATTTGTACAATTGAATACATTTGTGTAGAAGTTTTGTAGATCAAAACATACAACTATATAACTAAATGTATACTTACGTTGGAGTTGATCCATTCTAAGCATCATCCATTGTTGCCAAGTCATGATTGTGACGTGACTCAAATGTTGTTACCTTATACTTCCCAGTCAAACGGTCAAGAGATACTCAAAAAATTGCTTTGCACCCGCATCTACTTTGGTGTCTTGGTTCTCGAATTCGACAATGATCTTTGTCTAACTCATGTCGAAAACCCTCTCGAGAACATACCCAAACACGATTTCTTACAATACTGTCCTTTTTTTTAAGGTTGTGTCTACGAACATCAAATCCAAGTTCTTTTCCATACGCATTATAGAAGTGTTCGGCCTCGTCAACAGTATCAAATATTAGTTGAAGAACTAACTCAGAATCTATTTTCTTAAAATTTGAGAAAGGACGTGGGCTAGATGGATGTTTACTATCACTTTTAGAATGACAACTATTGTGTTCCTCGGAAAAATGCGAAGATGCTTTAGGGCTCTCCAAATTCACGACCATGTATGTTTGACGAAGATATAATGCAAGTAATTGATCCACCCAACGCGTTAAGTAGCATGTTGCAGGCAAACAAGAGTAATATCCCAAGAACTCCAAGAAACAGAAGTCCAGAACCTATGTTCATATATAGAGAGTGCATTTCCATGAGGAAAGCAGCATTCAACATGGCACCCCCCCCCCCTAATTTTAACGTTATACAAAAGATATCTGAGAAAATTATAACTTCATAGATGCTTCAGTTCGTAAATTTCACGAACAAAACCTCGTAAATATATGAAAATAGTAAAGCTTTGTCACAAAAATTCTAGGTTGAGAAGAAAAGCAAACATATAAACAAGCTGAGATAGTAGCATACAAGCTAATCCCTCAATCTCATTCCCTGCTGATTAAGAAACGGAGAAAAATCTATTTAACAAATCCAAGAGCATACTTTTAAGATAATTCAAACTTTAAAATTCTATTTATATAAACTGATTAAATTATTTAATGAATACAAATATGTTCAGTAACCAAATCCACATCAAGAGATCTATACAAAAGAAAGAAAGAAACAACTTCACAAATCGAAGCTTCAATCCCAAACATATGAGGAATTCCTAATGTAATACAAATTTCTGGAAACAAAAGAACAATTTAGAAAGAAAAAATAGTTGATTAGTGATAAAAGGTTAATGTTTTGAAGAAATTGAAGCAACAAAATTAAAATTCTTTTTTATCTTCACATCCGTGTGGAGAAAGGATAAAAGGCGATTGATTCAGATTAACAAAGCCCTAATTTATTTTAGTTGAAAAGAATCGATTAACTTAAGTGGAGATTTAAAAGGGATAATTTTGTCTTTTAGAAAGATTTAGAAAAGGGCAATTTTGTATTTAAGAAAATATATTATTTAAATTTAAATTTTAAGAGGACACATGGCACCAAGATAAATACTATCTTATGTGCTCCCCACCCCTCAAAATCTCATTTTAGACGGACCCAACAAACAATTAAAAAAGTGATAATGTTAAGAGAAAAAAATTCACTTTTCAGAAGCATTTGCAAAACACCCATTGTTAATGCAAATCTATGTAAACCATATAATTGAGCATTTCACTTAAATAAGAAATTCAGTTCACATAATTAAGATATTTGAATTGTATAATAAAAATAAAAGTATGTTGGTTATTTTAATGACACACATAAAAAGAATCTTAATCACTGCAAAATAACCTTTCCATCGTCTTCGTGGCCATTTACCACTGCAATATTTTTTTTAAGGCATATTTGAATCCAACTAACCATTAGGAGACAAATTAAACAATATATAAATAAAAAAAATGATCATATTGTTTGAGTAACAATTACAAAATAAGTTTGTTGATATTTAATATATTGAAAAGCATAAGATGTAGTTAATTCTTCAATAAGCAAAATACAACTTTAGTAACAAGAATAGGACATTTTCCATCAATGTATAGTTTAATTTGCTTTGAAAACAAATATCTTTGTAATCAATTCTTCTAAACGTAATAAATTAGAGAAATTAGCAAATAATTACTTCAATTCAATATCCGGATGGAATAACTTGATCGCAACGACAACGTTGAGGTCCAAAAATTCAAAAAGTCTTGAGTTTGAATCTCACTATAAATATGAATTATTTAAAATTTAATAGTAGCCTTGTTATTAGATATTCTTTTGGAGGTATTTTTGTAGTTTATCACTACTCTTCCTATTTTGCATTTCTGGATCAAATATTTTTTATACCTTGTTAATAATCGAACATATTTAACCATGTAACAATATATTTACTGTTTCACTTAATCATTGAATCAATCGGACTTAAACCAAACATTTTTGAATCTTGGAGTAATTAAGAACAAACATTTTTTTTAAGAACAACCAATTTGACAGGGACGTTTTTTTACATTCTTCTTCTTCCTTTTTTTGGTCAAAACGCTTTTTCGTTTTGTTTTTTAGTTTTTACTTATTTTGGTAAATTTATTTCGAATGATGGCCGAGGGGCACAACGGTCAATTAAAGTGAAGTTGACTTGACAAAAGATTCAAGATATTTATTTACATTATTTTCTTTCTTTCGGTCATTAATTGAATTGAATGATGATGAAACAGCGTTTGCTGCATAGCATTTAACACCTCCATCTCTGGAAAAAACAAAATTTTCTCTCGCATTCATACTTCGTCCGTACAGCCATGAAAACAAAGAATTATTGCCGTACGATTCTTTATCTATTGTTCTTATTATATTTCTGCTTCAATCCCCTTTCCTCCGTTTCAGCCGACACCATCTCAGCAAACCAAACTCTTTCCGGCAATCAAACCATCGTTTCTTCAGGTGGGAATTTCGCTCTTGGATTTTTCACTCGAGGTAATTCATCAAACCACTACATAGGCATATGGTACAATAGAATCCACATACAAACCGTAGTTTGGGTAGCTAACAGAGAAGCACCCATTTCAGACATCAACTCTGCTCGACTCAGAATTTTAAATGGTAATTTAGTGCTTTTAAATGATTCCCAAACCCCAATTTGGTCAACTGATTTAAATTCCACGGATTCGAGTAATTCCACAATTGCAGTACTTCTTGATAGTGGGAATTTAGTTTTGAGAGATGGGTCTAGGTCAAATTCAAATCTTAGTCAACCTTTATGGGAAAGTTTTAATAATCCAGGCGATACATGGTTACCTGGCGGTAAAATTGCTTACAATAAAAGAACACAAAGGAATCAACTCTTAACTTCATGGAGGAACTCTGAAGACCCTGCTCCGGGTTTGTTTTCTCTTGAGCTTGATCCAAATGAGAGACAGTATCTTATAAGGTGGAATAGGAGTGAACAGTATTGGACTAGTGGTGCTTGGAATGGTCATATTTTTAGCCTAGTCCCTGAAATGAGATTGAATTATATCTATAATTTTAGTTATGTTGATAACGAGAACGAGAGTTATTTCACTTATTCTCTTTACAATCCATCTGTTGTGTCTAGATTCATTATGGATGTTTCTGGGCAGATTAAGATGCTTTCTTGGTATGATAGTATAAATGATTGGAATTTGTTTTGGTCTCAACCAAGGCAGCAATGTGAGGTCTATGCTTATTGTGGGGCATTTGGTTCTTGCAATCAGAATTCATTGCCCTTCTGTAGTTGTTTACGGGGTTTTAGGCATAGGTCCGAGAGTGATTGGAGTTTGGGAGATTATTCTGGTGGATGTGTGAATGAAATTGATTTGGAATGTGAGAATAATGGTAGTAGCAGTTCTAACCAGAGAAGTGATAGGTTCTTGATGAATCCATATGTGAGAATACCCGAACATTCTCATTCGATAGCAGTTGGAAGCTCGGGTGCTTGTGAAACTGCCTGCTTGAGTAATTGTTCTTGCAGAGCTTATTCCTATGATTCCAATGGTTGTTCTATATGGAATGATGAACTTCTGAATGTGCAACAACTGAATGAAGGAGATAATAGTGGAAGGACGATCTATATCAGACTTGCTGCCTCTTCTTCTGTGTTTTCTAGCTCCAAGAACAATAAGGGGGTTGTCATTGGTGCAACTGTGGGGTCCATTGCTGTTGTATTAGCAATTATCTTGGCTGCTGTAGTATGGAGACGTAGGAACCAAAAGGGTGCAACTTCGACAAAAATGGAGGGTACTTTAGTGGCATTTGGATACAAAGACTTGCAAAACGCAACCAAAAATTTTTCGGATAAGTTAGGGGGCGGGGGTTTTGGATCTGTTTTCAAAGGGACTTTACCCGATTCAACTGTCATAGCCGTGAAAAAACTTGAAAGCATCAACCAAGGGGAGAAGCAATTCAGGACAGAAGTCAGCACAATCGGGACTATTCAACACATGAATCTCGTAAGGCTTCGCGGGTTTTGCTCGGACGGTAATAAGAAGTTGTTGGTTTACGATTACATGGAAAATGGTTCCTTGGATTCTCATATTTTTAAGGATTCATCCAAGGGTTTGGAGTGGAAAACGAGGTACCAAATTGCGTTAGGAATAGCTAGGGGTTTGGTCTATCTCCACGAAAAGTGCAGAGATTGCATAATTCACTGCGATATAAAGCCGGAGAATATTCTACTCGATTCCGAATGCTGTCCTAAAGTGGCGGATTTTGGTCTAGCAAAGCTCGTGGGCCGTGATTTTAGTCGAGTTCTTACAACCATGCGAGGAACTAGAGGTTATCTTGCTCCGGAATGGATATCGGGAGTTGCCATTACGGCTAAAGCCGATGTTTATAGCTACGGAATGGTGCTTTTTGAATTGATTTCCGGAAGAAGAAACTCCGAGCCATCTGAAGATGGGAAGGTTAAATTTTTCCCATCTTGGGCTGCTAGTGTCACGATCGACGGTGGTGATGTACTTGGTCTATTGGACCCTGCACTGGATAGAGAAGCTGATGTAGATGAAGTGATGAAAATATGTAAAGTTGCATGTTGGTGTATTCAAGATGATGAGAATATTAGACCATCAATGGGTCAGGTGGTTCAGATTCTTGAAGGGGTTATGGATGTGAACTTGCCCTCGATTCCTCGTTCGCTGCAAGTATTTGTCGAAAGTCAAGAAGATATTATTTTCTTTACTGATTCTTCCTCTTCTGGCCAGAGTTCATCACAGACGAAAAGCAATACTTCTAATGCTTCTTCTCATCACTCGAAGAACAATACTTCATTGACAAATTAGTTCTGTGAGTCTTTAATGATTCAGAATACGTGTGTTAGATTTTTATTGGCATAAATGCAAACCCAATACTTGGTTATATACATTACTTAATTAGTAAGTTAGGTTTTAAATTTTTGAATAATCGTATGCTTTTAGAATCCTGATATATGTATGTATTTGGCTTATGTAAATGTTTGTATTTCGAAAGAAACATGGAATTAGAGATATTTGTTACATAATTCGGTAATTATTCCAGTGATTGTATTTTGGATTTGTCCGAATTATTTTTTGGTTACATTTTTGTCCAAAATATAGCTGCTACATATTTCATGCAAAAACATGTCTTTTTTTTAAACTGAAAATAAACCAGATTGGCGTTGGAGGGAACCAAATCGTTCATCATATATATATATGGGTGCACTGCTACTTTTGCTGTAATTAAAATTCATATGAAGAAAATTAAACAATGAAAAAAAAACTACTCTTTTTCTTTTTTTCTCAATCAAACTCTCCTCTAAATTTCTCAAATCCAGTTGTCCACAAGAATCAACACACAAATGTAACCAAAAAAAGAAAAAAGAATCTACACACAAAATATTTTCTGCTTGCTCCTGTTTATAGAAGCCCAAAACTAAATTTATTCTTCTCACACATCGAGCTCCGGAGCTCCGGCATCCACCTTATATAATAACAACGCCAAACGATGTTACAAATCCCAAAAATTTTCAGATTAAAAAATGCTATGATTTACGCAGTTGCAAGTTGTATTGATTTGAAAGTCATGACTCATGCCATCAACTTTTTCAGATATACACAGTTGTAAGTTGTATTGATTTGAGAAGTCACGTATACCATTTATTTCTTTGTTTGATAACATTATAAGATTCTCTACCAATTATCAACTTTAATTTTCCTCCACAATTTGATATTTAGATTGTAGAAAATCTGATAAAATATCATCAACTTTATTTTTCATTGCAAGTTATTAAATTTCACGTTGGTGATTTAATATAATAAATATATTAACAAAAATTTCAACACAAATGCTTACAAAAATATTATAAATGAAGTATGAATTTGATTTTTTTTTTGTCTAAGTTTATATTTTCAAAGTAATTGAAAAATTATATTGTTCAAATATTATATAACCACCTATATTCTAAATAAATAATTTATTTGTAATTTCATTTTTTGAAATGAAATTAAAATTTTAATTCAATAAATTAAGATGTCATAAAAATTATGAACAATAAAAGTTAAACAATTTTTTTTAACCAAAAACTATATCACAAATTACATAAATATACTACACTAATAAATAATAATACACACATTAAAAATAAAAATAAAAACAAAATTAAAGAATAAAAAAAACATTTTAATCAGGGGACGCCACTTGGCGTACCCTGCCGCTGAACGCGCCTCCATTAATTTCAAGAAGCCCAACCCTTCCCCCGCCCAACCTCTCCCATTGGGTTTGCCCTAACATGTGATTGCAAAATCTATTGGAAAGATTTTGGATCCATGAAATCTGGATTTGCTTTATAAGATTTCAAAGTTCCCAAATTGGATTTTACCACATGCGTTTTGCTTCTATCACAAGCAATACTAAGGCTCTATTTGGATGGGTTTTGGCCCGGTCTCGCGGGTCTCGCGAGACCGAGCCAAAACCCTTCCAAATGAGTTTTTACCAAACCTATAAAACCATCACTCAAACTCTTCAAACCTATAAAACATTGATTTGACACCTACCACCTATTTTTTTCCCCAGAATTCACTAAAAAAGACATTGATTTGACACCTACCACCTACTTTTTTCCCTAAACCCCAACATCCAAAACCCATCCAAATGAGGTCTCAAAGGTTTCATCGAAACCACCCAAACCAATTTTTTTAAACCGAGACCCGCGAAACCGAGCCAAAACCCATCCAAATAGACCCTAAAATTTTGAAGAGCTCCCAGATTACCAGTTTCCAACAATTAGTACCTGGCAAAATATAATTCTCTCTCTATACATCATCGAAGTTTAGCTGAAATTGCATTTCACCTCCTCAAGATTTAAATTTACTAGAACATTGCATACTTTAAGTTTGATAATACAAATACTCTATTTGAGTATTTCTATAGTTGCGGAAAAGAATGACATTTTAGAAAATATAAAATCTCTCTTTCTATCGCGTGTGCAATTTTTGGAGACAAATTTCGAAATTCGAAATTTTTAAATGTAACATGCTCGACATATAATATTGTTGGCGGAAATTATATTTCTCGGTCTAATAAAAAATAATTGACTCGATAACATATCAAATGACATAAATTGACAAGATATCACAATAAAAAATTAATTTTGAAAAACAGCCACTTTATAGAATTAAAAATAAAATTTTGCTCATCATGACCTTAAGGCCTCTTTGGCATTTCCCAAAATATTTTCGTGTTAAACGAAATACACACCATTGTACTTTCTAAAATAAATTTATATCATTCAATTTTTTCAAATTACTCCCCTAAAAATCAAACAAATAATAATTTTCTTATCTCTTTAAATTAATCATATACAAATTCTACTTTGATTTGACATAAAATAATATATCCCACATAGCAAATATGATTCGACATGAAGTCTTACAAATCTTACAAATTCTCGATTATTTGACAAACCCCATCACTCTCTCAAACTACTTTCCTAGATACCAAACAAATATGCCCTAAATGAGCGCTTTATCTCCATGCGATATTGATAGTGTGTTCCTTCAATAAAACACATTGATGTAATTTGTACTTTTATTCTTCGTAAGAAGTTAAATTGCCTATTTAGTATAACACACGGAGTTAATTTGCTATTCACTCCAAAAAAATTGAACGTTAAGGTTATTATCCCTTGTAATTATTAAAAGTTTGAAACCTCAATTTCAGGCGAAAACGACAAAACTCTACTGAAAGAAGGGGGGAACTAGCCTAGCCTCTGCCCCCCTCCTCCTTTTGCATGCACTTGTCCTTTCCGGAAGGACCCACGCCACGCCACCCACTGAAACTGAAAACCCAAAAAGCCAAACTCAAAACTCATTTACTATAATATTTACTCTACCACCATTAACGTCTTTCTTAAAAGCTAAGGAAAAGGAAGATGGAAAATCAAGTTGCTCTACCGGAAAAAGTGAAGCGAATGGTAGAAAAGATTTGTGAAGAACAGGGCAAGCCACCGATCGACAAATATGCCCAACAATTACTGTCAGTTATCGGGGAGGAAAATGCCCTAGGAATTCTGAATACCATTTCAGGTCGGACAATTACTAAATCTTTCGGTGGATTTATTAACCATTTGGTTAAGAAAGAACACCCTGCTCAGTACGCGGCTCTACGCAGCTCTCCCAGTAAAAGGCCCTTCTCGCCTTCCTCTGCTTCTCCCTTCGCTTCTCCCCAGAAAATCAGTATGGAAATTCTGAAAAGTTTAATTTTTTTACTTGTTTGAACAGAAAAAAGAAAAAAGGAAATTAGTAGGTAGGAGTATTTATTTGCATTGTGGGTGGCCCTCATTTATTTTACTTCTTTGACGACAGTACTTGCTGGATGGATACATAAATAGTATTTTATTTTAGTTTCCGAGTTTACATCCCAATTTTTTTCGTTCCATTTTGTTTTAGTATGGAGTTTTAGTTAAAGTTAGAAAGGTGGAATTTTCTTTCTTTCTTTCTTTTACAGTGCTCTCAGAATTATGGTGGTTGAGATTTACTGATTTTAAGTCATTATTTTACGTGAGAAAATAATTCCATCTATTGTTTTGAACATCCCAAAATGTAAATAAGAGTAAATATTTTTTTTTTTTGGGATTTGCGACAGAGGGTGTACAAATGAAGAATCCTAGCTTTAATGCTTCTCTGTCACCAATCACCATTTTTTTCTTTTCTTTTCTCCAACAACTATTTGTTGCTTGATTTATATGGAGATTTCTATCATGCAGGTAGGGTAAGTCTGCAGTCTCCATTGTTAAATTCTCAAATGAATTACACCGTATCAACTTTGCATAGGTCCGACCCGCATAATCACATTCGCCAACTATCATTTGGAAATGACGCTGAACCAAGGATTGGCCCTAGTGCCCAACATCAGTTGTTAGATTCTCAAATGAATTCCGCCGTATCAACTTTGCATAGGTCCGACCCGCATAATTTCATTCGCCAACTTTCAGTTGAAAATGACACTGAACAAAGGATTGGCCCTAGTGCCCAGCATCAGTTGTTAAATTCTCAAATGAATTCTGCCGTATCAACTTTGCATAGGTCTGACCCTCATAATATCATTCGCCAACTATCATTTGAAGATGACACTGAACAATGCATAGGCCCTGGTGCCCAACACCAGTTATCATTTACTGATGAACTTAAAGACAAGACAAAGTCTATGGCAATCAGTGAACAAATGATAATCCTGAGCAAACTTGAATACAGGAAACTATTTTTGGTTCTGAGCTACTGTGGGGGGTTAGTTTTCTATCTCTTCATTTTAGTATATGATGCATATATCGGACTCATATCAAATCGTAATAAATCTTACTTACTGTATAGGAAAAAGTTGGAAGATGTGGTGACGGTTGATGGTGCCAATGACATTTTAAGCAAGGAAGATCTAGCAATGTCAGACTTTGAGTCCAATATTTGGAATAAGTATGGAAAGTATATGGTGGATAAGGATAAAAACAACACGGTGGAACGCAGCCAGGTCAGATATACATCTTAAATATTGCGGCTGTTCATTTTAGTGCCTTAAAACATTGTCATTCATGTATTAAATTTTCCTCTTCAATGAGATTCCTATTTTTCAACTTTATGTTCTAGCTTAAGAAATAGTACTAGTTAAATTAACATATGCATAATGATAACTACTATAATAGAGAGCGTTATTGTTAACATACCCAAACGGGTTTGGATTTGTAATTTGTGGAGTGGAGTACATTGTGTGCTCAAAACAGAAGAAAATAGTTACTAAATAGTATTACACATTACGTTTGTGTTCCAAATCTAGTCTCCCATGATAATCAGTTTTTTTGTTAGTTTTAGTTTTTGTAAGTATTAATTTCCTCAATTGATCACCATGTCACATATATGCATTTATACGTTGATATATGTATGCATACGTATAATTATGCTGTGGTGACCAAATTATGCATTAGCTTTTCTTTGGCATCTCACCAATACCTTTTGACCTTTTTCACCCCCCCCCCTCCCCACCATTGCAGTATTATGATTGGGATTCTGGGAAAACTCATCTCTATTACTGTGATGTACGTGCAGATGGAAAATATAATTTCAAGGTCAGTATCAATTTACATGCATTTTTTGGTATTGGCATTTTGTAGATTTCATTTTTACTGCTCGACTCACTCAACAAATAAGATGAGTCTTCTGCTATTGTATATTTTATCATCAGCGAGTGAAACAAGCGGAATGTTTCTATTAGCGCTCCATAGGGGATGCAATCCACCAAATATAATATTCTCAGCATGAAGGGATTTGTATGGTATCACTTGCATGGTTTTATTATTTTGGTAACATTATTGCTTAATTGCTCTTATTGTCTTCTTACAGGGTCCATATTTGAATGGTCCGAGGACTCACCTACAAAGGTCACTTGGAGATGATAACATATTGATAGTCAAGTTTTTCGAGGGTAGCACAGATAGCATGGACAGTATTGTTGATGAAGGAATTATTGTTGGTTTGAGGCACTATCGATATTTTGGTGATTATTTTAAATTGTTTTGATCGACCCTTAAAATCTTTTTGGTAATCATTTATATTATTTTCTTTTACTGTGGAGCACATTCATTTTCTGTCGTGCTTCCTCATGTATCTGTTTAGTTATAATTACTAACATTTTTTTTGCAAAGGCAAATATGGAAATATAACTCGAGTCGCAGGTCCAAGTATTGCATAAAGGAAATGATTCATGCTTTTTTATCCCATTGGTTCATACTCTTTGTAACCTTACTCCTGTTCCCAACGTCTAAGAACCTCTGATTCTTGTTTTGTTATGTTGCTTACCTCATTCTAAAAATGGGTAATTGCTTGTGATTTTGCTTCTTGTTTTGTTATAATGTTAATGTCTATCATGCCCTTGCTGGCTGTTGTACAGTGTTCAAAGATGAGCGGAAAAAGGTGAAAAAAAACCTAACAGAGAAGGAGAAGAAGGCCTCTCCTGCTACTATTAAGTGCTACTTTGTCCATACTGACATTGCTGCCCTTAATATTAATGATCAAAATTATGATTTCCGTGGAAAAAGCATCAGCAATGCAAGGCGCCTTTTTATGCATGTACATATGGTCCCAACCTTAGAAAAGTACATGGCCAGGTTGGTTTTAGTATATCTCTCCTTTTTAATTAACATCGGTTCAGTATCTTTCTGTGATGAATGATTCTTTTTATTTTCTGCTATCAGATTCTCCTTGATCCTGTCAAAGACAATTAAGTTGCAAATTGATCTTGGTGCTGTCCAAATAATAGAAATTGACGATATATATTTCAGAGTATAGTAATGTGCTTTTCATTTCAATTCTTACCTGAAGATATTGTTTTTATCTGCAGTTGAAATATTGGTATTTATTATTATTTTTTATTTTAGGATGGGAATGGTTCTATCATGCATGATGAAGAGGGGAATGCTCTTATACATACCGACGGAACTGGGTTTATATCAGAAGATTTGGCAATGAAGTGCCCGAAAGATTTTACTGCTGCCATGTATATAACAGACAATAGCTTTGAGGTCAAAATTTTGATTTTTTTTAATAAGAATGTCTATTATTATATGTTTAACTGTGTACATTCTTATTTTAATATATCAAGCATGTGAAGAGTTATTTATGGTAAACATTATCCCCTCTAACATGTGCAACATATGATGCATGTAGATTTTTCTTTCCTTTTCAATTCCATAGAACATTATTTTTGTTTTTGCTTAATTATCTTTGCCAACCCTAATTGTGACCTTTATAAGCAGTTGTAGGTTTGGCTATAGTGAGAAATTTTTCATTACTCTGTGTCTTCATATCTCGCTTTTTCCCAACTGGCCAATCTATTCTATTCATTAAAAAATGCCTCTAGAAGGGTTCTTATGATGATGGCATAAGTTGTGTTTCATTCCCTCTTTCTTCCCCTATCATCCATTTCACAAGAATATCCAAATCACCAAGTACACTTCACTCAAGTTTTAAATGATTGTCATATATTATGATGGATATCTAATGGGGACCACAGTTTAATGAAAAGATGAACCGGTGTCATTATTCATTTATAGTACATATTTTTCGCCTCAGTGAAACACTTTTAGATATGGTCACGGAGTCAACTATATAGTTCATCTCTTTATTGGCCTCTCTCTATCGATAACCATCTCTAAAATTGAATCACACTGACAAAGTGTTTGACTACCAATTTGTAACTGCATGTGTAACAAATCCAAAATGTATGCTTCATGCTTCTTTCTTCTCGAGTAAGAAGATCTCTATGGTTTTATACATGGAGAAAGATGCTATGCTGCTTCATAGATTTTCGACCATGTGATCTATGGATGAGACCTAAACTCCTGCTGCTTGAATCAGTTCTAGTCTCTAGAAATAAAATCTTGAAAGAACAATGAATGTATGACCATCTTAAAAACATGTTTGCATGTTTTAGAAGCTGATTATGTGATGATGTGGTCTACATACGTTTTCGGCATCAATAGTGTGACTTTGTGGATGGGGAGCATGAAGCCCCTTTTACTTGAAAATTCGTCATGGTGTTAGGAGTTATTTACCAATTTTCAGGTTATTTGGAGCTCTTTTGAGTATGATGTGACAATATTCATGCAGAACATTTTTCTTCTTTGACACTTTAAAGTTAAAGTTTATTGCAGGACTGTTTCTTACTTGTGAAAAATATGAATCGGTGGAAATTTAGGAATTTGACGTGAGATTGTAAACATGGTCGAGAAATAAATGATGAATCTTGTTGAGCTTGATTAAGTGTGATATGATCACTCTAGTTCTTTATCCTACTTTGTTTGTAATAAGTTATCATATTTGGTAAGACTAATATAATGAAGGAATGCTTAGAAAGCCTCAGGTAGCCTCCCTCTGCCTTTTCGCCTGTCATGAGGCTCTTTAAGTTGATGAACGAAATTCACATTGAAGGTTGGGTAACCAAGAGTTTACTTTTGGTTTCTCTAAGGGTGCCCAAAGTCCTCATTGTGGTTGGAACCTTAGGGCGATGACGTTAGTATATGTTTATATAATTTAATTAAGTTTTATTGGTTAAAGCGGTATGAGTCGTAGGCACATAGACGGCTTCTGTAAGGTGGGTTGAGCTTAAAGCATCACACAAGTTTGGTTTTATCGTAGATAAGTTAAGCCATGTCACATAGCATTCGAGCCACGGTATCAAAGTTAGTGCCCTTATATAGTTATATTATCAAACCAGTAGTAAGCTATTACACACAAAAACTAATGCGAGGAGCATTTGAGATGCACAACACACATTTTTATGTACCTTATTTACTGCACCAGCTCCATTACTTAATAATTGTAAGATGAGCAGTTTGAAGTCTAATCAGTGGAACCGGTGAACCAAGCAAGCAAGTTAGATGCATTGTTATATGTTAATCTGACTTCTGGGCATCTTTATATCCTTTCTAGGTGTCCAAACTCCAAAGTTGATATCCAATTTTCTCTGCTTATTCCACAACACCCTTAAGGAAACTGATCTTACTTTTTTTTTTTAATTATTATTATTATTATTATTATTGATGCCAAAACTATACAATCCCCGGTTTCACTTTATGTCATGTATCTAAGGCCAAATCGTAACTTCTTTGTCAAACTGTTGATGCTCAGGGCATCCAAGTTTTTACGTAGGGTTTCTATCTCCTGCAATAGCATAGATCAACATGATTACTTATATGTGCATGTTTTCCTTACTCATATGTTTAAATGCGAATGTTGTGAAAAGTACTTGGGCATGCTTGACGTCTAGCTCCAGTCTTCCATGAGGAGCTTGGCCTGTCCTAAAGTACAATTTTGTGTTCATATAATTTATCATTCTATTTCCATCTTTAGAAAAATAACGAGTTTGTGGGCTCTGGGGATCTACCTTGTCAAGAAAGAGGAGCAAAATCCAGGAATAATGAACCAGTAATTATTTTTTAAGTTACTCAATTTAATCTATACCTTTTCTTAGCTATGCAAGAATTTTTATTCATTATCCAGTGCGATTATTTCTTAAACTTATTATGTTTTCTTTTGTTCCGTTGTTTCAGCCTTTATTGATTCAGTGTCGGTTGTTCTACCATGGTTGTGCTGTTAAGGGGACCCTTCTTGTCAATAAAAAGGTAGGTGCATATGCACACGTCTTTTATGTTGTCAAATATTATGATTATATTATATCAGCTAAGATAACATAAGTATACTTCTGGCTTCAGCTAGTATCCAATCTAATCCATTGTGAAAAGATGAGCAGAAGTAGCAACGGTGTTGAGTTATCTACCAGAACACACATTTCATTATTAGCAGGGTTTCATTTTAGCAAATAGCTATTGACTATGCCTTATTCGCTGTAATATGATAGTAATCAGTTCATAAAGCTTTTATATTTTGCAAATTAAATCTCCCGCATTGGAAAATCAATAGAAATCTTAATGTGATATTCTTCAATATCTCTGTTTTGTTGTACAATGAGAATGCTCTCTACCACAAGTCTATATGCGATCCAAGTTGAAGAATGATCCTGGACCTTTTTTTTCCCCCTTCTATCAAGTCGCTTTTATTATGTTATTTGCCATCTCTTTGAAATACTCCATAACTTTCTTAGACGTTGGAAGCCGGATATATTTTTTGCATATGTAGTAGGATAGTAATTTTGGTTGCATATGAAGCATCACCATTGGAGACATTTTTATGCCATCTCTTATTAGTATCACATAAGATTTTATTTTTTGCCTTTCCAGCTCTAGTCCGCTAACAGTTTTGGTTGATGGGAACATGAATCCTTAAATTTTCTTCCACGATGTGCACATGAGAAATCTTCTGAAAGTATTAAAAGTTATATCTTAGAAAACTGATTTAGCTTGGTCATAGATATAAGTAACATTATTGTTTTTGTTTTCTTTTTGTTATTTTTTTTACTTTGTGATTGAATAATTTCTAATTACCCTACAATTGCAGCTTGAACAGGGAACAATTCAGGTTAGACCTTCAATGATTAAGGTTAGAAAAGATGAGACACTTGCAAATGAAGAAACTTTTAACTCTTTGGAGATTGTTGCCGTAAGGTATCTGTCACTTGATAATAAATTTAGCTTTACCATTTATATTGCATTTGATTGCTATATACATGTCTGCATGTGAATGACTACTTTTAGTACAATCATGTTTTCCAATATAAGTTGTAAAAATTAAGTGTACTCTGCAGTCTTTTCTTTATGCCTGTGGATGTGTTTTGTATTTATGACTCAACAATTCAACTTGTCGTCTTAGGACTTAAAAAATTAGAAGAAATAATTTGGATTTTCCCAAAGGTGCTAACTATTCTGTTGAGAATGTGTGGTGGTGCGATATTTGTAAAATATAGTGAACAAAAGCATATGGAATTTCATGATTGATACCATGTGTACTAATTCTAATAGACTCATCTTCACAAATTATATATGGTTGTTGCTGCTAATTACTCAAGGATGGAATTGCGAGGGGATATGACAACCCCAAATTCCTTGAGAACAATTTCTTCTCTGTTTTTCTGTGCATTCTATCGTGATGCCCAATTTTATTTTTATTCTAGTCAATAATCTGGTTGGTTGATTTATCTGCCCTAACTCGATATTGAGAGACAGCAATTATTGGCTGCAACAAGGATAAACTTTAAATGAAATTAAGATGACATAAGCAGTGCATTCTACTTGAGAAGGAGGAAGTAGGTATCTAGTGGCAGCCTGTCCTTGATAGCTACCTAGATCTCCTCAGCCGGTTCTCTGAATTGAGCTGACAAGACTATCTTTTGATTCCCATTCCTCATGCATGTTATCGTCAACTTTAGGGGGTTATGGCTATACAGGGTATAGTTTAGGGGGTATAGGGTATTTTGCACAACTAAATATGAAGCTGATTTGTAATTTCACACCGGCTTTTATTTCTTTCCCAAGTTCTTTTTTTTTATCTTTTACTGCTATGGTCCAGTAGACGATATAAATGTTTAAGAGGTGATCGATGCACGGACTATGGTTCTTGAGGTTTTGAAGTAATTAACAATTTTTTATTTATAATGAGTCAAGGGAGTCTATAACTTTTCCTTTTTTAACCCCATCAGGCCAACTCTTAACATCTGTTTGTGACAAATGCTGCATCATTTGAGTAATAATGGTTATACTTGAAAATAATGCGAGGTTTTGAAGTAATTAACAATTTTTTATTTATAATGAGTCAAGGGAGTCTATAACTTTTCCTTTTTTAACCCCATCAGGCCAACTCTTAACATCTGTTTGTGACAAATGCTGCATCATTTGAGTAATAATGGTTATACTTGAAAATAATGCGAGGGTCGCATATCACGTGATTGTTTAGCTGACATGTAGAGCCATATTATTGTTCTATGTTTGATTCTGGCATCCTCCAATTCGATTGAGGTGATAATTACTGGATTACTGTCAAAGCTGATTGTTATATCTTTCATTTGGTTCTCACTTATTTTTTATTTTAGGATTCTATTAACATGGTGATAAGCTAATACTTGAGCTTGTATTTCACATATTCTAGATCACATTAGTGAACATAAGAATATGTATCTGGAGGGCAAGAAGTCCATTACGATTAAATATCATTGTCTTGTGAATTACTCAGATCAAAATTCCTTTTGAGTAATATTTGCTGACTCTTACTACTCATCTTCTAGTCGTAGACCAGGTAGAACTTCTCTGTCGAAAAATTTGATTGCTCTTTTAAGCTATGGAGGGGTTCCTGAGAAATTCTTTCTAAATTTGTTGACTAATGCTTTGGAAGACACTAGCAATGTCTACTCCAACAGGCGTGCAGCTCTTAGAGGTAATTTTTCAGTGGAAAAAAAAATGCTTGGATTTGTTCTAATGATTAAAACTGAAGCTCCTTCCTCCATTTTTGCCTGTGATTTTTCTAGTACAAGTCATATTTCCTTCAATTTTGTATCTTATATTTCTTGAGTAATTTTCTCATAACCACCTGACTTTTAGTTCCACTAAGACCTTAATTGATTAAATCTCTTCACAGTATATTAACTCCAAGTTGCTTCTTTCTGTTAATAATTTTATCTATAATTGTTTTAAACGACGTGTTTCTTCTTGCAGTTGCTGCAAATCATGATGGACTAGAATATGGTTTTGTGGCGCAAAGAATGATTTCCTCAGGGATACCTCTTAATGAACCTTATCTCCAACTTTGTTTGTCTAAACTGCAAAGGGACGGAAAAGGTAAACTCAAAGAAGGAAAGATACCAATTGGGGATTGCTTTTACCTGATGGGGACTGCTGATCCTACTGGTGTCTTGAACTATGATGAAGTCTCTGTTATCCTGTAAGTGCACAAAATACTTTTCTTAAAAAGCTTGAAAGGTTTAGTGAGACACGATAAATCAAGTTCTAGTAAGATTTGAATTTAGTTATATACAGTAAACTCTTTGTGATCAAATTACTAAACGTTCGCACAAAAACAAATTTTGAAGTGCAGAAAACTAAATAAAAGAGAATGTATAGTGGTATGATTATAATGAGCCTCAACCCACTTACTCAAGTGAAACACTTCCCAAACTTCATTGGGATTATCCAAAGCATTTCAAATAGTTCACTACTTGTTGATATCATGGTAGAAGTAAACCCCATGCTTGCAATGACCACCTGCTCTTTTGCACTTGCACAAATACCATGCTAGCTGTAGAACCCTCCCCTTTCTTAAAATTAAAACATATGTGCTTACAAGGTCCACTACCTTCTTCCACACAATAACAATATTTTAGGTACAATGAAAGCTCACAAAATACTTTGGTTTGTGTTAAGGACATGCAACTTGTTAGAATAACCAAAAGAAGAGAAGAGAATGAACATCATGTTTGTTAAATTGAGAGGTATAAGAAGGGGTTCTATATAGGCATAACTATTTTTTCCTAAAATAATCTAGCCATAATCATTTATAGTATTATTCAAAGAATATCCCACATTATATTTCAACATATCCTGTTCTATGTTCTAACATATATCTTACAGTATGTTCTGACATTTCCCCTTAAGCACAAGGTAATTATACAATATCAACTTAGTTTGAAACTGGGGCAATCACTTGTTTCAGTAGTTTCTTCTAGTGATGCTTGTAGAATATTATCAGTATCTCCATTAAGGCTATGTTTGGCTCTTCGATTTTTAGTGTATAAAACACTAAGGAAATTTGTTTTTCTTGCATCAAATGATAGAACCTTGGCTTTATAACAATTAGATAACCCAAAAGTATGATACTAAAGCAGTGATTGTGGAGGAGGCGCGCGGCAGAGGGAGAAGGCGAGGGCTTTTTGAGAGAGGCGCAGCTTTGATTGTGGAGTAAGAGGCGAGAGTTTTCTTTTTTTTTTTTTGAAATTTTACTTTGGGTAAAAAAAATTAGGGTTAAAAATTGGTGTTATAATTTTTTTTTTTTTTTTTTACTTAAGGTTTCCCGCTCAGCGCCACGTGGCGCGCCTTGGGCCTTAGCCCGCGCTATTGGGCTAATAGCGCCACGCGCACTCGCTAACCAGTGAGCGAGCGCGCGAAGGCCGCGCTATAGCGCGCGCTTTTTGCGCTTTTAACTACTATGCGATGTACGTGTGTAGTTAATTTCATTGGTGTTTTTTGTAAATTAGAGTAAAATTAATTTGATTATGTCATAAAATAGAGCAAATTAACCCCTTTTTACCTATTTAATTCATTATTCACTGCTTTAACCTTTTTTTAGCCAATTTTATTTATTTTTACCATTAATGTTTTTTAACTATTTTACCCTTTTCTTTTAATCAGTTATTACTTATTTTCACTATTTTTACGATTTTGTCCTTTTGTTTTTTTTTTCCAGTTTTAAACCATTTTTCTACCAGTTTCACCTTCTTTTGTCAGTTAAACTCCTTTTTTTACTGATTTCACATGTTTGTATCATATAAAACTGCTTTTAAACGTTTTTATCATATTAACCCGTTTTCACCTATTTCATACATTTTATTCAATAATTTCACATGTTCTTTTCACCAATTTCACCTAAATTTTCATTGATTTGACACGTTTTCACATACTTTATTAATTTTTCACCGATTTAACCAGCTTTATATGTTATTGTTTCCCCAGTTTCATCATTTTTCACGAATTTCACCCGAATTTTCATCAATTTCACATGAAATTATCGATTTCAGTGGAACATTTTTTACCGATTTCACCATTTTCCACCAATTTCACCCTTTTTTCACGAAAAGAATTCCATGAAATTTCGAAGTTATGCATGTCTTGATATTATTGAAATATTCTTTATATTTTTCTATTCTAGCTAAAGTAAAATTACGTAATTAGCTAAGTCATAACTATTTTTAATTCTTTCTTAGTAAGAAGCGATTCAATATTAATAATTTTTTTTGTAACATAATGATAATTAAAAGCATTTCATTTTGAATTTTATATTTAGAGTGAATATGAATTATGGTGTACTAAATCTTTAAATTAACATTTTCTTACTCCAATAATTACTGATGCTAAAATATAATAATTATATATATATTTTTTGGGCTTATTTAAAATAATAGTATTTTTTAATGATTCGTTTTTATCTATAAGCGAAGAAGATAAAAATTACAAAAATTGACTTAAGAGAGATTTTATAAATTTTAGGAGTTTACGTAGGAGATAAATTAAATATAACAAGACTCCATGTCTAATTATACCTCTTTAGTTACTTTTACATATTTATCATTGAATTAATATCACTTTACAAATTAAATAAGGGTATTTTAGTTCGCACAAAAAAGTTAAGAAATATTAATGCTTTTATAATAGTAGAGATAGAGATAGAGATAGAGATAGAGATAAAAACTTAGGCACTCCACTCTGTCTTTTCATCTGAAAATCTGATGCTTCACTACCACCATGAGTACCTGCAGATGTACAAGACCCTGTCTACTGCAAATCTAAATAACAATGTCCAAATGAAACTGAGAATTTTTTTCATTTTCGGGACTCTTTCATTTTAATTTTGAGCTATCATCTAGAAGATTCAATCTTTTTAAAATAATAAGTAGTTCCTCTTATCAGTTTTAGTTTGATATGCAGTGAAAATGGTCAAATTTCGGGGCAGGTATTGGTATACCGGCATCCTGGACTGCACTTTGGGGACATACATGTAATGAAGGCAGTCTATGTTAAGGAATTAGAAGAGGTTGTTGGAAATTCCAAGTATGGTATATTCTTTTCCGCTAAAGGCTGGAGGTCAGCACCTTATGAAATGGCCACTGGTGATTTTGATGGGGATATGTACTGGGTTTCAAGAAACCCTGAGGTTAGCCTCTTTATCAGGTTTTTTAAACAATGGAATGATATATTAGTTGTTGCATGGCAACTTCTTATTTGATATTTAACTTAATGTTGCAGAAATAAGTTATCAACATTCGAGATATTAATGCTCTTTGCTCCTAGGTGGTAGAAGTTTCCCCTTCCAATATTTCATGTTCTTGATTACTCTGTTAAATATAGACTATAGAAGACAGATTCAAGATTTATATTGACAATGGAGTGCCAGTTAGAAGTTTGTGCGGTTCAAAATGCAATAGATAAGGCCCAATGAGACCTACTCTGAAACCATAACAAGCACAAACAGGCACAAAATGTTGTAAAGAGATAATGGAAGAGGAAGAATGCAAAGAGTTTTGTTGTTTGTCAATCTTCCAACAACTATTTACTTCAGTACCTGAATTGTAGAATAGATTCATTTCTTGTTGCTATTGATGTGCTTAAATTTATGTGGAACATGTTTAAACATGGAGTAATTTGTTTGTGGAGGACATCGCTCACTTTAATCAGCCTACTTAACCTAAAAAGCCTTTTACCATTAAGACATTTTTCCCAAAAAACTTTATTTTAGGGCCTTGTTAATTTTCCATCTTGAATTTTTAGCCACACAGCTTTAGTTAACATTAACAGTTATTGAATCTAATTAATGTGGTATAATGTCCTTTAATACACATGTTCATAGGATAGCTGGTTTTGTAGCAGGCTGCTGGCCCTTAGCATGACTGGTTTACATTTGTTTGCTAATGTTTCTGTAGCAGGTGCTGGCCCTTATCATGACTGGTTTGCATTTGTTTACTAATTTAGTTAACAAGGTTGCAGAATTGATAGATAATAATTCTGAAAATAGTATCTCCCAATTATCATAATCTTATTTGTATCTCATACATTTCAGCTGTTGAAAGAGTTCACGGCAAACGAACCGTGGAAACGTGTCCACATGACACAAGATTCAAATAGCAGAAAGCTACCAGATTCACCTGCTGAGTTGGAATGTAAACTTTTTCGATTGTTCTTGGAAGCTAGCAAACCGAGGTATTTAGTTTGCATCTGCAAATTAATTGGAGTTTATCATGCATGTTCAGCAACTAAGTTTTAGGCCGAAGTTTCCTTCTTGAAATGATTTGAATACATCTATTAAACTTACCAACAAACTGTAAGTAATAAAGCTATGTTACACGGAGACTGACATGGCTACACCAATACGACACAACATATATGTGGATATTATATGTAGAAAATAGAGGACATGACACAGCCAGGTAGTTCATACAAAATATGTTTTTTTTTAAACATTATTAATTATTTTACTAAGACTAAAAGCTTGTAAAAACTCAAGTAGTATAATGCAATAAGAATTTTATACTAATTAAGATATTTATATTGAAGAAATATATAACAAATATCATCCTTGAAATTTAACTTTTAACATAAATTTTAAGTTAACATTACCATGTAATTATAAGCTTGTTGATTGATGAATTTCTGCTCTTCCAGCTTCAACATGGCTACAGCATGTCATAGCTGGCTATCATACATGGATCGACTGTTGACATTGAAGGATAATTGTGCCTTTGAAAAGGATAGCTTGAAGAAAAAGATGATTCAATTGATTGATATTTATTATGATGCATTAGATGCTCCAAAAAGTGGGAAAAGGGTTAGTTTTGTAACTTGTTCTATCTTTTTTACTGCTTGATAAACTTCTAGTGCTTGCTATAAGTATTATTTCTTTGCAAAGATATGGTTATTTCTAGCACCATCTTACAAAACCTTAAATTACTGATGATTTTTTCAAGAATTGTTGTGCCATGAGATAGTAGCTCTGAAACTGTGAAGGCTCTTTTCTCTAATTATTGTATTCATATCTTATTACTATTAGAAATTGGAGCACCCCATGTGCATGTTTTGGAATATAATGATTCGTCGAAGATGTACTAAGTTGGCTAGGCTAAGAGGTATAAGTACTGCTAATGTATGATCGAGATTAAATGTAGTTAGTCTTAAATGGTGCTTATTCGAATAGGATTTTAATGAATATGTATATTTTTATTCAATATACTGTGGGCCCTTGATCCGCCTAGACCATGGGCAATCACTAATCGTTTACAACATGAACTACCTGGGCTCACAAAATTGATAATGTTAATGTTATAATCAAGTGGGTTTTAAGTAGTCTTTAGACTTTATAAGTACCATTTGTCTCCAAAATAGGTGGAATTGAATCTGATGGTTGTTTGTATATAATTTCAGTTGTGTGTGTTATAGAATCGGTATTAATTGGATTTATTTCATTACTATGATAAATCACATTTGTGGCAATCATATATATTGGTTACTTAGATACTTCGATCTTTAACGTAACTACTTATGCACTAGAACAGGTGAAAGTACCAAGCAAGTTGATAGCAGATATGTATCCGCATCACATGGGAAGGGACGCTGAGTCATCCTATCACTCCACCTCTATATTGGGTCAAATTCATGATATAGTAGAGAAACTTAAAGATGAGCCGGGGCCAAAACAAGGTGTATATTCATTGAATGTCAATCATGAAAATAAATTAACTCTGATGATCGATAGACCTAGTGGTTTTATGCATAACCCCAACTTGTTCAGCGAAAAGAAGAGTTGGACCTTCTCCCTAACTCAACTATTTTTTTTTTTTTTTTACTTTTATGCAGAAATCTGGAAATTGCCATGTTTCGATATAGCAATACCCGAGGGATATGTAAATATGTGGAAAGTTAGATATGACGAATATCGAAGGGAAATGGGCAAAGCTTTGGACCATAAACATGAATTCAAGAATGCTGCAGCAAATGAGGTGATCAAAAAGTACAAGCAGGTAGGTAAAACAAGTTAGTTTCCTAAGAAAAGAGTAACATTCTTCACATCAAGTTAATATTTTGAATTGCAGTTGCTCTACGATGCGGCTGATATGGAAGAAAGTACGAAGAGTACTGAAATGATATACGAAGAAGCACTGGCTATATATCATGTGACGTATGACTATGCAATAAGTCAAGGTGAGATCGGAAAATGCAATTTTGCGTGGAAAGTAGCAGGATCAGCCCTCTGCAACATATATGCCTGGAAATTGGCGGGTCCAAAGGAGATTCCACTGGTTATTTTACCATCTGTTCTCCGTGATTTGTTAAATTAGGAATTCACTTATCAAACATAATTGTACGGTTTGTACCTAGAAGAGTATGGCTTGTGTATATATATAGAACTGTAGCATTTTTCGATGTAAGGTTATGTATATTAGCTAGATTTATCTCCTTTTGTTACTATGATGCATATGTTGATATGTACGTTTCAATATAAATGTTTTTTTTTTTTCTTCCATAAATGTTTCAATATAGATGTTAGTATGTTAGAGAATCTACTAATATTTTGTAATACGACAAAATTGAATACTAAATGTGAATGGATGAGCAATTATTTTATGGATGTTAGAAAACTAATCGAATGATGAAGTACAGGACCTTGATAATTAAGAAAAAATAATTAACAAATACATTATAATAATATAATAAGAAGAAGAAAAAGGTACCAAGTCTACGTTGGTTGGTTCAATTCTTTGCGCGTGTGTTTGGTCTCGCGCGATTCTCCAGTTCCAACAGGAAGAAGAATTGAAGAAGAAGTCCATGACTTTATAAGTCAACTCAATTTTTCCACTTAGAAAAACTGGTAGTGTAAACGCACATTTTCCTCGTTTGTCAAACAAAGTAACTTTTACTTTTATATTAATATAAATAATCGTTTCTTCTCTATTCAGTTTATTATTTGTTGACCGCAAGTAGCATATTTTTTAATCAACGATTCATGGAGCTGTTGGCACAATTGAAAAACTTAATTATAGTGTTATAAAATGAGTACTATTTTATATATATATATATATATATATATATATCAAATTTGGAAGTTATAAAAATTTCCTCTTTTAAGTTTATTGTGCAATTGTATTGCATGCATATGAAATTACATATAATCATGAAATTGTACATTATGATCGATTTCATCTCGGTGGATATTATATATGTTTACTAAATAAATATATAGTACTCCATATTAAGTTATGGGTGAGATGAAGAAAATTAAACAAGAGATCGATCTAGGAATTAATTAAGATATTTGTTCTTGAAATTAACCAGCACTGGAAAGGTTTTATAGATTCATGTTGTTTCAGGTGTTGCTCATCACTCATCAAACTATATAGAGTTAAAAGTTTTAGAATCAAATAAATTAAGGGGAAAAAAAGCACTATCAAGATTTTCATATACCAAAGGTTTTGGTCCTCTTAAATCAAATAAAATAGTATTAAAGATTATTTTTTTGGATTACTCTATATATGAGTTTTGAATTCTTAGACTTGCTATAGATTTGTTATATACATGAAAACCTCGCACAACTCAATTTATAGGGTTCAAACACTTCATTAAATCAAATACTCATTGGTATATATATAAATGATAGTGATTTGATATCTATTACGTATGCCTATTTTTTTCTTTAATAATTTGACACTTAATTAATAACTATGTTTACCTCTAAGATGTCAATATCCGAATTCAATTTAAATCTTTACTTAAATTTCGAAAATCACAAAAGCTAGTATTCAAATTATTCAAACCACATCAATCGTGCTCCAAAACCACGGAAACCTAATTTTTTTTTCTTACCAAAACCAAATAAAATTGCGTCAACACCCACGTGGGTTGTGACATTGACTATAAATTAACCTCAAATCTAGTGCTAGATGCGAGGCAAACAAAAGAGGTGAAGAGGTGACGATTTTGATCATTAACACAATCTTTAATTAACCGGTCTGGGTTTGGGTGTTTCCATAAAAAAATAATAGAAAAGGACTTGATGTGTCCAAATTTTGGCAATTAAGAGATTACACTAAGTTGACATAAATGAGAGATTTGTTACGTCTTTATCATTTAAATATTGTAACGTTAGTAACGTCTTTATCATAAACTCGTAACGTCTTTGTATTTATTACTTGTAACGTCTTTCCTGAAAAGACTATTGTACCCCTGTATGTAACTATAAATAGGTAGCCATATTTCCAAACAAAGGAACCAATTGACTATTACAGGAACCAAATTTTCTCTCAATATTTGTGTGCAGACTTTACTTTATTATTGTGATGTTGTTATAGATTGAAGGGCAAAGTGGTGATGTTGTTATAGATTGAAGGGCTTGTTCCACCTTTGCCCTGAACATTTTTATACAACATCAGGACTCATGAATTGAAAATCACTGTTATGATTGTTTGAATTGAAGACAGTACACGGCATTAGAGTATTGAGGTCAATCTTTTAGCGCGCATTTTGTGTGGGGGTACAAACGTGTATGTATGACACATAAAAATGAGATGATTAATAAAAAATATTAAGTTGTGTCCTATATATTAAATTGACCATAAATACAATTAATGCTACACACATATTCACATGACATTCATATATAAAATTATCTTAATCGAATTAGATCTATGACTTTATTAGATTAGTCCTCAGTAGTTCAGATTCAAGTTGAATTAAGATTCTAATTTTATTGTGGCTCATGCATGCGTGTATATATATAGTTGATTCTGGCTTAATCTTAATGCAAAGAGACAACTTGCAATATAAGTTTAATTAATTTTTAAATTATGGACAAATAAAAACACTTATTGTCATTATTAGATTGGGATTATTGTATTTTTAGTGCCACAATTATAGCTAATCGACGTTTCTATCCCGTAACTTTTTGGGCTGATACATTTGGTGTTACAACTTCAACATCAGTGGCAATTTTGGTTCCGATTGAGGTCCAATTTCAAAATTAGCCGAAATTCCTCCATGTGCAGGCCATGTGACATGAAAATTAGAGATTTTGACCATTTAACACATTTTTCAATAAAAAAAGTTACGGAATAGACATCAGTGAGCTATAGTTGTGGCACTAAAAATAGAGGCGGAGCCATTTTGATTTTTCTTAGCATCAGTGTATGATTACCCTTCATATCAATCATCTATTTTTTAAATAAGTCTCCTATCTAATTCCAAGACTCCAAACTAGTTAATATTTATCAAAAGTCTGTTCATTGGAAACAAAGGGAGCAGACTATTTACTTACCTTTTCAATTTCAAGTAATACGGAAAATTTCATACGAAAATTTATCAAATGGATTTCTAATCTATTTTTTTCCATAATTAATTTTGAATAGGACAAATCCCACTTTCCTCCCTAAACTTACAATAGAATCCCACTTTCCCCCCTCAACTTGAAACTTTTCCATGGTCCACCCTCAACTTGCTTACTTGATGACATTGTCCCCCTAAACAAAGTTTCTGAAATTTTTTCACCAGAAGTCAAAGCACGTGAATCCCACATGACTCTCTTAGGGGTAATATAGTCTACTTAATCACTTTAATCAGTTTCCTGCCAAAATTATATTTCAACTAGCAAAAGAATTAGGGTGAGTTTGGCCTAGTGGTTGAAGCTCTTAAAATCACTTTTAGATTCTCTATTGTGATTTTTGAAGTGTTTGGCCCAGATTATAAAAATTACTTTTGCTCAATCGTGATCTTCATGGTGTTTGGCCCCCAAGATCCACTACAAGAAATTGCATTTCTTATGACAAAACATTTGTAACAAAAGCTTTACTTGTCACAAGAACTAGTTTTATTGTAAGAAAACTTACAAGTTCTTACAAAAAATCCTATTTTGGTAACGAACTTGAAAAATCATTACAAAAAATGAAATGTCCTCACAAAAAAGCTATTTTTTGTAACAAAGCGAATATACTCGTTACCATAAAGTAACACTCGTCACAAATAAGATCAATTAGTAACAACTTCAGTTATCATTTGTAACAACATTTAAGTCGTTACTCTAAAAAAAAATTTGTAACAAGAGAAATCGTTACCTATAACATATACTGAGCGCCAAACTAAAAATTTTCCCTATTTTTGCCCCCAAATTTTCAGATTCAACAAAAAGAAAATGAAAATGGTCTCTGCAAGAAAGAGAGCACCCACGCACCAGTGTCTTCTCCAGATCTCTCAATCTTCCAAGATATGTCTCCCTACTCTCCAACAAAGGGCGAATTTATTGTAATATTAGGTAAATGTAAATTTTCACTATTTTTCTATCTAAAATTTTGAAGTTTGAGATCGTAACCCTAACTGAAAATTCTTGTTGATTTCAATTGCAAACTCGATGCGGGTTTTCTCTAGGTTCTTCTTTTGTTTTTCCTAAATGTTTTGTTAATCTCTTTATCTTCTTCAAAGGCACCCTACAAAAGCTTGGATCTAAATTCTGATGTGAGTAATGTTCCACTCGATTTTTGGTTCAATCTATATCATATCACAAGGGGTAATCCACCCCAAATTTATATCCCAAATAAACTGGGTGCCAAGGAGTTTGAGGAAAAAAGGTATTATTAGATGTATAATCATGTTAATTAATCTGCCCTGCTATTGTTGTCTTTATTTTATGATAAAAATGTTCTGGTATTGTTATCTTATTTTCGTGATTAATATGCCCTGCTGTGGTTGTCATTACATCTTGTTAAAAATCCATTTGGATTTAATGTTTGAAAGCTTGCAAAACTTGGTAATCTGAACCTGAAACTGAGGGCAAACACTTATGTGCATTCTAGCCCCAAGAATTTATTTTCTTTGTTCCAGCAATGCTTCTTAATCTATCTTGAAATTATATTCTAAACTGGATATTTATTAAGCATGCTTAGGTGAAATTGGTTATGATAGATGGAGACTTGACTTTGTAGGGTGGCTTTGTGAAAGACTAGTGGTATCTCGTGATCCTTACATTGTTGTGGGTGAGTTATGGGATTCCCTTACATAGTCACATGGCCAGTTGGATTACAATCAAGAAGAATATAGGCAGAGAATTGTCGATTGGATTAATGCTACAAATTGAACTCCTGTGCTTTTGATATCACAACAAAAGGAATTCTTCATTCTGTAAGCATATATTCCTTCAAATTAGCAGACTTGTTCAAGCCTATGTAAGCATCTTGCTTTTCATTGTGGTATACGTTGAATAGACGCAACAACGATGTGAATATTTGCGATAAGAAACAAAGGAAAGCTTTAAGGAGATTGACTAACTTGATTGGTGCATTAGAATTCCTGCGTTAAAACTTATCGATGAAATTTTGTTGGGATTCTTAAATGTTAGGTTGGATGATGAATTTGAGAGAAGAAAAACATCTCAAAAATTGTTTTGTTCTGTTTTTGGAAACATTTTGAAGCAAAAGAAAAGGAGCCTTCTTAAAATATTTGCTATAGTAATTATGATTGATTATATGGTGATCTTTCAAACTTCTTTTTTGCAGGCAAGCTATCAACAGATTTCCAGATTTAATATTGAGCTTGAATGTTGGTGCTGCCTAGATTGAAGAGAGATTATTTTTCTTGTTATATATATTTAAGTCTGAGGTAACACTTCACTTTATTATGAGTATGTAAAGTTTATATGTGACTATTATGATTTTTATCTTTGTACACTAACACTATTTTAAGTTTAAAATGAATTCTACATTTGAGACAATAGTGTATAAATTCTATGAAACATACATTCCTCTGAAGGTTGAATTGTTGGGTGATAATGCATTGATTTGTTACTTCTTATGATACCAATTGACTCTAAATAGAAAGCCTTTGAATGTCAATCAATCAATATAAGAATATTTCCTATCTCTTGCAACATTAGTTTGATATAGAAGTATTAACACTCATATCTTATATCAGATTTGAACTTTCATACATATGCCCTAGTTGTTCAATTATGTATGCATTTTGAGTTATTGCAATATGTATGATTTCACTTGATCAAAGTTTTTGATTTCGTTGACATTTCTAATACAAAAGTTGAAGAAATTATTTACTTTTTCTTTTAGAATGTAATAAGTTTAATAATGAATTGATTCTGACTTTTCTATTTGCAGGTTTGTGAAGCAAAAGATAATTGTTGGACATTCAAGATGATATTTCTAAGGCTCACATTTTTTTTCTCAATTGAACATGATAATTTTTTTTTGGAACCTTGCAATTGCAATGTATATTATCTTATTTGAGCTACTATATATTTTGAAATTATTCCAATTAGTTTCTGTAATAATATTGTATCTTTGGATTAGCTAATGAAACATTCTCTTATATGTTGCTTTTTGTAACTTAGTTATTTTTGTGGAATGGATTTACAAAGAAATAACTAGTTTTATAATAATAATAATAATAATAATAATAATAATAATAATAATAATAATCACTCGGTTATTTGTGAGGACATTATTTTGTCATAAATTATATTTGTAACAAAATTATTGTTACAGATATTGAATAAAGAATGCTCCATGATTCAACCATTTGTAACGACATATATTTTTTGTAAGGATGTTGGCTAGCTATTGTAAGGACATTGTCCTTACTAGTACCATATATATTGTAAGGAAAAATTGATGCGTTACAAATAATATATTGTATTTGTAACGACTGAAGAAAGTGCCTTACAATAACTTTTAGCGACCAAGTTTATGGGACGAGAAAGGGCGACGATTGATCTCGTTACAAAAACTTTTTGTAAGGAAAAAGACACTTATTGTAACAAATTTTTTCTTTACTACAAGTGCATTTTCTTGTAGTGATCATAATCACTTTTGGGATCTCGAGAAGCAAAAAATCAACTTATTTTAGAAGCTGCTAATTAAAGTGTTACTTTGGCAAAAGCTATTATACAAAAGCAATTATTCTATAATTAATTTTTATTATAATCAATTATTACCAAAATCAATTTTGGTAAAATTAATTTTCCTATAATTGTTTTTCGAATCGCTATGCCAAACTCACCCTTAGAGTCTCTGTCAAATTGAATCGATGAGTTGTGTAGGCATTATATGTGTGATAATTCTTTTCTATCTTTTAATAGTGGGTTTGAGTATATGTGGTTCTTGCAATTGGTTTTCTATACATAGATTTTAATTTTAATGAGTAAAATGGTAGGTAACACATTATTTTCATCAAATATTGAGCTTTTAGGCTTTAAAAATCACCATTTTCCTGGCTAAAATTCACAAATAAAATAATTAATCCCACTTACCCCCACCCCCCGAATTAACAATAGAATCCCACTTTTCCCCCTGAACTTGAGTTGACTATACTACCCCTAAGAGAGTCACGTGGAATCTATTCCACGTGCTCTTGACTTCCGGTGAGAAAATTGCCAGAAACTTTGTTTAGGGGGAACAGTGTCATCAATTAAGTAAGTTGAGGGTGGACTGTGGAAAATTTTTAAGTTGAGGGGGGAAAGTGGGATTAACTTGAATATTATATATTTTGAATAGAAATTGCTTAAAATTTTGAGATTTATTAATTATTAGATGAATTTGATATCTTGGAAAAACGTAAAACACAATCTAGAATGCCTAAATATTTCTGATATTATCAAGTTATCATTGATATGCACATCCAACTCTTTTTACAAGTTACTTCATAACTTTCTTATGCCTAATTATTGTTTAATTCATAATATAGAACCAACGAGTGATTGATTTTAAGGAATTAACTAGTCCCACAAAGTGACAAAACTGTGTTTGAATCTCGTGGGAGAGGTTCTAATATAATATGTCTAATGCGTCTCAAAAGAGAGACTAAATCAGATCTATGACCTAAGTACCCTTGAAAAATAACTTTTATATATAGAACTGATTATATATTTCAGATTTTTAATTATTTTACTTGATTATATAAATTTTTGTATATAATTCATTTTAAAAGTTGTCGACATATTAAAAAAATCATTTTGACAATAGCCATTTAAATAATTTTTTTTGTAATAATTACATTATAAATATAAATAATAAATCCGTTTTAATTTCGTCCCCCTCGATTTGAATACCTGGCTCCGCCCCTGATTAAAAATACAATAATCCCTTGTTAGATTAATCTGTAAGTTTATTTTAACATAACGTAATGAAATGTGTGATATAATCATTAGTTTATTTGGAACACTAAATAACTTTTACCGTAAATATATCCATGGGAAAAGTTCTTTGTAGTTTATTGTACTTGGGAGAACTTTTAGTCTCATATTTAAAAAAATTGTAGTTGTGACTTTAATTCTTTAAAATATTTTACATTTTGATCTCAACGCTCCTTTAAACAAATGTAAAACTGAAATCTTCTTGTGAGACCAAAATACTAAAATGAGATTATTCCATGAAATTAAAAGTATAAAATATTTTAAAACTTAGAACCAAAAAATGCGCATTTATAAAGTATGAGATGAAAAGTACAATATATTTAAAAAATTAGAACCAAATCACAATCTTATGATGCACGAGATTAAAGGTAACGAGGATCAAGTCTTAAAAAACTGAAAATTAATGTAAAATTACTCATTTATATATTGATATATAGGACTACTACAAGACCTTTTACATAATTAGGAAAATACATATATATCTAACAGACTAACAGTTCTATACATTAATAACATCGTTTATTCATTAAGTTTACCTTTATAAAATCTATTGCATAAAAGTAATTTATTGGCTCCATTTTTTTTTTTAACCCCACAACTTTTTGTAAAAATCTTTCAACTTCAAATATTTTGTTGTATTTTTGGGAATGAAACTTTCAGATTTATTTCTTAGATGAAGAACCAATTTTGACCCACTTTTGTATAATTAATTTTGGAACAAATGATTAATCTAGTATATATGCTTATAGAAAATTTAATTATTTATATCAAATTAATTTAGCATTTGGTTTCAACTCTACAATCTTGATTTTAGAAATGCAAATTTTTCTTGAATTTACAAATTTTGAAGGTAAAACCATTGTTCATTCCGTCAAAAGGACGAAAATAAAATAAGATATTAACATAAGGACGAAACAAAATTTTAACATGAAGGACGTAAGTATAACACTGAAATATTAAAAAAAAAAAAACATATATGGTATTTCAAAGATACCACTGCAAAAATGCACGTGTTTTACACGTGGTATGTTTTTGCTGCAAATTGGCCCGAAAAATGATCAGTGTAACAGATAGAGTATTATCTAATAGGGCGATGAAAATATAACACTTTATCTATGAGAGACAAAATCGTAAACAACTTTAAAAATTGAAGGTCGAGTTGTTTGATTTAAACTATTAATATTGGACCATTTAATTGCCTTTGCATCAATGTTATTAAAACCGGACCGGACCGGCCGGTCCCACCGGTTGGACCGCGAACCGGAGCCTGGTCCGGTCCGGTGTACCTCCTAAAACCAGTTACTTCAAAACCCAGTTTGAACCGGTCCGAAACCGTCGAACCGGTGAACCGGTATGGACCGGTTCAACCCGGTTTTGAATTTTCTTTTTTTTTTTTTTAATGTTAAAAATTCTTGTAAAAGTTGGGGTTTGAACACCTGACCTTTAGAGTAAAACATGAATTCCTTAGGGCATCTCTAATGACTAGTGGGAAGATGCCCTAGAGGGTATATGGGGGGAAGGGGGAAAAAAAAATCATCTCCAATGACTAGGGGGCGGAGAGGGTATACCCACTAGAGGGACCCTGGAGGGACCTTGGAGGGAGGGGGAGGGGGAGCTTCATCCGTCCAAGCCCCCTCCATCACATGCTATATTTTTCTTTTTAATTTCGTTTTGTTTTATTTGGTTATTTTTTTATCTTTATTTAAAAATAAAAAAATTACTAAAATTTGTATATTATTTGGAGATAATTATTTTTAATTATAAAAAAATAACTTTTATTTCATTAAATTAACACTAGTATTTTAATATTGATTTATTTTAATAATTTTGGGGTTTTATTTATCACCCAAAAATAATTCTTTCTAAAAATTTAAAATAATGCGATACAATCATGAAACCCAAAAATAATTATTTCTAAAAATTTAGAATAATGCGATACAATCATGAAATCATGTTCGACTAAAACATAGACCTTAATTTTGACCTTGTGTGTCCCACATATGTTCGACTAAGTCCTTTAGTAGTTCGCGATTGACATCTACAGATCGTATTTGGTGACGGCGGATCATATAATCTTCTAGGGATATGGGACTTGTTCGTGGATCCAAATCAATAGTAGTGCCTTGATTTTGCTCATAAATGGTGGCACGGGCCCTACGAGATCTAGTGGGATCACTATCTTCATCGTCCGAGTCTTCCTCACACTCGTATTCATCTCGTTCGTCCTCCACAATCATATTGTGAAGAATGATACATGTCAACATAATGTTGCCCAGGTCCTTTGTATTCCATCCCCTTCCTGGCTGCTTTATGATAGCAAAACGAGCTTGAAGAATTCCGAACGCTCGTTCAACGTCTTTCCTAATGTACTTTTGATTTTAAATTAATGTTAATTTTAAATTTATTTTTGGTGTAGTAGTAGTAGTAATAATAATAATAATAATAATAATAATAGAGAAGAATAAAATTAATTATTAAATGGGTTAGATAGAAGGAGTCATTAGAGATGACTAAAAAACTAGAGAGAGGGGGAGTGGGAGGGGGAGAGGGAGAGGGGGGGAGGGGGAGAGGGAGAGGGTATTCCCTCTCGGAGTCATTAGAGATGCCCTTACCATTTGAGCTACTTCACTTGTTGAACTTTTAATACAAATTAAAGTTTATAAATTATAGAAACTTGTAGCCAAATTTATTTATAAATTAGATAATTAACTCAAATAAATATTTTACACATTATGAATGAAAATTAATACTCAAATAATAAATTTTTATTAAAATTTATTCAATAAAATATTTATTTTCAATATTATCTTTAGGATAAAGAGTCAAATCGATATAATATGCAAGTTTGACTTTGAATATTAGACTTTTATACATAACCATATTTTAAAATTTATGAATATAATTTAGACTTTTATACATAACCATACAAATTAGTACCATATTACCATTATGATATAAGTTAGATAAATATTATATGATTTAATTTTAATATAATATAACAAAATTTATATTTTTAATAAATTGTAGGATAATGTTTAAATTTTACGAACATTACATATATTTTAAAATTAAATATATTTAAATATATTATTATGACGTCATTCGGTCCGACCAGTGGTTCAACCGGTTCGACCAGTAAAACCAGTAACCAGTCAGCTCACCGGTTCACTGTCCGATCCGGTTCTGAAAACATTGCTTTGCATAATAATGTGGTATTCTCAACCAAAAGTAGTATGAAAATCTCTTAGACCTGGTCTAATAAAAAATGTTTTAAATGCCATCCTATTTAACTTAAAACTTTTGCTAAAAAATAACATAAACAATTTTTTCTTTTAAAATAACGTGGGGCAGTATTCCTTCAACCAACTAAATTAAATAAACTTTGTGTTATCTTTTATTTATAGTCTAGAGTGATTGTTTAATTCGAAAAGCTAATGAACGTTGTAGCTAGGTAATAGATCTAGGTAGCAAGATTTTTTTTTGGCAAAAATTTCGAACTATATATGTAATTATAGAATAAATTATGAATGTTTGATTCACAATTAATTAATTGTGATATTCAAGTTTAATGGATGGATTAATTTTAAAATAAGTAATAGTTCAGTTCATTACTTTAATTTTTTGTCAGAGAAGATTTCTTAATGTGTTCTTCAATAATTACTACAGTACTTATAACTCCTCCTTTAATATTGTTTATTTAAATAGGTAGCATTGAAGATTGAATTTAGTACGTACGTAGGCATATATGTACCAAGTGTCTCATTTATTATTTAAGGTCAATCATCATCATAAATATCTAAATACCAACTACTAGTATGTAGTAATTTTATAATAGGAATATGAAAAATAAAAAGAAAAAAAAAAGATAGACGGATAGATCGGAGTATGATATATAAAACAAATACAGTATGAGTATATTTAAATGGGGTCGGGGCAGGGCAGAGAAGAGATCTAGTGAAGTCTCCTGGTCCCTTCTAATATGGGTCATTCTTTAAACAGTAATTAATTAAGCATGTGGCAATTATCCCTTTTCCCATGTACGTGTTGTTTCCTAGCTACTTAATTTGACAGTTTGAAAATTAATACTCGCTCAGTCTCTTACTAATTAATTAATTATTTCTTTTGTCTGTTTGTATTAATCAATGCATATATATAGATTAGAGAGTGAGCTCTCTCTCTCTAACTCACTCTCTCTCTCTCTCTCAGATAGAGATTATACTAATAATTAGTATAATTTATGAAAATGGTGAAAACAGCTTGCTTTGACAGAAATGGAATGAAGAAAGGTGCATGGAGTGAAGAAGAAGACAACAAGTTGAGGGCTTATGTTCAGAGATATGGCCACTGGAATTGGCGATTGCTGCCTAAATATGCAGGTATATATTAATATATATATTCTTTTTTAATTATATATGAAATTAATTAAAATACCTGCATATATATTTATTGTATACTATGTATGTTATAATTTCGCAATCATCATATATATAATTGATTTTCAGGTCTTGCGAGATGCGGTAAGAGCTGCAGACTGCGATGGGTGAATTATTTGAAACCGGGTGTCAAAAGAGGAAACTTCACCAAACATGAAGAAGATCTCATCATCAAACTACACCAACAGCTTGGCAATAAGTAAGAATTAATCCATCAAATACATTAATACATGACTACTTAATAATTACTATTATTTTTTTAATTTATTAAGGGATTTTTCTTTTCTTTTCTTGAATGAATGAAATTGCATGTTTACATCAAAAAAATCGGCTGTTGTTTAATTAATTAATTACCAATTAATGTTTATAACTACAGGTGGTCACTCATCGCGGATAAATTGCCTGGAAGAACAGATAACGATATCAAGAATTATTGGCATGCCCACATAAAGAAAAACAAAGGGGCAAATGCAAATTTATCAACAGACGACAAGAAGTGCTCAAAATTACAACACAGTAGTAGTAGTACTAATAATAATCAAACTGCAACAATTAGCATTGGGACATCATATGAAGCTAATTCTTCAGACTCAACATTATTGGAAGAAGATCACATCAATTTCTGCACTACTGAACCATTTATTGCAGATCCAACCAAGTATAATAGCGTAAATGATTATTTTCCAATTGGTGATTTTTTCCAGCCTCAGTCACTTAATTATAGCGAGTTATCGAGCTCCGGTTCATTTTTCTCGACTGAAGATTTCAGTTGGATTGATAATGGAAGTGATCATGATAATTGTATTAGTAACACTTCTTCAGATTCAGTTACTCTACAGTCAGTTGTAATGCAGGAAAATTTCTGGAATGAACCATTTGCTTATGATCATCAAGGTGAAATCAGTCATTTACCAGATCAACATGAGGCGGAGGTGGAAGGGTTATTTTATGACATGAATTTGTTTTAGATCGATATCATTTATAGTATTAATATCTGCAGGAGAATATATATATTACCAAATACTAATAGGTTGTCTACGTTTTACTCAATATATGAGTTATGCTAAAGTACTTGTATGTATATATAGTTTATCATTTTACCTAATAAATCCTTTTGCTTTTCATCAAGGTTTGATTTAGTTTCGACTTTTAATGGAAAATTATAATGAGAATGAAAAAGAATGTTGAAAAATGAAGAAAAGAACAATTAATTATAAAGAGACAACCATTTATATATTGAACTAACAGGTCATATGGAAAATTAATATTACATCATTTTATATATCTTTTATCAATGGTAAAAATTTGCCAACGAGGCCGTAGCTAATCCCCACTAATATGCGTTTTCATCTATTTGTAATTCTTAATTTGTGTTTGGGCATTATTGAATGATTTATAATTAACTATTGACTATTAATATATTTTAAAAAATTTAATGATAAGAATTTGATGAGATTCCGAAATTTTATTATAGTGGACATGTTTACAATGCCACGAAAGGAAGAAAATATTTTGCAGAGGAAATCTGTTTCATTACTAGTAACAAAAGATGCAACTTTATAACATTCCTACAATTTTGCAAGTATATTGATGTTAGTATATCTTATTTGCTTATAAGTATATCATATTTTTACACGTATAAAAAAATACTGATGTTAACTGTTAGGATAGTGATCAATCACAAAATAAATATGATATTCTTACTTTGTGGATGGATGAGTTTGATCAAATTAAGTTTTAGACACCAACAGGTGATTGGTCTAGTGGAAGAGACTAGTCACTATAAAGTAGTGGACTCATGTTCGAATTCCTTTTGGGATAGGTACTCACTTAATGTGTCCAACCCCCCTCGAAAGGAATTAAACCCTTGAAAAAAAAAAATTAGGTCTTAGACTCTGAACAATAATTTTCCATCAAACAAGCTAGATAATGAATGCATTCAAGTACCAAGTACAAAAAATTACTAATAAATACAACTATAAAATACTAATAATAAACTAGAAAAGATACTTACATGGTGTGAACAAATATCGACATTATTAGATTTATCCCTTTATGTAAACATCTAGACTAATTTAGGTCTCGTTTATTTGGATTTTTTAATAGAAGTATATTAGTATTCTCTAAAATATCAAATAAATATGTTTTAAAAACAATTTTATCATACAAGTTGCTCTGTTAATTTCAAAAGCCATTTTTTAAGAGCATTAGTTTTAATTTTTTTTTTCCTTTTCATAATCTCTTACCATACCTACCAATGTGTTAAATGTTAAACCTACTGCTCATTTTATTTCTGAAGTTTAAAACAAACAAAAAATTTCAAATACACAAAAATTGAGAATCCCAAAAAAATCTTCAAGCATCTTATCACACCCAATAAAACTCAAACAAACGGAGACTACAGTCTACGGAGTCAAGGTTCCAAGAAGAAGCAGAACTTATTTTTTTTTATATAGTATATGCCTATATCAATAGTCCATTCGTTCTCTAGAAAAGCGCGTTAGCTTATTTTAATCTGAAAATATATTTTAATGTGTTTATTGTCATAATTTAAACGTGGAAATAAATTAGTATTTGTTCTACTAATGTCTTTTTCGATGAGCAACATTATAGTAAAACTGTGATTATACAAATGATCGTCATTTAATATGACATATAGTTGATGACCGTGATGGGGAACTAATTTCATATTAATCTCAAACATAATAATAATAATATTATCTGAGTCATAAAATCCCAATGCTAATAGCCTTTTCAATTTCTTATTTTCATTTTCAAAAAAAATCAGAGTAGGTGACTGAATTCATACATAAACAAAAAATGGAATTATGGACTAACCATTTTCACTAAATCAATCAATCACCTAAATAACTTATTTATTTATGGATATGCTAATAGAATTATTTTTTGAGTTTACAACATGTTTATGATGCAAACCATTCAATTTTCTGTAGTATGAATGATTACAGTATATAGTTCGTGAAATTGCTAAATAACATGCAATATTAAATTTGTATGTTTCACTTCCAAGAATTGATTATAATATTGACCGTTATATATATCCTTATCTATCTATGATGCAGGGCAAGTATGCCGCGATTGTGGTATGTTGGTTTCTTGGAAATGGTTGCCTCTTTGCTTGGAACAGCATGACCACAATAGGAGACTCTTATGGATACTTGTTTCCGGTAATTCCTTTTTTAGTACGTGTGATTATTCCACTAATTTTTTCATAAATCCATGTTATGTCTTTTCAATAGATTAATTAAATGAAGAGCTTGGCTCAAGAAAGAGAAGTTTGTACTGTCCTAACTGGTTCACGGAAGTTGGTTTCTGAGGATATCATGGAAAACACTAATGATCATGCTTTGACTGAAAACCAACTATCCCTGGTAAGAAACAACTTTTAAAGGACATCAAATTCTCTATATGGTGTCCTTACCGTATGCTAGTATGCTACTTAAAATAATGACAATATAAATGTTATTTTTGTTTTGCTATATTTCTTTGTTTTGTTAAATTGGGACATTATGGTTTTGTGTTTTCCTAAATTGGAGAAAATAACTTTTTCATCCTTTTTATGCAGCCTGAACCTTTGTAGAGGTTTAACATAAGGCTTTTCTCCTCAGATTTTTATACATATTCATTCTATATGCACTTCAAGATGTAAAGATGCGATACACTCAGAAAATAATAGATTGGTCATCACCTTGAGTTTCTAAGATTATAAATTTTACTTTCTACTACAGAAATATAATCATGTATGCTTGAAATTAGTATGTGCAACAAAGAAAAAAGAATAGAACCTTCAGCGTTTTGAAGAAATATTTGTCATTGTAGTATTTCATGAGGATAAACTGTTTAAGTGCCTGTAATGAAATGTGATTTTGACTACTTTTCTTTTTTCAGTTAGTAGTGCAAGTTGATGCTGATTTTCTTTTTTAGTTCCATTACATTTTAACTTACTGAAAGTAAATAAAGGCATTTATAAAATGTATCAATGACATCCGAAATGTTTTCTCGGTGTGCCCTTTGAAGATTGGCATTTGAGTAAGTATAAGGCATAAGAGAGCTTGACATAAAGAGCCACCCATTGAGTAGGGTTGAATTTGGGCCTTTTAAAGAAAGATTATGTTTACGTGCATTATTAACCATCAGATTAAGGAGCAGCCACTAGTGTAAAATTACTCAAAAGAGATCAAGTAGAGATCTTTATATCAACATACACAGTATGACATGACTGAATAGATATCTTCAAAAAACCCAATAAGCAGGATTAATTAGGAAAGTACTTTTTGCTTCATATGCTTTGGGAGAATTTGTGTTGATAGAATGAATGAATATGCTTTTATTGATCTGCAGCGGTATCACCCCTCAAGGGTCCTTACTCTCGTGTACCAGCCGTTTGCTCTTGGAACTCTTGCTATCTTAGCATACAATGAAGCTAACATCAGTACTAGAAGACGCAATCTTTTTGGATACATAGCATTCTTCATAAGCACTCTTTTGGTTCTTATTGTAAGCCTTATATTTCCTTTGGCCCCCTTTCATACCACATCAATCTGGCAGTCTCTTCCCAACCCATATTTTGATTCGTCTTTCATTATACTATATTACAGCTAGATTTAGCCACGTCAGGAAGAGGAGGAATCGGTCCTTTCATTGGGGTATGTGCCATCAGTGCTGCTTTTGGAGTTGCTGATGCTCATGTTCAGGGTGGAATGATAGGAGATCTCTCCTTTATGTTGCCTAAGTTCCTTCAGGTTGGTGTCAAATTTCTACAACAAACATACTATTTAGCGGTTTCTTTTTCTGCCTTTTAAGATACGGAAAAATGACTCTGTTCAATTCTTTTGAAGTCTTTTCTAGCTGGACTCGCTGCATCAGGGGCACTCACATCTGCTTTGAGGTTGATTACGAAAGCAGCATTTGAGAATTCTAAGAATGGTCTTCGAAAAGGAGCCAGTATGTTCATCTTTATGATAATTTTTATTTTTCTAACTTGAGCATAAGACAACATAAGATGTTTTTCATTCTCATGCAGTTTTATTCTTTTCTATCTCGACATTCTTTGAGTTGGGATGTGTCCTCCTTTATGCATTTGTTTTCCCCAAGCTTCCAATCGTGAAGTACTACCGATCAAAAGCAGCCTCAGAGGGATCAAAGACTGTGTCCGCTGACCTTGCTGCTGGGGGACTCTCTCCAGGACAAGTAAATTATATCCCAATTATATTATGAAAAATTAATTGAGCTTGATTGATGTAAACTAAAACAAGACTTTTGCTGATTTCTTGCAGAGTTATGAAGGTCTAAAAGATATGGTGCGACTAAGCAACAAAGAATTACTATTACAGAACATAGATTATGCGTTTGATATGTTTATGATATATGCCTTGACAGTTATGCGTTTGATATGTTTATGATATATGCCTTGACACTGTCAATCTTTCCTGGATTTTTGTCTGAAGATACTGGATACATAGCCTTGGTGGATGGTAAGACTCCAAAAAAAATATTCCAACGAAAAAATAAAAATGGAATAGATTTCTGATGATGTAGGTTCAAATTTCAGGTATGCACTTGTTCTTATTGCAATGTACAATGTGTGGGATCTCATAGGGCGATATGTACCACTTATAAAAAGCGTAAAGTTGAAGTCTCGGAAGGGACTTCTTATAGCAATTCTATTACGTTTTTTACTCGTTCCTGCATTCTATTTCACCACTAAATACGGTGATCAGGGATGGATGATAATGCTTACTTCTTTCTTGGGGCTAAGTAACGGTTATCTTACCGTTTGTGTCCTAACTTCGGCACCAGAAGGGTATAAGGTTAGTTTGGTTTCATACTATAAGATTTAAACTTGGTTTGAAGTTGATTCATACAATTAATATTGGAGTTTTGCAGGGGCCGGAGCAGAACGCATTGGGGAACATATTGGTTCTGTTTCTTTTAGGAGGTATATTTGCAGGGGTAACACTTGATTGGTTATGGCTGATAGGGAAAGGATGGTGAAAAATAGGATTTTTACTCTCTTTTTAATTTTGGGAACTCCAACTTAGTTTTAGACCAATCTAGTTATATTGTTTTAATTGAATTGTAACTATGAGAAACCTAAATTACATATTTGTTTTGAGGAAGATTTTTCGGAAGCTGATTTGGGTCAATATGCATGCGACAAAAGATTTTCTATCTCATCATCGTCTCCCAACAAGTATATACATGGGACCACACAATTCAAAATAATATGTCAAGTGAAATCTTTGGGTCAAATTGACTTATTCAGAGTGCAAGAAATATTACTCCATCGGTTCTATTTTCTTATTCCAATTAATTTAGACAGTGTTGTTTTGTCTAAGAAGTGAAAAAGGAGTTTATAAAAATAATATCATTGACAATTAGTTTTGTCACAATATTATTATAAAAAATATTATAGTTTTCCTAAGAGTGATTATAATAGGATTAAAAGAAAAGAAAAGAAAAGAAAAAGGTGCAACAAGACAGTGCCATATATTATGCAGCATGAAGAGGAAATATTATATATCATAAATTGATGTTATAAATTTGTGATAGCAAGGAAATATTAGATTTTTGTTTTTATTTATAAAGTAGGAATTTAAAATAAGTACTGAGGTCTCAAATAAACAGAAAGCAAATGTTAAATGTAAAAATCTTTAGTTTAAGGCCCATAATGAAATATTTGGGCCTAAAGGTGAGATATAGATTAGGTCCAGAATGTTCACCTTAGCAGCTCTCGATACAAAACCTGAAAGGGTATTTTGACAATGGTCTGGTCTGTGCTATATTCTGGGCTCAAATATATTGGGTTAAAAGTCCCAAAGAAATGAGATTGGGCAAGTCTCGATCCAAGCTTATCTGAAGTCTATAGAGTTATTGATTTAACATTCTTTTTATTGATTTAATATTTATCACCAATTTTTTTTCCTCAAACCACAACCACCAAGTCTCAATTGAAATCATATTTCAAGTCTTCAAACTTATTAACGATTATTATATTAATATTTACCATCTTCATATTTTACTGAAACCATTCTCCAAATTCCAAATTATATTTATAAAGTTTTATCAAAACTTTCAAACCAATTTTTGAGACCAAACCACAACGGCCTAACAAAATTATAATTAAATGAAATTTATTTTTAATATTAAATAAAATTTATATTTAAAAACTATGATTCAAATATAAGATACAATTTTCATCCTAAATTTACCAACGTAGTTGAAAAGTATTAATTTTATGACGAGTACCTAAATTTTAATTTTAATTAGGTAGCTCCACTTATGCTTTATGTATAGGAATTTTGTAATTGAATTAAACGGTCATGCACTATAGTTTGTTTACTATGAAAACAACAAAGGAATAAGGTATATGGAGAAGGTGAAATTCAATGTGACGACAAACATTCAGCCGTGATTCCCTCCCCTAAACCATGTGATGTGATCCTCTCTTATTTTATACAAAGCATCTCATGGAGTTTCTAATTTTTAGGCTTTTGAATTGGACTTATGTTGTTCAAAAAGAATATTACGACTAATTTTGACACATCGGTTACATCCTACACGACCAACATACTTAGTCCTGGGAAGTTGGTCCTCCTCCAATTTTGATGTTGTAGTTTAAAAGTTACAAAACTTTATAAACTTTTTACCTTTCTATGCGAACAAGTCAACAAATTGCAAGTCTAGGGTGTGAATTACAATTAGAAAGGAAAATACCGTAAGTAATTTAACTCCTTTTGAGGATGTCAGACACATAAAGTGATAATTTTCCCCAACAAAGTTTTGAACTTGAGTCTGGGTCTACTGATTAGTCTCTTCCGTTAGACTAATCACATATTAGTTCTTTGTAGATATTTAAATATTTAGTTGATGATTAATTAGCTTATTCAAAACAGTAAATAATAAATATAAATATTTGCATAATATTCATGTAAACATTACAAATTATATACATAATAAATATCCTTTGGATTTTATGGTGAAACAGTTGGAGCTTTTTAAAACTTTTAAGCAATATTTGAGTTTAAATTCTAGAAATTAGGGGTTATTAATTAGTTATGCAAGAACAAGAATAGCATAATTTGAAGGAAAAAAGATCTTCGAAAAAGATTAGGCCGTGTTTGTCTTACATTGACATTTCAGTATTTTCTAAAAAATCAAACATCACAAGGATATTTTATAACAGAAATTGATTTTACCGGAGTTCAGGGACATTCTAAAAAATCAAACATCAAATTGTGTCATAATTTGATTTTTTGCCTTTATTTGAAAAGGAAAATAAAGTTAAACAAAAAGGGTAGAATATAAACTATCCGAAAAAATAGCAGATCCTATTGTCAACCTCAATGTAAAAAGTAAGATCTCGTCGGTACTACCACCAGATATGACACATCACAAGGTAAAACTAAAAGCTCTGAAATTTACAGTGGGAGTGAAATGACAAAAGTACCCCCATTTACCAATTTTGTCAACTAGTTTCACGTGACCTGCCCCGACATCACAAATCAAATACACAAAAAAAGCAGGGGCAAGGGTAACATGCAGTATAGGACAAAACTCTCCAACTCATCCAAGAGACCCTACACAAAAAAGATAACCTAAAATGATTAGGGGCAAAAGTGGAATATAAGTGCTAGACATTGTTGAAGGAGGCGAGGAGGAGTCGTATTTCTCGAACTGCAGAGAATCGACAGCAAGGGGCATGTTCTCCTGGTCCGGGGAGCACGTGGACTCGTGTGGAGGGTGCGCACTATACATGATGGCGCGCAATACAGCGGAAACAGTAGGTATGTACGCCGTTTTGTTACGTGCCAGTAGCCAAGTTAGGCCCATCAGTTGGCAGTCCCTGCTCAGCATTTTACTTGCTCGGTCCTCCTGTTGTACTTGTTTTGTACCATTTTTGCCCTCGCCATTGAGCTGCAGACATAGACATGGTCAAGGGCAAATTAGACCTTCCGCTATGATTATAATATTTGCATAATACTTTAGGATATTACGAATATGAAAATCAAATATAAAATTAATATTGTCAAAAATGCATAGTGTTAACCTATTTAATAATACAAACAACAAGGACATTCAAAGGTGAATAAAATATATTGCATTTATAAAATTTCCTATATATTTAGTTTTTCCTTTAATGACCACAAATCATGTTAATGGTACCAAGTATGGGGTAATGTTGAGGAATATTTTCTAATTCAAATGACTAACACAAAAAATTATATACAAGAATCCAAGCTACCCAATCAATAATTCAAAAGTGAATAATATTTGCGTGTTTCAATAGACAAAATATAATACACTTGGTGAAAATGTCATTTTCTTGATTGTTCTTTTCTAACTTTGTCTTCAAAAATGGCAAAACAAACAAGAGATATACCTCACTATGCGTATCTCATTTCCAGTGTATGATATTTTATGCTCCACTTAACTTATTTCTAGGCCAAACTGAATAATCTGATTTTTATGTGCTACACCAAAATTATTGCGCCGAATAGATAAAAGAAACCGAAAAAGCATAATCATAAAAAAGGTGAAATAGACAGTACAACTTTTTGGTAGAGGCTCTAGTCACCAAGCAATCTTTAGTTACATCATCTATTATCGCGAGGAATTAAGGAAATTCTTCGTTTATATTACTTAAAGAAAAGTAAAATATTCTAATAAAAATACCATGTAATAAATTGATTTTAAATTGGTAAATGACAACCCACTTGAAGATAATAAGTTATTCATGTAAAAAAAAAAGGCCATTTATTATTCTTTAGAAAAAGTGTATACGAAAAATGAAAATAAACTCTAACTGATTTTCAAGTCATAAGTGTAGCATTTATTATGATTCACACAATCAATCATTGAGAAATAAATATGTGAAAGTCAAAATTAAATAACCACACTACACTTCACTACACTGACCTTTTGCAGTGCACCAAGGCACTTAGTACACCCCGCATAAGAAGAATTTCTACAGTTATGCTCCAAGTTCTTTACGGCAGCAGTCGGAGTGGCATTTCTGTAATTCCCAGTAACATTAAACGCCGCGGGGCAACTAAGGGAACTAATCTGGTGCAACCGAATTCCACAAAAACATAAAACGGCGTCGCACGACGCGTTAGGCTGTGGTATATGTATGTTTCGGCTCTGCAGTGACGTCTGCAATGAGTTCACACACTTCTGTGAGTCGTCGGGCATCATCGGCAGGTCCGATCCAGCTGGCTGCGCCGCCGTCGAGTTGGTTATCTGCAGAGCCGACCGCGCGTGAGCGGCGAAGAGCCACGCCGCGAGCACGGGGCAGCATCGGCTGCGGTCGAGGTTTGTGCCACACGCGGCTCTCACGCCGCCGAAGAGCTCGGCGGAAAGGTCGAGCCGGCAGGTTTCGGCTGCTGTTTGGACCGGGAAAGCGGGAACCGTGTTGTAGTCGCCCGGTTTTAGTGGCTGAGCCGGTTCGGAGAGTAAACCGGCGAGTGAGACACGGGGGTTTAATGATAATGCAATGATGAAAATTAATTGAGGAAACATGGAGAAGTACGTTTCTTTTTTCATTCAAATCAGATCTTTTAAGTGTGAACTGATGCTTTTTTTCTTTGTTTGCACTTTGCAGTAGGGTATGGTGAGAATTGAAAATGATGAAAGGAGTTTTTAGCCGAAAAGGAGGAGATTTTAGGAGATGGTAAAGAAAGTTGTGCACACTTTTACTTGAGAGAGAGAGAGAGCAAGGCAAAAGAGAAATGTGAACTTGTTTTTTGCTTTTCTCTCTGCGTGAAGTGTATGGGGAAATGGGAGGAAAGGAAGGAGAAAAGCTGGGTATATATGTTCCAAAAGTGAAATCGCTCACCCCGGGCGCCCCTCACCCCCTGTCCGACGGGATTGTGAGAGGAGGTAAATCATGGTGACTCAACCGGCAACAGAGGCTGGGACCAGTACTCACTGCGCACAAGGAGCCCCCCTCATTTTTTGAGAGGTTGCTCCCACACTGCCGCTGGTGAGGTTCGATCCTTGGTCAAGTTCACGAACAATGCTTCATTTGCTTGTAATTATTGAGGTCCCGTTTGTTTGTAATTTTAAAGAAAATTATTTGTTTGAACTATTGAGTTAAATTAAATGTATATCTACTTTTCAAAAGTTGTAGGCATATTTTTATGTATGTATATAATGCGTGGATCGAAATTACATAGTTTCTTTGAATTGCACCATCTTGAAAGGTTTAATCACCCCAAATTAACTCGATAATATTATACATTTTTGCTTAGCACTAATATTATTGAATATGCATTGATATTACCACATACAACCAAAAATTGGTAAAATCATTTTTATTGATTCAAAAATATAATTTTTTCGATCATTTCAACGCAAATAATGGAATTTTGATTCATGATATTATGGAGAAAAAAAAAGTGTAATAGATGTATTATTTTATACCATATTATATTAATTATGTGGATAAATAGAATAAAAAATAGATTACTTTATTTAGAAGAAATGTTTGTTCAATCTCGTAAACAATAATATAAATAGGCATTGAAATTAATTTTATGGGTTTATTCTTTTGTGGTTTTATATATAGTAGTAATAATAATTTAATTTTTTCAATGGAAAGTGGGGATGGTGGAAGTGGAAAGGGCAAGAAAGATTCGTGGGTGGAGAGAGAGCGACAGTGAAAAGGAAAGGGTGCCTGAGAGTGATTTGGCAGCTTGTGTTGTCCTTTTCCTTTTCATTTCATTTCATTCTTATTCTTTAGGTTTTAATTTTTGTTTCTCCATATATAAATAAAATAAAATTATCAGTAGAATTATTGGGGAGACAAGCAAACCAACTTAAGAATTTCATTCTGTTGTGATTAATTATTTAGAATTATGTTTTGTCAGGCTTTCTTAATTTCATTTATGTTTTGGCAAGCCCATTTGGAAAAATTATGGGCTGTTCAATTATTGTTAATCTGAATGAAAGAAAGAGGGCTTGTGTTTGGTGTTTGAGAAAGTAGTTTGGGAGAGTAGTGGAGGTTTGTGAAACAATCTCGATTTGCGTAATATTGTTTGTTTGAGTTTTGAGAGAGTGGTTTGAGAAATAAAGTGGGTATAGGTTTTTTTGGAAGATTTAGGTTGTAGGTGTAAAATGTGTAAGACTTTATGTCAAATCATGTTTGTTGTGAGATAAATTGTGTAAGAGATATGTTACTTTTCATAGTAGAGTTTATATGAGTTTTGTTAAGAGATAAGAAAATTGTTGTTAGTTTGGGTTTTAAGAAAGTTGTTTGAGAAAATTAAGAGATGAAAATTTTATTTCAGAAAATAGAAAACATGTTTGTTTGGTATTTCCCAAACACGAGCTTTTTTTGGGAAACACCAAACAAACAGGCCCAGAGTTTTTGGGAGCCCGTTAAAACCATTATCTGTAAATCTCAGTAATAACTCAAGTTGTACTCATTTAAAAAAAAATTTGCAAACAATTGTCTTCCTAAAAGTTTTAAACTTAAAAAAGAATATAAATTTACCATAGTACCCTTTTACGTACTATATTTTGACTCAATCAATTTAAGAATGTAACACTTTATCTCATTGTGTTTTTCTATATGTGACACTTTTTTATAATAAATGTGGCATTTTACCCATAGTGTTATGGTAAGTGTAACACTTTAATTATTCCATGTATTATGATAAGTGTGATATTTTATCTCTTTAAGGGTACTTTCATAATCTTTTTGTGCAACACTTATTCATGCTCAACTTCAATTACAGTGAGTGCGTTACACTTTCCGTTGTTAGGAGATTAATTATTTCTTTAATATTTTTCATGCTATTTTTTAAATTAAACATTGTGCTATATAACATGCAAACATCTTTCGTAGAAATAATATCGCACCATTCGAATCACAAATCACGTGATATATATATATATATATTGATAACCCCGCACAAGAAAAAAAAACCTTTTGTTCTGATAATTCTATTTTAAATCTTTATTGCATCATAGACTTCTCAGTAGTAGCATTGTTTTGTATATAGTTTAAATTATTACATTACTTTAAAAATTAGTACCAGATTGTTAAAATAGCATTGATGAACTTAATTGGCTGGTCAAACAACAGAATATAGACATTCAATAAAAGTTGGACAAAAATAGTATACTGTCATGTTACAAATTATATATATCCATAAAACAGTTAAAACATGAACAACTTAGAATATAAGGTAAACAAGAAAAAGGGCAATTTCTGATTGTATTTTCTGCTAAGAAAAAATTATGTGTAATAACTTGAAAATAGACAAAAGTTTTTTGGTTTACTTTTATTGGGGTCAGTACATAGGCCAAAAGGGCAATATTTTCAGTTTGAATTAATTACTAATAATTATTAACGATGATTCCAAAAAATATTTGTCAAATTATTATTTTGACTAAATCAAAAAAATTGGCAATTGTTTTTCTTTTAAGAGAAAACCACTGAATCAGAACTTTGTTAAATTACGATGAAATTCAATCACATAAGTAATAAATTAGGAAAAAATTCAAATTAATGAAAGTTGAATCTAAGATTTATTGACTTCCCAACGAGGTATGAACTAATTGATGGAAAATTGTCATTAGTTAAATAACTAATCATATCTAGTTAAATTAAAATATTATATCACTAGTACACTAAGGGTGTATTTGGATGGGTTTTGGCCCGGTCTCGCGGGTTTCGCGAGACCGAATCAAAGCCCTTTCAAATGAGTTTTTGCCAAACCTATAAAACCATCAAAAACCTATTCAGAAACTCACATTCAAACTCTTCAAACCTATAAAATATTGATTTGTCACCTAACATCTACTTTTCCTCCCAAATCTCATTAAAAAGGACATTGATTTGACACCTATCATCTACTTTTTTCCCTAAACCCAACATCCAAACCCAATCCAAGTGGGGTTTCAACTTATTCAAACCACAAAATCCAAGAGCCAAAACTCATCCAAATGAAGTCTCAAAGGTTTCATCGAAACCACCCAAATCAATTTTTTAAAATCGAGACCCGCGAAATCGAGCCAAAACCCATCCAAATAGATTACAACTAATATAACTATTTTATGCTTCATGCTACACACTTATAACTAATTACTCTCGCGTAATGAAACTACGGGTAGCAATATGAGTACCCATGGGCCATGGTTAGGTTCGGGCCAGTTCAACCCATATTTTTTTCCTATTGATGATGGGTTTGTTTCGGATGATTTTAGTTAATATTTATGTTGGCCTAAAAATGGATCAAAGAAGAATTAAAACTAATATAAAGATAAAACTAGTTAATATTTAATGACTCAATTTTTACTAAAAAGTTTCTTTCAATTTTTTCTCCTAAATTCATGAAAATTTAATAACAATATTAAATATATTTATTTTTTTATGATGTGTAAATATCTAATGGTCTATTATCTTTATTTATATAATTTAGTATTATGCTAATCTCATTTAATTACATTTAAATATTAAAATAATATACTTTATTTTAATAATGGGAAAATTATTGCCAGGACTTGGCTTCACCTAGTCATGATATTTTTTTATTAATTTATAATTAGTGAATGCATGGCATCAGCAAATATAAAATGAGCCAACTCAACTCAAACTGACATAACCCATTACTCAACCCATTTTTGATCCATATAAGTGGCACATTTTACACGCAGTCTGTTTTTGACCGGCCCAGACTTCGGCCCAACCAAAGAAATAGCTTAGCTAGGTGGATTTTAGTGCAAATAATTTTCACAAAATCAATACAGATCAGATCCTCATATTTTTTTTTTGGTACAGATCAGATCCTCATATGTTCAGTAGTTATTTATTACATAGTATTTGAAATCAAATAAGGTAAATATAATTAATCAGATGAAATTTATAGGCAGAAGACTGAAATGAGAAAGTAAGGTATAGAAAAATATGGCAGGTAAATATATTATGACAACATGAAGAATAATATACAAACAAACCATGACTATAAATGAACTCAACAAAAAAAAAATTATAGTGATAACTATTGAAAAGCCAAATCTAAGACCTATCATACTCACAAAAAAAAAAAAAAAAATTTGGTGAGATGACAATAACAAATGGGTAAAAAATGCTAAACTCAGAGAGGATATATATATATATATATATATAATCACATGAAATCATCAAAGTTTAAACTCTCTGGGATTTCAAATTTAAACAGGTCACTGCAAAAGCTATTCCTCTCATCTTCTGTGCTGCCATTTATAAGTGCTGAAGCCGAATTTAGCGGTGGCGGGCTAGACATAGGCGTCGATAAAACAGAATCAAAGCTGTTATTCATAGACTGAAAGCTCGAGTTCTCCGAAAAGTCTCCCTTCATTTGATCATAGCAATAACTCGGAAAAGTAGTAGTAGTAGTAGGTGTCAAACTATTTTCTTGAAAGTTTGTAGAATAATGTCCCATATTCCCTTGCATTTGATTTTGAATTAAAGAAGTGGTGAGATTTGATGGGATTTGTTGGTTTATAATATTTTCAAACTGATTAGGTTGGATAAATGGGGCCTGATGATGGTTTTGAAGCTGGTGGGAATTATTTAATAACTGATTTTCTTGAAGATTTTGCAACAACACTTCTGTGTTTTGATTATTATTATTATTATTATTTAGTGATGATAGGCTCAAAGCAAGCCTTAATGCATCTGGATTAAGAAGTGTTTGAAGTCGGATGAGATTTGAAAGATTGAGTTGTGGTGAGTTGTTGTTGATAAGTGACGAAAGGTCTAAAAGGTCGAGGCGTCGGGTATGCGTTACTGGATCGATTCCCATTCGGAGGAGCCTTTTTCTAATGTGCGTGTTCCAGTAGTTCTTGATTTCGTTGTCTGTTCTTCCAGGCAAACGCGCGGCTATAGCAGACCACCTAATTGAATTAATCAAACAAAATTAAGTACACACCATACAAACTGATCAATTTCATTAAAATTAGTTATATTATGTAAACATTCTTTAATTTGATTATTGTATATAGAGTATATCGATCTTACTTGTTGCCAAGAGCACTGTGTAGTTGGATTATGGTTTCCTCTTCTTCAAATGAAAACCTTCCTCTCTTGATATCAGGTCTTAAGTAATTAGTCCAACGAAGCCGACAACTCTTTCCACATCTTTGAAGACCTGCACAAATCATGTCAAAATTAAATTGGTATCAGAACTAGATTGAAATAAAATTATCATCAAGTATATTATGATCGTATGTAAATACACACCAGCATTTTTGGGAAGGGATCTCCAATTGCCAGGGCCATTTGTCTGAACATATTGGATGAGCTTTGTGTCTTCCTCTGTAGTCCATGGACCTTTTTTGAGGCCATTTTTATCGCAACAAGGTGATCTTCCCATTATTGTTTTTGTTTGTTAATGATGAGAAAAGGTGAGATGGAGTTTGTGGAGGACAAATAGAAGTGTAAAAAGAAAGAAAGCAATTATTATTATTATTAATTAGAGTTTGAAAGAGAAAAGGGAAGTTTTGGAAGAAAAGTGTAAAGTTGTGTAGGTCCTAATGAGAAGGTGAGCCCCCATGGCCTATATATAGTTGAGACTTAGAAAGAGAGTGATTGAAGTCAACAGGATTTGGTGCCGGCCCTGCCCCTGCCCCTCTCTCACTTGTGTGCTGTGCTGTGCTATGCTATGCTGTGTGTTTCGGATGAAATGTGTATACAATTTCATATTGGTAAAATTGCAAAATCGTCCCAAACTAATCATTGATTTTGGATTTTCGTCCCAAACTATTCAACTTGTCGAATTTCGTCCCGTAATTTAATATTTTTTTGGAATACCGTCCCACCATTAATTGTGCATTTGCCGTTGAATTATCACATGGCTACTATCGTGTCATGACATGGTAAATTTTAACATGAATAATTATATAATATTGCAGAGTTCGTCCCAAACTAATTACAAGATTGAACCGTCATTTTCATTAAATTAGAAATTTAATATTGGGACTAAATTCATACAAAACGATAAATTATGGGACGAAATTCTGCGAGTTGATATAGTTTGGGACGAAAAATCAATATTAGTAATTAGTTTGAGACGATATTTCAAACAAATAAATTGCGGAACGAAATTCGATAAGATAATGTAGTCTGAGACAAAAATCCAAAATCAATAATTAGTTTGAAACGTTTTCTGCAATTTAACCTTTCATATTACTGATAACGTTTTTTTTATATATCTAGCGAAGAAGAAGAAGACAATTCCATGTAGTAATTACTTTTTTTTTTCTCAATATTCACATTTTTGGAATAACTTATTTTGAATCAAACATGTCCAATCACATATTGATTATCTAATAATTAATTGTATGAATGAGTATGAAAATGAGGCGGTTTAAAAGGAGTATTTACCTTAGCTTTGTAGTAGATTGAATTTACCATTAATCACATTGACTTTTGGGAGGAGTCGTGGTGTTATGGGGTACGACATCAACTGCTCGTGACATTTTGATAGAAATGTTTGGGGTACGGCTGTGGATTGACTCATGTCGGAGCAAAACTGGTGTAAATTTAAGAGTAAGACTAGGATTTTTACTTATTTTTGCGACATGGTGGTTTATTTATTTATTTATTTATTTTTTTTCTGGATAGAAGTTTTGAATTGTGGATTGAGTCCTCGTAGCACAAGATGTTTTCAATTATGAAAGCTTAATCATTTAATGAATATCTTTATCAACATTTTGGTTGTATCAATGTGTTTTATTCGAGCAGATTTCGTAGTCTAATGACAAAAATTGAGATCCTACAATTAAGAAGTTTTGAGTCTTGAATTTCACTAATGTGAGTATTTTCGACTTTAATACTGATTGTAATAGTCAAATTATATTTAAACTTAACTAGATTTGAACATATTTTCTAATACAATAATTGATGCAATGATATACGAACCGCTTCATGTTTTACTTGAACAACTCCAATATGATTTGTTGGGTCTTTTTTCTGGACTTTATTTTTGTTTCTCAAGGGTTTAATCTCTTTTGAGGCGCGTCGGACATATTAAGTGGGAAAATTTTCCAACAGTGATTCGAACATGCATGGATTCACTACTTTGTTTTTTATTTAATTTTTTTTTCTAGACCTGATCATTGATTTATAAAACATGTATTTGTATGTTTTGAAGATTATGTACATGGACTACAAAGGGTCCAATTTAGGCAAGGATTTTTTGCGATTTGTATTCATTGCAATCAAAGCTTATTCAGTTCAAGGGCATAAACGTGAACTCCGGCAATTGCAATAAACTACACTACTCGTTTAGATACGATAGGAATTACGTACCATTTCATTACTACACAGTAAAATTCTATATTATTATATATATAATACGTTTAAAATTAGGGGTTAAATTATTATAGGCGTACAGTCCTGTATTTTTTATAATTAAATTATCAAGTAACCTTGTTGTTAGACTATATAAGTTTAAGTATAGTAAGTTAATATGTGTCTCATATTGAGTTTTAAGAGTTTCTTTATTCTTAAAATTAATTCAGATATAAATTATCAAAAAAAAAAATTAATCAGATATTAATTTTTAAACGCGTGTAGTCAGAATATTTGGTACAAATGTACAATTCTTAACTCAAATACTCAAACGAATTATGAATTAGGTCGAAGTTAAAAGTTGAAATTTGTCATCCTAAAATGGCAGCTGAGTTGAATTTCTTGGATAACTCAAAGATGAAGTTATTAAACTCAAGTTAAATTAGGAATAAGGCACTGTTGGAGAAAGGTGGCATGTAAATGATGGCTTTGACCTTTTCAAAAAGACAAAATTAAAAAAGAAAAAGAAAAAAAAAAAAAAGTCTTTAAAAAATGACTTGTTTAGTCGGTACGGTTGTTACATCCCCTACCCAATTATAACGAAATGTTTCGCTCTTTCGTAGATTGCTTCCAAGGATTAGAAACCAAAACCTCATAATTACGATTTGTCTTGCCCATGGTCACCTCGTTAAACCATATACGTCAACTTCCTTTTTCCTTTTTTTTTTTAATTTCATATGTGTCAACTTCCGTGTTTCTATATATACACAAACATATCATATACTTATACCAATATTTAATTTCTTTTTTCGATATCACAATTCATGGTTGTACACGACACAAAACACACTTGATTAATTAAGGTCTCACACACCCGTCAAATTGATGGAGTTTTAAGTAATAATATCATGTCATATATTCGTCTCAAATTAAAGGAAGCATCAAACTTCCGAATACTTTTTTTTCATATGAAATTTCAAGCTTGCAATTACAAGTTAACATATGTTATTAATTAAGCATGTATGAAATATAAAAATTATTTTCGTACCAAGAATGGTGTTTCTTATACTGATCATAGAATTAAAGCAAATTTGGGACATTTTCTGCCTAATTAAAAGAGTAAGCTTCACTCTCAAGCTTATGTATTATAAAGAAAAATAAAAAAATTAATATGCACATAACCCATGCAAAATTTCATTTGTTATTTTGGGACAAAAACTTAATAATTTTTTTCTTAAAATCCTAATTGCAATTTCGGAACATATATATATATATATATATATATATATATATATATATATATATATATATATATATATATATTAATCATTCTCTTCTTAATTGTGATTTTGGGGAAAAAATTCTGCTCTTACTATCGCGATTTAGGAACCAAAATAAACAAATAAAATAATTTAATCACATATGTACAAATTAATCACTTTACCTCATTAAATAATTTTATTTAATTTTTGTTTGACGAAAAATATTATATATGTGCCCCTCACATGAATTTTCAAAGTTAGTCACAAACACTTATTACTCCAACTACTTCACTCACGTAAAGATATGTTTTCAGGTGGGGAAAGGCTGGGCGGTGGTTGTGGTGCCGGAGGTGAAGAGAGAAGAATTAGTGATGACAATAATTGCAATTACCCCCTCCCAATTTTTACCTTATTAGATATTTTTGTCCAATTACAAATATCCCCTGAAGAGATTAAAATGGTGACTTAAACGGACCATTTTCATCCAAAAACTAACGGTCAAATGAAATGTAAAAAAAACTGTCAAACTTTTGTGCGAAATGTGTCTTTTTGAAAAGTTTTGTATGAAATGTATAAAATAGGCAGAAAGATATTTTTGTCCAATTGCAAATATCCGCTGAAGAGATTAAAATGGTGACTTAAACGGACCATTTTCATCAAAAAACTAACGGTCAAATGAAATGTAAAAAAATTGTCAAACTTTTGTGCGAAATGTGTCTTTTTGAAAGTTTTGTATGAAATGTATAAAATAGGCAGAAGTTTGGTATGAAAAGTGTAATTCTCTTGATTTTTATTTTTGGGAAAGAGATCTAAAATTAATTAAAAGTTATAGAGTTTTTTTTAAACATATTAATTAAAAGGTTAGTATGTAATTTAATATATGTTTATTTTTTATAAATGTCCGATACTACGTCATTATAGGGTATTTTGACCATGAATTATGGTTCAAATTTTTTTAATGATTGAAATAAGATATCTCATATAAACATATGTTATATACAATCTTATTTAAGAAAGTTATAAAGTACTAATTGCTATTTTGAAACAAGACAAACTTTACTAAAAATCTACTGCCCACATGTATCAGTTATAACTTTATGAACTTACTGCATACATAAATCACATAGTCAAAAAATTGGGAATCTTGGGACTTTACCTTTTTTTTAAATTTTTATATAATGGATTACAAGTATGAAAATTGAATATACTTATGCATTAAGTAAGATTACTCTATTTATATACATTTGAAGAATGCGATTTTTTTTAATATTTGCTAATAAACTCATGTGAGCAAATCTGATATGAGGTCGATATAGATCCGAAGTTTGAAAAGTTATATAAACAGAGTTTGAGCCTATAGTCGTCAAGCATGATTGTACTTTAGTTTGAGCCCATAACCATGAAGCTCGACGATATTTGAATTTGAGTCAAGACTCGATTCAGACAACCATGGTCAGATAGTGTGTTTGAGAAAAATAATCGTGTTTTGAAACATCTCAACCAGAAAATAAAGATTAGAATTTAGGGACTGAGGAAATTGTTTCTTGTAATTTAAATGTCATTGAACTTATAGTTCTTTACATTTGTCCTGCACTTGAATAAGTAATAATAAGTATCAATATAAATAATTTGTTGATTATAGTGTCTCATCATACTTGCTCACAACATTTGAAGATAAACTCCAAAACAAGAAACAAACATGTGAATAACGTCAACCAGTGTAGACACATTTATCTTATGGAAATATGATCTGAGTCGTGTATGGTTGTAATTGGTTTCTTAATTTCCTTTTTACCTCTTTTGACATTTTGCTCTAACACGTGTTTACCTGCTACAAGCCAAGTTTCTAATTTGGGGCAATCTTCCTATCCACGTAGGTGTTAATGACGAATGCTTATTTCATCCTATTTCGCTTAAGCTGAATAGTTTTCTATGTATTTTATTTCTATATTTTCTGTTTTCAGATTCATTAATAAAATTACTCAATTTGTTACCAAAATCAATTTTCTGAAGTTTGAGCCTCACAAATTCGATAACGAGTGTATGCATAAAATTAGTAATAGTGAAAACAATAACGACATGTATGTTTGGTAGGACCTAATAGGGGGTATTAAGTCATATTATAAGGGTTAATATGGTCTAATACAACGTTTGGTGGCATTGCTCTAATACTGGGTCAAATGGATTGAATCCTTACTACCCGGTATTAAGACTATATTATAATCCACCCAAGCATGGGTGGATTAGTTAATCCGGGTGAATATGGATTAGGTAAAATGTCACTAATAACCTCAAATTTACATATTTCCTTTTTTACATATCATTAAATATCATAAATTCTTCTTAAATCTTTGAAAATATATAAATATATATCTAAATTCATAACTCTACAAAACATATGACTGTAGATTGTTTTAATATAATATGACTCAATCAAATCTACCAAACATATTTTTAATATGGTCTGCAATCCGGCTCCAATCTAATCCACCTTAATCCCATACACCTTACCAAGCGGCCCAGTAGAATTAATATTATTGGACGCCGAGAATATTATTATTGAATATGGTATTATTCTACATATCAACCGAATTAAGAAAAGGTCCTCGGCAATTTGAAATAACATTGAGGTATGTCTTAATCACATTTAGGAATAGCACATTAAAATTAATAATTTGCAAAAACTGCATAGAATTACATGATTGTCAATTGCTATTTATCAATAACTATGTTTTCGAAAAAATATATAACGGAACCAATCTTATTTTAAATTTTAACTTTTATTTTTTAATGATATTCAGTTTTTAAAATTGATTTACTCTATCTGAATGCACTGTTGGATACATTATGTGGACACTTCTCTAAAAAAAAAAAATGAATGTATGATTTATATAGATACTAATCACTTGCTCTAAACGTAACACACATCGGTTATTGTAGAAGAAAAGTTGAGAGGTAGACATATATGGTCCCAACCAACCAATAGAAAATCTAGTAATTGACTTTCACCGTTTTTGGAAAATGTTAGTGCATGTATAATGTAATAAGCTCTAATTCTCTAAAGTTCAAAACACAGCTCCCAAGAACATAAATCAATGAGACATTGCAGTGTAAGCAAGAAATATGTTGCAAATTTTCTAAAGTAGCGCAGTCTATCCAATTCAAAGTCGTTAGATTTCAGGTAATAGATTCATCAACCTTTAGCTAACGAAAAGGTTTTTTGGTCAAACAATTTAATATTATTCTCTCATTTCCACTTAGACTAGAGCTAGCTCTAACGTCCACATTACCTTGGCTTTCTTGTCTAACATGCCCATCTCCTATTGATAGTATATATTTATATTTATCGTACTATTGGTTTACCACGTACTCTTCTAGAAGTCGTCTTAGAATTTATCCAATTGATGAGGTAAAATAGTTAATCATAGTTTTAGGGAAACAATTAAGTTTAGGTTTAATCAAATTTAGTACTTTCATTGACACATATATGTTGATTAATTATCAATAGGTGATTTATTTAGTAGAAGAGGTTAGTCCTCGTAATGTAGCGAACTAATATTCGAATTCATGCTGAGAGAGATTCTCACATAATATATATGACGTGTCTCGAACAAGATTAAATTCGACCTAAAAACTGAATACCCTAGAATATAATAAAAATACATATGCACACGAGATTTAAAAGATGAGAGAATTACATTTTTCATATAAAACTTTTATTACATTTATATATTTCATACCATACCTTTCAAAATAATACAAATTGACCAATCTTTTTCAATTTAGGTTTGATCGTTAAATCATAGACGGAAAAGGACACGTGCCGTGCACGCGCACGTGTCCGTTAACTCTCAGAAAATAAAATAAAAGTTAGGGAAATGCATTTTTTATACCAAACATTTACATACTTTAAACATTTTGGTACCAAACTTTCAGAATAGACACATTTAATACCAAAATATTGAAGGACTTTTTTCACATTTTCTTTCTCCGTCAATTTTTTAGGCCAAATTTTGTGTTCTTTATATGGTCGGAAAGCTCTTAAAGAGAGCTTTATATTGGTACAAGTTTCAGTTAATAAAACACAATAGATAATCCGCAAAAAATTAACAAAGTTTCAGGGTATTAATCAAAATTAAATCATATCTCATAATCTCCAAAGAATCATAGCACAATAATTTTAAGATATTATATAGGACAAATAAGCATGTTATGGTAAAAATTTTGGGGATAATTTTAAGTACCAAAATTCACTGTCTACCTGCACATATATCTCATAAATTGATAAATAGTGACTTTTGGTATGTTAAAAATATGCTCCAATTTTTTTGGCATAGCATGCTTATTTGCCCGATATAATATCTTAAAATTATTGTGTCATGATTCCTTGTAGATTATGATATATGATTTAATTTTGATTAATACTCTGAAACTTTGTTAATTTTCTACGGATTATTTATTATGTTTCATTAGCTGAAACTTGTACCATTATAAAGCTCTCGTTAAGAGCTTTTCGACCATCTAAAGAACATAAAATTTGGCCCAAAAAAATTGACGGAGAAAAAGAAAATGTGAAAAAAAATCCTTCAATTTTGGTTTTAAATGTGTATTTTGAAAGTTTGGGTACCAAATGTCTAATGTAGGTAAATGTTTGGTATAAAATATGCATTTCCGTTCACGATTTAATGGCCAAACCTAAATTTTAAAAGGTTGATTAGTTTTTGTATCAAATATGTCATTTTGAACGGTATGGTATGACATGTATTAATTAGGTACTAAAAATTTAATATGAAAAGGGCTATAAGACCTAAGCATGATAAACGAGCCAACTATAATATGCCATTTTCACAAATTAAAGCAACTTGGATACCGGATATTAATAAATAAATACAATGATATTGATAAAAGAAAATGTATTAATTTCTTCTTGATGAAACATAATACTATAAAACTAGATTTCTTTTTGTGGATTTTCAAAACGTAGCTAGTAATTAACAATGAAGATTAGAAAATCAATAATGAAAATAAGAGACTCTATCTTGCATAAACCAAGGTATAATGAGTACATTAAGAATGATTGAACATCATTATAATTAATATATAATAGTTTTGAAATGAGATGCGCATGCATGCATGAAACTCAAATTGATGAAAGAAAATGGGTCAATATTAAAATATAACTAATCAAACTTTTCATCTTATACATGTTCCCTATTAAGGTCTCATGCATCATATATTTAAAAATGTTAATCATCGATCTTGACCGCATTTCTAAATATTGAATTATGAATAAACAATTTATTAAGGATTAGTGCAAACGATGTGAGAAAATGATGGACATAAACTCGATCATAACACATGTCCATATATCATTTTATCATCTAGTAATTAATCGATAACATGCAGTTAATACTAATGAATTAATCGATAAACTATTCGTCATCATTTAGATTGAAAATTAATTTCAGTGGGCTAGTTTCCATAACATTCTTCTCCGAGTAATTTGTTGTCACCAATCCAGGGTTTCTAAGGAAATCTTTCCCTAATTATATAAGCCTCCACGTCATCAAATTTGACATATAACCTCATATTTAAATTTGCGGAATTCAACTGTGTAGTATGAGGTGTTGGATAAACCTCAACAAACTTTGAATAATAGTTGCTCCCTTAATTTATTAAATTTCTCTACTAGCTAGCAACATTTTTATAACTCTAGATTAATTAATTCATTAGCGCAAAATCTGATCGTGTGGACGAAAATATATTTATAATGCGTCATGTATTATCAATTATTCAACAAACCAATTTTTATTTATTAAATGATGGTGATTGTTTAAATTAAGAACTATAGTTAAAAGAAGTTAAATTGTGTTGTGTATTTTTTATAGATTTGGAAGGCGTTGAATTAGTTGCGTCAAAGGATCCTGCAGGATTATTGCATGCAATACGTGTATAGGGTGCATGGGGACAGTATACGTAAAGGGTGCATGCTAATTATTAAATTAAATTAAATATTGAGGAAGAGTATCCAGATGTTTCTAGTATTAGAAACCACGTTGAAGACTTAATAAATTAGTATATCACGTACGTACGTACAACATGGGTATAACTAAACGTACATTAATAAGTACTATATATTAGTAATTAGTTAACAACAATAAACTTAATTAGGTGCATACTTTAGTGACTGGAATTCCAAAATTTATTTTTAATCTACATAGAGAATTAACTGGTAATTGAGTATGTATTTTGTTGGTACATGTTGGTTGTATGTTTTGATTTGTTAGGTAAATGTTTATCCGTTTAGATGTACATGTATGGTTATTTCTTAATCGGTTCGGAGTAGTTTAATATTACTCCATCAGTCCAAAATCATTTTACTCTTTCGAACATCATATAACAGAATTGATTTCTTTCTTCCCTCTAATTTTCAAATTAAATCCCTCGTATGAAATTAACAATTTTTTTTTATAACTCTTTTTTTAAAACCACTTGAGAACAAAAATTGGAACCAAGTAAATGATTTAATAGATGCCCTGTATGAAAGAGTTTCAGGCTTACGGGTCTCCGAAATTGAACCAAAATATTTTCAAATGAGATTTGGGCGAATGTGATTCAAGCCAGACCTCTTGAAACCAGGGCCCAAACCTTGTGAAATCGAAATCTATCAAAAACAATTATTTGACATACTATCTAATTTTTCTTTATACAAAATATTGATTTGACATCTACACCTACTTTTTTTTTTCGTGCACCCCAACATTCAAACTCAATTTAAATGGAGTTTTAATTTTTTTCGAAATTACAAAATCTAACATCTAAATTAAGTCAATCAGAATAAAAATAAAGATTTCATCGAAACCAACTAAACTATTTTTCAAAAAACATAAATCCCCCAAAATTATTTCATATAGAGCCTTACATTCCTGCTATAATTAATAACTTGTACTATATATAAAATACTTGATATCCTATTAAACTTCTTTTTTTTTAAAAAAAAAAAATTGTAGGCAATTAAAGTTTATTCAGTCTACGAAAGTAACTTTAATTCCTCATTGAATAAACATTTGACGATATACTATCATATATTCATATACATTTTTATGTAGCAATTTGATATTACCAAAAAAAGAAAAAATTAATTAACTAGTTGAGAGTTGGCCCAACTGATAATCAGGCCCAATCTTAATTGTTGGATCATAAAACCGAGCACTGACTTAATCTAATTTACTTGCAGAATTCGGCCCATCAGAAAACTTGTATTCGTGTGCAGTTCAATATTTAATATAAGTTATAATGACCCATGATTAATTTTCTTATAACCCCTTTGGGCTGAGTTTTACGAGACATGATTTGCACACGTTGGTCTCATAATTACTTTACAATAAAGTCAAAATTTATTTACAATTATCCACATTAAAAATAAAAAATTCTAATGAGGCTTAATTACAAATTGTATTCTGATTCATTTGCTACAAGTATATTGGCATTTATTCTTTTTTCAATATTTGACAATGAGCTTAAAATTATTTGGTGCAACTGTTGCATGAATGAAATGATGCAACAAATTATTGAGATTTATTTTAATTAATTTTACGTATCAATACATGGTGGAGATAAGATCTTAAATGTAACTCCTCCTTGAATATATGAGTTCAAATACAATCATAATCATTAGCTTCACCACATCATACATGAACGGTTGCGCAAAATTATTTCTCATAATTCATAAAGTTTAATCGAATTACATGTACATTATTACCCTTAAATACCTAAAGTCCAATTTAAGTTTTCAATTGATGTTTGAATTAACTAAATATTTAAACTCACCAATTAAATTGATTGGATCATGATCGCAATTGATAGAAATGGTTAAGAAATTCATCTACTTCTTTGCCAGATTATAATAAACTTGTATTTAAAATATTTTATGACATGGAGTGTGACGTACATTCTCAATTTTTTTTCCAAGAGTCGGACTTAAATTTGAGTGACAAAGGGTAAAAAAGGTTGGGGGATTCTATGGTGACTCTTGGGTAAGAGAAGAGTCACCACAACAAATCAATCCCAACCCTTGAAAAAAAAAATTATCTTGTCCATTGATTGTGTATAAATGCATACAATTCAACATATTGTGTATTACATTCAGAAATTTAACTATTAATACATTGTAAATAGGAGATTTACATTATTACCCTCAAATAAAAACAACAAAAATATTGACTTTTACTAGATTGTCCCTTCCCATGTCTTCTTCCCCAATTTCTCTCCTTAACCCAACCCCAACCCCTTTCCAAACCCTAACCCACAACACCATGCCGCCACCACCCTCTTCTTCCCCTCCATCTCTCTCTCTGCTCCTACATCATACCAGAACGGCGACGACGAAGTGCCGCCTCCATTCTCGTCTCGACCAGCACTTCACGCGACACCGGAGATTTTCATCTCCCCCAAATTAAATTCTCTTCATAACCTAATTCTCATACCACCACCACCACCACCAACACCACCCTCCTCCTCTCTGTGTACCTATTCCAACGAGGACGGCGATGGCGAAGTGTCGTCTCCCATCTGGTCGCACTAGTATGGCGGCGAAAGGTCGTCGCCACTGTTTTGACCGCGACTAGTATGGAGGCGGCACATCGCCGCCTCTCTGGTCGCAACCAGAACGACGCAGCCCTTCTCCCTCAGTTTTGGTCTCTGACCAGAACACTGAGGCTTCACCGGTGAAGCTTCATCCTTTTAAGAAATGGTCTTTTTTTTTTTTTTTTTAAAAATAAGAAATGACTTACAATATTAAATATTTAATAATGTACAATTATTTTAGAAAAACATTTCATTATGAAAATAATATATTTTTGGAAATAAAAATATTCATTTTAATGTTATATTTATCTAAAAGAATTATATATTTGAATTCATTATTTTTATTAGCTTTGTATTTGACTTGGTAGAAAATCTAATATAATTTCAACCCAATTATTAATATCTAATATACTTGATATTTGAGCTAAAATCTAATATATAAAGGGTAAGTTAGGAATTTAGTAAAATAAAGACTAAGGGTATAATGGGTATTTTAAGAATTAGTTGGGATTGTAAATAAATTTATTGGGTTGTAATGTGGACACGTGTCCAAATTTAATTGGTAAAAAATGATGTTGTTGGTGACTCTCTTTGAAGTGAGAGTCACCATAGACCATCCCAAAAAGGTTTATTGGATTCTAGGGTGCAGTGCACTAGCTAGTATGTACTCCTTTGATGATTGACAAGTGTTATTTGTATTATTTATTTATTTATTTATTTCTTTTATATTATTTTTCACTCCTTCATTGGACATGAATTACGTGCTACATGTTTGTTTAACAGAGAAATCTGAGACCGTGGTAGAAATGTATTATTGTTAAGAATCTGTTTTTAGGTTGTGAAGAAAGAAGTGAGCATTTCTTGTAAGCCCGAGCTAGCCCGATGATTTCTTGGTGTACAAGTCCAAACTCCTTTGTATATGTTGCAATTTTGATGTAATTAAATTAAATGTCCAATTTTCTAGGAATTGCAAACATAGGCTTTACATATCGTTTACACACAAATAAGTTTGAAAAAGAGATAAATGTTTTCATCTACGGGATTTCCTCATTTATATCTTCAAAATAAAAATAAAACTCTCTTTTCATCTCAAATAAAAAAAAAATTTATCTTAATTTTAAGAATATTATATTACGATGCTAGCTCAAACATATCTCGACTTACCTCCTTGTTTCACATAGTTCACCTGATTTCTCAAGGTCTTAGTAGAAGTACTTATTAATCAACAATTTAATATAATTTAATTTAATTTAATTAATTATGACATGTGTAGTATAATTAGTTCTAGATATCATCAAAATCACAGTTTTAATTAATAAAGAATAGCTTCTAGATGAACATGAATTCTAGTTACAAGAGTTCAATGCAGTATATCTTATGTATCTTTTTTCTTGATTTGACCTTTAGAATATACTTTTTGTATATATTTTGGTTTCTTTCTTGGTCCCATCGTATTAACAAACACACAAACAACGTTTTGGTTTGATTGGTCTTATGATATGAGCGGCACAATGATGTCGGCTCACAATTCTTTTCCAATCCTAAATAGTTCTTATCTCTAACTTTGTGTGTATATATATATATATATATATATATATATATATATCCATATCCATGTACATTAATCTTAATCTTGATCTTTCACTTCACTTTCTTCAGTTAAAGCCTAAAGCACAATGACTACAACCTTGCTTGAAAACTGCCAAATCCCACCACCACAAGGGGTGGCGGACGAGCTATCTTTGCCGCTAACGTTCTTCGACATCCCGTGGCTGCACTTTCACCCGATTCGCAGACTTCTTTTCTACGAATTCCCCTGTTCCAAATCCCATTTCGTGGAAACCATCATTCCAAAACTCAAAGAATCACTCACCCTCACTCTCAAACACTATGTTCCATTAGCAGGCAATTTACTCTTCCCTATAGACACCGAAAACAATAAGCCCATTATTCGTTACGTGGTCGGGGACTCCGTTTCACTTAAAATCGTCGAGTCTACAAAAGATTTCGACTATCTTATTGGTAATCACGCACGAGATGCCGATCAATTCTATGATTTCATACCTCAATTGCCACCAGTAAAGGTTGAAATCGAGTACACAAAAGTCCCGGTTTTAGCCCTACAAGTGTCATTGTTTCCAAATCGAGGCATATGCGTTGGTTTCGCCAACCACCATGCCCTTGGCGATGCAAGTTCGATTGTTGGTTTCATTAGGACATGGGCTTCAATCAATATACTCGGTGAAGATAAGGAGTTTCTGATTGACTCATCTTTGCCGCTGTTTGATAGATCCGTCATTAAAGATCCCCTAGGAATCGACAACATATATTGGAACGTAATGAAAAATGTCCCTTTAAGCTCCCCAACCTTTCCTTTACCAACGGAAAGGGTCCGAGCCACGTACATTCTCGACCAAGCTGACGTAAAGAAACTAAAAGATTTGGTCCTGTCCAAAAATCGAGACCTAGTTCAAGTGTCATCTTTTGTTGTAGTGACGGCTTTTGTCTGGACTTGTTTCGTGAAATCGGGAGAAGTGGTTGAAGACGACGAGTACTTCATTTTCGCGGTGGACTGCAGGGCACGGATAGATCCGATTGTACCTTGTAATTACTTTGGCAATTGTTTAGCTTATGGGATGGCGAAATTTAGGCATCGGGAACTTGTTGAGAACGAAGGATTTGTGCAAGCTGCGAAGGCTATAGCGGAGGATATTAAGAATAGGGTGAATAATAAGGATGAAGTGTTAAAAGGAGCTGAGAATTGGTTATCAGATATCAGTAAACTCTTTGGAGTTAGAGCAATTGGAGTTTCTGGATCGCCTAAATTTGATTTGTATAATGTGGATTTTGGGTGGGGAAGTGCAAGAAAGATGGAAGTTGTGTCTATTGATGGTGAGAAATATTCTATGTCCTTGTGTAAATCAAGGGATCATGAAGGAGGATTAGAGGTTGGTTTGTCTTTGCCGAAAGAAAGAATGGAAACTTTTGCAGCCATTTTTGCTGATGCTTTAAGGTCTGCATAAAGACTATAGTTCATGATCATGACTTTGCATAATGAATCATTTAACATAAGGTTGGTCTATGTGATATTGTTCAAGCTAAAGTTAAATTTTGTACCAAGTAGCTTAATAATTTTACATGTCTTTTATCATTTTTTAGCTTATTGAGTCCAGCTCAAAAATCGACATTAAAAAATTATCAAACAAAAAATATTCTTCAAACTTGCTTGATATGAATATAACGAATATAACTCAAACAAATTTTAGCGAATTAACTTAAGTCGAATATGGAGAAGCTTAATTTGACTTTTAAGTCCTAATCATAACACATGACACGATACAACATTCTCGAGTACTTAGACAATCCACGACGAGACAACAATTAGAATACCACTATTCTAAAATTTTAGGAACATTGTATTCACATTGGTGTGATACATTTAACACGTGCAGCAGTCAAATTTTTTTCCCCACTTGTTTTATCAAATAACTAACATTAAAAATATATTTTTAAAATTAAAATATAACTTAATTGACATGGACTCTAAAATTCCAACCTTAAAACATATCAATCCAAACACGTAGCACACAAATCTTTACCATGGTTCTTTTCTTCACTCATACTTTTTTTTTTTATCATTTACTTTTTAGTGATCCTTTAGTGGGACTCACTATAAGTAAAAGCCCTTATAAATGATCAAAGTGAAACAAATAGGGAAAATTTTATTTTTGGTACCATAGGATAGGCTGATTTGCATTTTTGGTACCACTGGATATGAAAATGCAAATTTGATACCATAAGATAGGTTTTCATTGCAATTTTGGTACCAAGCCCAATTTTTCTACAAATTTAATGGCATTTTACCCCCTACTAAATGCATAATGTTCAATTTAACCCATCGTGGTTTAAAAAAGAGCATTCTACCCCTTGAAATTTTGTAAAAAATTCACATCGCCTCCCTGATATTTTTATAGGCGGCATTTAATCCACTTTTATTATGATAATGTGATTCTTTACCCATTGTGTTATGATAAATGTGACAATTTATCCCCCAGTGTTAAATAAAATAGTTTGCATGCATACTCTCAATTTCGGCAAGTGAATTACAATCTCCGGCTGAAGGGGTAAATTGCTTCATTAAAATTTTATAGGGGGTAAATTAATTTTTTTTCAAATTATAGAGGGATAAATTGGACATTATGCATTTCATAGGGGGTAAATTGCCATTAACTTTGTAAAAAAATTGGGTTTGATACCAAAATTGCAATGAAAACATATCCTATTGTACCAAATTTGCATTTTCATATCCAATGGTACCAAAAGTGCAAGTCAGCATATCCTATGGTACCAAAAAAGCAATTTTCCCGAAACAAATAATTTATAGGAAGGACTAACATGAAAAAAAAAAACACAAGAGAAACCACTTTATAAAAAGTTAATGATAAGGAGGACCATTAGTGGTGTTCTTTTTTTTTTCCCACCCTCCTCTCCAACCCTTTAAAACCTTAAAACATAGTAGTATAAACCAAAATACATCCAAAGTTGGAACTCATCTTATTATGCAAGGGAATTTTGCATAAGAAATCAAACAGATTACAATGATAAGCTGACTGGAGTTCTTCAGATAGTGATAATTAAGGAAGGAGTCCTTGAGTTCCTCGTTCATAATTCACATCACCCAGGAAATCTGAGGAAGAAATAAACGAAATAGATAAATTTAGCCCAATAATAACAACAAAAAGCTCTTATAAACTTAACCTGGCTCGAGTCGCAAACTTTTTTTTTTATGCTTTTTCAAAATGTGCTATTTTATGGGTCATACATTATTTTGAATGATTTTCAAATAGTAACGAAACAAGTGTTTTAACTTAAAATAACAATATTTCTATCATATCAGTCATCACATAATATAATAACAATAACTTCAATTCGAAAAAGACATGAAACTCCAATATCCAAAGTACTTTTGGACCAAAACCCACATTTTTAAACCCAACTCACCACTTAATCAACATTATGATATGTTAAAATAATTCTAAACATAATACATTCAAGTCATATTTCATCTCTTTTATGCCAGTTTTAAGACAATCTTCAAAAATACCAAACCAAAATATTATCACCTAAACCAAACCAAACCAGGTCAAAATACATCAAAATGAGATTTTGTAGCCACTTGAAAATCGGATAATTTAATTTCTTTTCAATTACTGATTTTATTTGGTTAAAATGTTAATGAATGGCTTGCTTTTCAAAATAAACCATACCACATTTGGCTCTCTATTCAAAAGTACCCCTTCTTCAAGAGTCAAATCATTGCACCATTTTTTCAGTAAAATCTGTCAAAAGAATTTTTGTATTATTATATAGGTCTATAGTTATAGCTAAAAGTTTGATTATTGAAGATGCAGATGGTTCTATGTATCCAGGCTACCTTCTAGGGCTGGGCTGAGGGGCCCAATTATGTCTACACCAACTATAAATGTCATGTAAAGCATACAGAAAATGATGAAAATACATTAATGATTAGCATATTTTTTGAATATTTCCTCTTCTTTCCCTTTTCCCATTGTTTAATAAGCAAATTTTGGTGTTTATGATAAGCTCATAGGACAATGAGGTCGGCTTTCTTTCAGAACTAGTCCTTTTCATTTCTAATGACTTGATATTCATTATTTAACCATGCAAATAGTTCAAAAGTTATATATATGACAATTTCATTCGTTCAGTTCAAAAGATGACTGAGGCATCTTTCCCGCTACTGCTAAAGCCTATAGCAGAATGACAACAACCCCTCTTGAAAACTGCCAAATCCCACCACGACCAGGGATGGTGACTGAGGCATCTTTCCCGCTAACGTTTTTCGACATCCCATTGGTGCACTTTCATCCAATGCACAGACTTCGTTTCTACGAAACCCTCTGTTCTACAGCCTATTTCTTATAATCCATCATTCCAAAACTCAAAAAATCACTTTCCCTCACTCTCAGACACTATATTCCATTAGCTGGCAAGTTACTCTACCCTATAGACACTGAAAACTATAAGCCCATAATTCACTACGTGTCCGGGGACTCTGTTTCACTAACAATCGTCGAGTCCACAAAAGATTTTGACTAACTTACCGGTGACTTTGCACGAGATGCTGATCAATATTATGATTTTGCACCTCAATTTCCACCAGTAAAGGATGATCGTGAACGAAACAGTCCCAGTTCTAGCCCTCCAAGTGTCGGTGTTTCCAAATCGAGGCATATGCATCGGTTTCACCAACCATCGCGTCCTTTCCGATGCGAGTTCAATTGTGGGTTTCATCAGGGCATGGGCTTCAATCAATAAACGAGGCACAGAAAGAGAATTTTTTATCACACAAGGTGAATCATCACTGCCACTATGTAATAGACCCGTCATAAAAAATCCCCTAGGACTCGAAAACATGTATTGGGACCTAGTGAAAGGAACTCCTTTCAAGTCAGCAACTTTTCCTTTACCGACGGGAAGGGTCCGAGCCACATACATCCTCTACAGTAATTATATTAAGAAACTAAGGAAATGGGTTCTGTTTAAAAATCCTGGCTAGGCTGCCTAGCTGAAGTGTCTTCTTCTATTATGCTGGCAGCTTACGTTTTGGACTTGCTTGGTGAAATCAAGAGAAGAGGTTGAAGATAAAGAGGCTGAAGACGACGAGGTGCTTGTTTTTGCAATGGATGTGAGGGATCGAACAAAGAAAATACCATCTAATTACTTTGGCAATTGCTTAGCTTATGGGATATCAAAAATGAGGCACTCGGAGCTGGTAGGAGGTGAAGGATTTGTGCATGTTGTGACGAAAATAGCAGAGGGTGTCGTGAAAAGAGCGTTGAACATTACCAGTTACGGAACTCATAAAGATGGAGCGTTGAAAATGCTATCAGGTTCCAATGAAGAATTCTTTGATATTACAGCAACTGAGGTTCGTGGATCCACTAAATTTGATTTGTATGATGTAGATTTTGGATGGGGAAAGGAAACAGCAATGGAAGTTGTGTCGATTGATGGTGAGAAATTCTCTGTCCCTGTGCAAATCAAGGCATTCTGAGGGAGGATATGAGATTGGTTTGTCTTTGCCAAAGGAAAGAATGAAATTTTTTGAAGCCATTTATCATGATGGTTTACAGTTTCTTACGTATTAGTGTTAGTACAACCTGATTTGTATGCTTGCAAAGAATATAACCTTTAGGTACAAAGTATGTAATAGTAGTCAATCAAAATCTGAAGGGGCATGTAAGTTATTGCTTTGTGAATTCAAATTTAGGATTATGATCGGCAACTGCTTCTTTCTTTTACTGGATATAAACTATTTCAAATTTCATATAATTATATATATGCAAAATACTATTGAATTAGTTATAAATTCATAAGTTACTTAGATGACTGAATTATTTTTCTTTTTTATTATAATATTATTGTTTTCCTATTTCAAATTGTATTTATGTAAATTCTAATTTAGTAGCAACTGTTGCCTATCTATCTCAAACATAAAAGTATTCACACAGAAAATTACAAGAATTGATAAACATTTCACACACAGATAGATAAAGCTCTAAAGAATATATTCACAAAACCAAAAGGAAAGATAAAATAAAGATAGTACTCACCCGACCCTCAAGTCCTCACACCGCCAACGCTTGAGCCTGAAGCTGCAATGTCTTGGCTTACAAATTTTTGCTCTTCTGATTTCCCTACAAATTCATTATATCTTTTTCAATATGATATTATGTAATATAAAGAGTAGAACGAAAAAATGTCTCTGTGTTCAATTTTATTGTCAAAAAACTCCTATGTTATTCTTATTAGCAAATAAATCACGCATTAATATTTGTTAGATCACGGCACCTATTGACAGGAGGATTTTACTATAACTTTATGAGAACATGAGGTTTATTTCCAACTTTTATAGTTTACAAGAATGTTATGCATTTTATTCCAAAGAAAGATAATATCTAGTGGTTTAAGTGTCACTTTCCCTATAAATCATAAATTATAATTGCACTTACAGTGAGTGAAGCACACTGTAGCTTGGAATGGGAGTAGATATCTTTAGGTTGTTCATATAAGCTATTATTTGCTAGTAAAAATAAAATAAATATTTTTTTGTCAATTAGGTAAAAGGCATGGAGTTTTTATTTTACTCTTTACTAAAACATGATTTGGGATATATCCATTCCTTTAACTTTTTTTTTTTTTTTTTTCAGTTTTCCTATATATTTTATATATATACATTATAAGAGGGGTTAAAACACACAGATATATGTAAAAATTCTATAAGCCAATTTATTTATTTTTTTACTTTTATGGACAACAAATAATTTATTGTATTTTAGCCTACAAAATCTATAGATAAAAACCTTATGAAGACCCAAGTAGATTTGGAGAAAGCCACACTCAAGCAAAGACGAGACATAAGTAATAATACAGACATAGCCATGACATAACCCAAATTTTCTCAGGAAAATAGAGGCCAAAGTGGAAAAGCCTCTTGAAGACTTTTGATACTCTTGGATAAAAGCAAACAGAGGCTATTTAATTTTCTTTATAAAATTCAGTTTTAAAACTTCAAAGGTTGTTGTTCCTTTCGGTCATTCATTTCAGGCCGACCAATCCTATCCATTCCAAGTTTAGGAACCTAGGTAATAGTATCCCGGTCAGAGACATTTTTCGTTTGCTTACTGGCTTCATATAATTCAAAAGAATTCACATGTGGCCGCCAACTTTGCTTTCTCAAAACAAGGGGAGATATGCTGCTTACTAGCCGTAGTTATTAAAAGCGGTAAAAGCGACCGCTTTAGCGTGAAGCGTAGAGAGGCCTTCTCGCCTCACCTTATTTTGCCGATATATAGAAAGCACCACTATTGCGGTCCCACGAAAAATATTGACTTTCAAAAGTCAATAGTGAATAGACATTAAATATTAAAAGAAGAGAGAGAGAGTTCGTATTCAGCAAGCAATCGAAGAGATATAAATTAAAAATTGAAAGTTCAAAGCCCTAACCTACTCTATCTCTCATTTCCTACCGCCGACAACTCCGCCCTGACCACCAACCACCCTCCTCCGACGACTTTGCTCCAGCAACTCAAGAGCCTTCTTCAATTCTTCAGCAAGTAGTTATAGTAACTAGTAAGTTATAACTTTTTTTTGTCTTTTATTTCAGCAATTACCGTAAGGGGTAAATATTAGGAGTTTTAGAGACTTGGGTGAAATTACCATTTCATTGATTTTAAGAGTTTGTTTTAGCACTTAAATTTGCTTTTTATATGCATTTAATAACTATATGTTACTCGCTGTTTAGGGAAACACAACTCAAAGCTGCAAACAAACAAATCAAATTTTCCTTATCTTTTGGTATGGGTTGACTCTAGAACACAAACTATATAACCTGTCTTTTCGCGTATTTGTTAGGAACCAATACATAAAGTTTGGCCACGTTTCGATCCATTTTGGTCCATGCGTGTCGAATTTTAGTTAAGCTGAACATTATATGGAACCTTATCACTGGCCGTAACCCATAAAACAAATGTTTCAAGTTATATTTCTATGAAATCAATCCTGAGATAATATAAAATAATATCAATATAGTTGACTGGAAAAAAAGACATGATTTGACACCTATGATGTACATTTTCCTCCAAAAACTCTAATATCCAAAATACTTCTAAACCACAATTCATATTGTCAAACTAAACTCATCATTTAATTGACATTAGTTTACATTAAAAAAGTTCTAACCAAATTACATTCAAGTTACATTTCAACTTTTCCACCCAAGTTTCGAGACAATCTTCAAAATACCGAACCAAAATATTATCACCTAAACCAAACCAACCTGGGTCAAAATGCAGCAAAAGGAGCGCTTTGTAGCCACTTGAATCTGATAGTTTTTCTTTTATCAATTACTGATTTTCTTCGGTTAAAATGTTTTTAAAAGGCTTGCTTTTCAAAATAAATCAAACCACATTAAGCTCTCTATCAAAATAAGTATCTCTTCTTCTAAACTCAAATCATTGCACCTATTTTTAGTAAATTTTGCCAAAAGAATTTTTTTTTAATCTTTATATAGGTCTTTATAGCTAAGCTATAAGTTTGATTATTGGAGAGGCTCATAGTTATATGAATATAGGCCCTCTTCTAGGAGCGGGGCCAAGGGGGCTAACTGCGTCTACACAAACTATAAATGTCGTGCAAAAGCATATAGAAAACGTGAGAATGGATGAAGAATACATTAACAAGTAGCATCTTTTATCGAATTACCTCAGAATCTTTCCCCTTCTTTCTTTATTCACATTATGTAATAAGCAAATTTTGGTTGAGGATAAGCTCATAGGACAATGATGGCAGCTTCTTTTAGAACTAGTCTTATTCATGTCTAATGACTTGATTATTCATTACTTAGTCATTCAAATAGTTCAAAATTTCATATAATCATCTCTAGCTGTTATATATATGTTAAATTGTTAATCTTAATTGTTCACTAAACTTTCTTTCTTTACTTAAAGCCTAAACCATGACAACAACCCTGCTCGAAAACTGCCGAATCCCACCACCACCACAAGAAGTGGCGGCCGAGGTATCTTTGCCGCTGACATTCTTCGACATCCCATTGGTGCATTTCCATCCAATTCAACGACTTCTCTTCTACCATCATCCCTGTTCTAGAGACCATTTCTTGGACACCATCATTCCAAAACTCAAAGAATCACTCTCCCGCACTCTCAAACACTACGTTCCACTAGCAGGCAATTTACTCTACCCTATTGACACTGAAAACAAAAAGCCAATTATTTGCTACATGCCTGGTGACTCTGTTTCATTAACAATCGTCGAGTCCACCAAATGTCTTGAAAATCTTATTTTTGATTTTGCACGAGATGAAGATCAATTCTATGACTTTGTACCTCAATTGCCACCCGTAAAGGAGGAGACCGAGTACAAAACAATCCCACTTCTAGCCCTACAAGTGTCGGTGTTTCCGATTCAAGGCATATGCATTGGTTTCACCAACCATCAGGTCCTCGGCGATGTGAGTTCAATTGTGGGTTTTATCAGGATCTGGGCTTCAATCCATAGACTCGGTGGAGATAAAGAGTTTTTTATCACACAAGGTGAATCTTTGCCTATATTTGATAGATCCATCATCAAGGATCCCCAAGGAATTGACGACAAATATTGGAACCTAGTGAAAGAAACTCCTTTAAAGACAGCAACTGTTCCTTTACCGACAGGAAGGGTCCGAACCACACACATCCTCAACAGGAATGATCTAACGAAATTAAGGAAATGGCTTGTGACCAAAAAACCCGGCCTAGGTCAAGTGGCTACTTTTGTTGTATTGGCGGCTTATGTTTGGACATGCTTTGTGAAATCGGGGAAAGAGGTTGAAGACGATGAGGTGTCCATATTCACGATGGATTTGAGGGTTCGGATAAAAAATATTCCTTCTAATTACTTTGGCAATTGCTTAGTCTATGGGATATCAAAAGTTGGGAGCCAGGAGCTGGTAGGAAGTGAAGGGTTTGTGAATGTTGCGACAAAATTAGCAGAGGACATAAAAAATAGGGCGATGAACGCTAACTATTACGGAACTCAAAACGATGGAATGCTGCAAATGATATCAGGTTTCAATAAAGAATTCTTCGATTTTACGCAAGCTGAGGTTTGTGGATCCCCTATTAATCCGTATAACGTAGATTTTGGATGGGGATTGCCAAGAAAGATGGAAGTTGTGTCAATTGATGGGGAAAAATATTCTATGTCCTTGTGCAAATCCAAGTTTTACGAGGGAGGATTTGAGATTGGTTTGTCTTTGCCGAAGGAAAGAATGGACAAATTCGATGACATTTTTTCGGATGGTTTAAGGTTTGTTACTCAATAATAAAAGTTCATAGCCATGCAAAGAATATACTATAAAACATTGCATCATATTTTACTAGGTATCAACTGTTGGTCCAACTTCATATAATTTAATTATATGAAAAATATTGATTTTAGTTATGAATTCACAAGGTATTGATTTCATTATAAGTAGTATTATTGATTTCCAATTCAAATTGCAAGTTTTAGTAGTTTTTGATGCATAGTAAATTTTTCTATTTCTATTTATATAAATTCTATTATCTCAAACCCTAAAGATATTTACAGTTTACACAGTAATAATACACTGATAAATATTGCTTTAATTTTTAAAATTTAAAATTTAAAATAAAAGATAATACTCACCGGAGCCTCAATCCCTTTCCATGGGGACAACGTTTGCCTGCCGGGCGGGTCTGTGCATGCTATTATTTCACCAATATCTCTGTTTCAGTTTCCCCTAAAATCTATTCTATCTCATCATCTCTCTTTCAATTTCCTCAAAAATCTATTTCTATTTGAGAGACTGGCCGGCAATGGTGGGGCTGACGGAGGTGATGTAGGCCGTGAGTGGAGACATAATATTAGGGGTGGGTCTTTTATTGGGCTTTTCAACTGGGCCAATTTATTATGGTATATAGTATTGTATGGATGTTATAGCTACAGCCACAGGCCTTGAACCTTTAATTATCCTATCCACCGACCCAATTATTTAGTGCAACCATGTCATCAAATATATGTGGTGTAGTCCATCACCTGCATTTATGATATGTGAACTGAGAATTCATATCACCTCATATTCCAAAAAAATAAAATTTTAAAAAATGTGTCCGCATTGTCAAAATATGGGGTGATTTGTATTATTACTCAACATGTCATAAGTGCATTGGTGGACTACACCACATGTACTTGATGACGTGGTGCAATCGTTGTACTATATAATTTCTCATGTCCCACATAGTCGACCAAATTTAAAATTAACGACTTTATATACATTATACACTTTACCGATAAAAAATACTCCATTCGTCTCTTTTTATTTCAAAATTTGTTCTTTACAATTTTAGTTGGAGAGTAAATCGCACCTTTTTGTCCTCCTTATGGATCAACTTTTGCACATTCATTCTTCTTAAATTTTTCGTAGTAAATGCGTTCATCTCATCAATGTGGTGTAACACATAACACATACATCCCTCTTAAATTTAAAATGCATCATTGATGTATTTTGGATTTAAAGATGGACAAATGCGTTACACCTTATGAATGAAAGGGCGCATATATTACGAGAAGTTTAAGTGCAAAAATTGGTACATAAAGAGGACGAAAAGTACGATTCACTCTCCAAATAAAATTGTAAAGAATATATTTTGAAGCATCTACTACGAAAAAATTAAGAGGAATAAATGGGCAAAAGGTAACCCATATAGTGCGACTAATTCTTTATTTGGATATGTAGGAAGAAATGTGCAATGGCAGGACAGGGAAAAAAGAGGTGTATTCAATTTTATCCATCCTTCATTTTAATTTTATGTCGAATAGAATAATTTGCTATGCTATTACTATTAGGAACATAGTTGTTTTGTTGCTATATCATGTGGTTTGTTTGATGATGGGGGGCGACACCACCAGTCAACAATCCCATGGGGCCCTAGGAATCATAAACCACATGACTATTTATTAAAATTATAAAAGGATTCTTGTATGTGAGCAGATGATAAATCATTAGTTGTTGTACCATAAGTCTAGCTTGACTGGTTGACTTTAAATTCCACGAAGGATATCGAAATTTGTTCAAGATGTGTTGTAGTGACATGCACTTTTCTTATAATTTATTTCGTCTTCATCACACGGTAATATCATAGAGATTTGCGAATTGCGATTAGCCTAAGGAAATGAAACTCAATGTTTAATTTTATTTTGTACTCGTAGAATTAAACACATAGCACATACGGAGTTAGCAAAATTATTTAAATTATAGAATATTTTTCTATAGTAAAATGTAGTATAAGTATATGGAGAAGAGAAGAAGATGTAATTTTCCCTTTTTGTAGTAAATCAGTCATTTTTATAGACAGAGTTTGTGTCTTTTCGAATATACGCAACTCTTCAACTTGAAAAAACATATTTGTTCAATTTGAACAGTCACAACATTTAAAAATACAAATTAACATAGAAAAAACTAAAATGGGATTTAGATTAACTATTTAACCTTTTTATCTTTTTTAATATATTTAGAAATATAACCTTTTTGTAAGAGTAATGATTCATTCAAAAAATTACGTTGGGAATAATTCAAAGAGAAAAATAAAAATTATTTTGTTCACTCAATTAATATTTAATAATTAAAAAATTGAGGAAAAGGTAAACAAAACAAGGTTGCTCATTTCATTTCTTTGGGAATGGTTTATTGAGTACAAAATTATTCAACATGGGTACCATTAATTCAATAATATTTTAATTTAACCTAAACAAATGGATTGATGGTAAAATTAATACCATCACTTTTTGCTGCCCAATAACATATTTTATTGAAACAACTTCGATTGATATTAAGGAAATTAATATTGAATATTCGTTTCTTTGAACCCCACCAAAATTCGCAAGTGTAATAACTATAATATAACATGTTGCCGAAGCAAGCAGAATTTCCACGTAACATTTTGTTTAAATTTAATTCTATGAATTTCAATTTGACGGCTTCGAGATGAACAATAAATATCTAACGGTGCAGAATGGGCAGAGAGATTGTTGATTACTTGAAGTCCAATACATTTGTTTCTTTTTTTCAAAAGGTTTATCCCGAAGGAGAAACCCCCCCTCCTGCATCAGAGGTCCCTTGACCAGGAAGGATGTTAATCGAGGGATGTGCCGGATGACAGGGTTTTGAGGGAGAGAGCCAACAGGATACCAACCCCAACACAACCCCCATAATATTTCAATGGAAAATTGTGCCACACGAGGTTCGAACCTGCGTTGCCGGAGGAAAAGATTCCCCACATCACCCCAAGCCTTACCAACTCCGCTATGCCCCTGGGGACTCAATACATTTGTTTCTTGCTTGTGCGAAGACATGGAGAAGGTTAACTAATACAAGGAGAGAAACAAATAAATGTTTCATGGTATGGTGGTTGGCCTGGAGATATTAGCTTTTGTCTTCAATTAGGAAGATATTTTTATGGATGAAAAAACACAAATCTATTGGAAGAAATTGGCGGGAGTTTTACTCCTCCATTTTGTTGTTTGTTTTATCTATTATTTATTGAGATAAAATCATGGATCAATATTTCGTATCTAATATGTATTTCGATTTCCGTATATGTTTCAGTCGGATTGCACCCTTGAAAATAAGTATTTTGGCGCGTTGCACGCTTGAAACCAAAATTTGGCGGAATGCAGTCTTGAAATACATTGCACCCCCTAGTGTTCTTCAACCAATAAAATCGTTGAAAAATTTAGGAACTAAGGCCTTGTTTAGATGTATTTTGGTTCAGTTTCACTCTGTTTGGATGAATTTTCTTTTTCGTTGAATGTTTTGAAGATTCTTCTTGAAATATGTTCGAAACAATTGAAATGTGATTAATTAAATAAATAGTTGAGTTGAAAATTTTAATTATGATTTGAATGTATAATTGGATGTTGAACTTCTGGTGAAAGTTGGTTGATAGGTGTCCAGTCATATTTTTTTTTAGATAAATTAATTGATATAATTATATTGTGTAGTAATGAGGCAATGATTGAAAAATTAATAATTTTAAATCAAAATATTAAGAAATTGATTAAATATATATTTTATTGGACTTAGAATTATATTATATACAAGTAAATACTCATAATCTTTCTTTCAATTTCCTCAAATATCTATTTCCATTTGAAAGCCTGGACGGCCGGCAATGGTGGCGATATGAAGACAATATTAAATGTGGGTCTTTTATTGGGCTTTTAAATGGTCCGACTTATTTGTTTTGTTTTATGGATGTTATAATTACAGCCACAGGCCTTGAATATTTATAGTTATCCTATTATCCACCGTCCCACATAGTCAACCAAATTTAAAATCAATAAATTTATATACGCTTTCCCGATAACATATATCTGCCGAGATCGGTAACGCGGTCTTGTAATCCAAGTGGGGGCCTTAAGTCGGGGGAAGGTGGCATCATCCCTTGGTCGGCGGCTGCAAGAGCGTTCACTCCAACACATCTCATCCCGGCGGCATTAATAGATTAGAGATTGATAGTATGAGTATAGTGGATCAGAATTGGTTGTGAACGGTATAAGTTAGTTAGTTAGAATATGGATTGAAGCGTGGTGGTATTAGAATGTCGTAGAACCGCTATTGGAGTTTGGTGTATGGAGTTCGAACCCGCGCGGCCAAGGGATGTAGTGATATTCAATCGAACCTCGGCTTTTTTGTTCATCTGATTCGAACATGATAATTCTTGCCTAGGTCTGGTTTGGTCAAACCCATCCAATCCCAAAGCAAGTGTATTGCACTTGCTTTTTAGTTACTTTAGGTTTAGCCAAACCCAGTCTGAATAATAATTTCCCATGCGACAATGTTATTTATTTTTTTCCAACAAAAATGTGGACGATGAGTAAAAAAGGAAACTAGAGTGCACACGCTGTCATAGGGTTGTCAACTGGTAGGACCATTTATATATGATTAAATTTGTCGGATTTTGAATTTTTTTCGAATTGAATTCGGATCTAAATTTTTTAAATTTATTGGATCTTTGTCGGATTTGACCGGATACCAGATCTTTCTCGATTCCAATAAAAAATTTATTTAAAAAACTACATTAATATTTTTTCTTAACATAAGTTTATTAACTCTAGAATTTTATTTAAATTTATCTAACATGTTCAAACATCCTTTACTAATTCAGATTGATAGATAAAAATATTGGTTTAAATAAATTTATAAATGAGTTATACATTACTATCTTCTTAAATTGACAGTGAAATATTATTAAGTGCACTTACTTTTATATAACATTATAGGGCCTGTTTGTTTGGCGTTTCCCAAAAAAATTTCGTGTTTGGGAAATGCCAAACAAACATGTTTTCTATTTCCTGAAATAAATTTTTCATCTCTCAATTTTCTCAAACTACTTTCCCAAAACCCAAACAAACAACAACTTTCTTATCTCTAAACAAAACTTATACAAACTCTACTCTGATTTGACATAAAATTACCTATCTCTTACACAATTATCTCACAACAAATATGATTTGACATGAAGTCTTACACATCTTACACCTACAACCTAATTCTTCCAAAAAAAACCTACATCTACTTTATTTCTCAAACCACTATTTCAAAACACAAACAAACAACATTACGCAAATCTAGATTATTTCACAAACCTCCACTACTCTCCCAAACTACTTTCTCAAACACCAAACAAGCAGGTCCTATATATATACCATTCTTTTTATTTTTTATCTGATTCGGATCTTTAATGGATCAGATCGACCTAAAATCATATTCGCTCCATATGTTCCGGATTACGGAACTTATAATCGGATTAGATTCATCGAATAATTAACCTAATAAATCGAACCGGGTTCAGCGGATCCAAATTGAACTCCGCCCCATTGACAGCTCTAGATATAACATAATGTCTGGAATTTGTATAGAGGTAAAGGAAGTTGAAACTCTCATTGGAGTTTCTCTTATGAGAATAAGTACTCATTTTTTAATGATGTATTGGAATGTGTAAATATTTTTATGGGTTAATTACAGGGATCCTTCCTTGTGATTTAATGTATTTTGCGTCTAATTCCCTAAAAAAACTATAGTTTCAGAGACCTCCCATGATGTTTACAAAATTTTATATCCGTAGGTCCACCGTCAGTATTCAAAATCCTATTCTACCCTTAACATTACTATAGCCATTTTCATGGACAATTATACCCTATTATGTTTGGTGCACACGAAAAGTTTCAATGCAATGATGTGGTTTGTTATTGGGTGTAAATGTTACAACAATAAATGAAACTTTAAAACTTTAAATTATTTTATTAATGTGTAGATATTAATTTTAAACTTTTTTCCATAGAGTTTTTAAATGTACAAGGGAAAGTGAATAAATTATTGTAAATCATAGGAAAAAATAAACTAGAAGATAAATAAAAAGATTATTATGAAAATGCAAATATATTCATAGTTATTCATATTTAATCCATAATATTGATAATTTTAATTTTTTTTCATAATTTAAAAAAATTTAAAGTATAGGAATAATGAATACAAATTATGGTTAATGAGGAAAAAATTGGACATTAATTAATTGCACTATAAAAATGCTAATATGTTAATAATTACACTGTACTAAAAAAATTTATAAAATTTTAACTAAAAAATAATTCATTTTTTAACATAAACTAAAATACTCTGAAGTGAAATATATATTTTATAAAATTTTAGCTACAAAAATCAATAAAAAAATTATAAAATTTAAAAATATATATTCAAATAGCCTTTTAATAAAATAATTATCTACTAGGTATTTGCATTAATTAAATTGATGGGGTTTCCTAAAAAGAATAAGATACTCAATTATTTTAGTTTTAGACTTGTATATTCACAAGTATTTAATATTTTACAATAATAAATTTATTTTTTACATAAATACAACACGATTGAATAATATTTTACTATAAAATATGAAAATAAAATCTTTTTTACATATTGATGAAATTATTGTTTACTATTAAAAAATTATATTGAAATGATATATAACACTTTATAAAACTTGATCTTATTTGCATAATTGATAAACTATTTTCTTTTTCCTTTTTTGCGTATGTTAAATTGGGGTGATTTTTTTATGTATAAATTGAATTTTATTAAAGTTTAGAGTTTAATATGCAAATACGAATTTTTGTAAGGTTTCATAAACCTCAAGGAGGTCAAAGTAAATAAAATTGGCGAGGACAAGAGTGTAGATTTCAGTCATGCTCTGTTAGTTTCCGTTAGAATTTTGTAAGGTTTTGCAAATCTCAAAGGATGTCTCTGTAATTATGATTCTCCGAAGGTTTGGACCCGAAATACACTAAACCACAGGGAAGGTCCATGTAATTAATCCTATTTTTATTTGTTTAAAATCGACTTGATAGCATGCTATGTTAATCTAAAAATGTAAAATCTCATGTGATAAATTAAATGATAATTAATATGTTCTGTTATGCTTTTGTAAAAGAATTCATTGTCACTCTTCTGGTCTGAACGAAATCACGTTGGAGATAAAATGTCAATATAAGGTCATCTCCAATGAAGATGGTTGGGATCGGCACTTTGGCGGTCCCCAATGGCGGGGCTTAGGGGCAGGGTGGGAACAGGCCGCGGTCGGGGCTCGCGTGAGCGAGCATGATAAGAAGAGGGTAGGCGTCCCCTGAATGGTTCCTTTTTTTTAAAATTCTTTATAAATTTGTTTTTTAATGTTAATAAACAAGAAAAATTAGTTATTTAAATTAATAATTAATAAAATTAAACCTCTATAATTAATGTTTTTACTAAAATTTGTTTGTATATTTATTGTATATTTACTAATATTTAATATTAATTGAATTATTTAATATAATAAAATTTAATTTTTTAAAATAAAAATCATTAATAATTTATTAGACTTATAATTAAATTTATTTATGGGCAAATTATAAATAAATAAATTCAACATTTTATTTTATTTTAATTTCTTTTATTGTAATAAAACTTTAATCATTTAAATACAATATTGTTTGTGGCAATATATTTTTAAAAATATCGAATTAGTTAAGAAAATAATTAAACACTTATTCAAAAAACTTAAAATTTAAATAATAAAATATTTCAATACATACTAAAAATATATTTTCGTGTGTTTGTTGTTTATTTAATCCTATTTCATGTATTTTGTTTCTTATTTGTTGTATTTCCTATTATGTATCAATTTTAATTTTATGATTATTTACTCTCTTTAATCTTAATATAATTAAATTATTTATATTAATAAAATGATTATTAGTATTATTAATATTAATATTAAAAATGAAATTAAAACTAAAATTATAGGTGAGAGTGGGCAAGGAAAGAAAATGGAATTAATTACATTTCGGAGTCATGCCATTAGAGATGCCCTAACATTTTAAATATGTTATCAAGGAAAAATTAATCCAAATTAAGTTCACTAGAAATTTTGTGGGCACGTACGATAACCCTGTCAAGATAAGAGATAAAACGCTCATTGTTATTATTCACAACGGGTCATATGTGTATTTTTATAGAAACTTAAATTGTCCATCAGCCATGTTAACGAAGTAACATGCAAAAATAATAACGTTTAGAATCATTTATAATGTAATTTCTACAGCTACAATTCATTTGATTAAAAGCAGCTGACCTTGGTGACTCTACAATATTCTAGTAGTTGTACTTTGTAGATCTATTAATGTTACACTTTGTTTCTAGTTCGTAATTATTAATATGAGTTTTCCTTCCAATATACTTAATTAAAAGTAGTTGAGAGAAAATAATTAAAAAATGTTTTTCACAATTTTATTTGGATGTGTAGGAAGGACAGGGAAAATAGAGGTGTATTCAATTTCATCTTTCCTTCATTTAATTTTATGACAAATGATATCGATGTTGAATAGAGTAATTTCCTCTTATAATAATTAGAACATAGGCTTATTAAAAAAAAATTAGAAACATAGTTCTGGCAATATCATGGGAACATGAAAAAAAAAAAAAAAAATCCATTGGGCTATGGAACATTATCCGAAATCACAATTTACAAGGATTCTTGTATGGTAGCAAATGATAAATTTATTATACTTTAGGCTCTCCAATCGAAGTGTTTTCCTATTGTCCTGTTGTCTCTTTGATCACCGGAAAATTCTTCCACGGACTTGGTCCAGGAGTTAACTCAACTCCTGGACCATGTGGTCCAGAATTTTTCTTTTTTTTTTTTATTTTTTTTCTTTTCTCTCCTTCTTTTCTTTTTCTTTTCATAATTAATAATTAAAATTGTCTTATACAATTAAAATTTTTTGACATATTTTGCATTGTAAATTTATAATATGATGTTTGTTTCTATCAAAATTATTATTTGCATTTTTCACATATTATTTCTTCTTTAAAAATATTTAATGTTTAAATTAATTCTATAAAAAAAATATCAATCTTAATTATTTAATAAATTATAGCACAAAATGACACAATGAATTTGCAAATTCACATCTTTGGAAATAAATATAAATATAGCTAGAACAACATTGAACGATCACGAAAAATACATAATATATATAAAAAAACTACCATTACAAGAAATTTTCAGTTTTTGCATATATTTAGTGAAAAAAATGTTAATTTTTTCACAATAACAATAGTGACAAGTACAATAGTGATAAAATATATTTTTAAACTGTCACTAATAGCCATTTGGTAAGAAGTTAGTTGTCATTATTGATAATTAGTGACACCTTTTTAGAGACATATTATAAGAAAAATAAATTTTAGTGATAAAATATTATGTGACATTGTTGAAATTATCATATTCTGCATATATTTAGTAACAAAAATATTAGTTTTGTCACAATAAAAATAGTGACAAGTGCAATAGTGACAAAATATATTTTTAAGTTATCGCTAATGGCGATTAGTGACAAATGTGTGGAACTTAAATTGTCATGATTGACAATTTGTGACACCCTTTCAGTGATAGCCTAGTGACAATAAATATTGTCATTATATTTTAGTGACAACTTTTTAGTTGTCACTTTTGGGGTATCATTAAATATCTGATAACTTTTTCACAATTCTCGCCACTAGTGTATCTATAAATATCACTTTAGTGACAATATATAATTTTTTGTCACTTTGTCTTTTACTATTTTGTCATTAAAATTTAAATTTTTTGTAATTACAACTTAGTAACAATAAATATTGTCACTATAATTTAATGATTTTTTTTAGTTGTCATTTTTTGGGACGTCAGTAAATCTCAATAGTGACAATATTTTCACATTTCTTGTCAATAATGTGCCTATGTACATCATTTTAGTGACAATATTTAAATTTTGGTCACTTTGTCATTTAATATTTTGTTACTAAAATTAAATTTTTTTGTACAATGTTATTTTGATAGGAACAATATATTACTATAAGTTTGCAACAAAAGTATATAAATGTGTTTGATTTGTGTAAAAAATATTTGTTATAAGAAGAAAAAATTAAAGAAAGAATGAAAAAGAAAATAAAAAAAATAAAAAAAAATGTAGACCACACGGTCTAGGAGTTAAAAAAAAAAAATGTAGACCTGGTCTACTGAAGAATCTCCCTTGATCACCCCTTCCTATGTCTAATTTCAACCTCCATTTTAATTCAATTTCATAATTTTTTTTCATTCTCACTCAATAATAATAAACTAACCAAAAATTGTTCAAGTTTATTTAATTCTTTTATCTGTAGGAATTCACTATAAAAAATTTAAATTTTAGTGATAGAATAGTAAATGATAAAGTGACAAATATTTAAATATTGTCACTAAAATGATTTATATAGACATATTAGTGACAAGAAATGTGAAAAAAATTGTCATTAATGACATTTAGTGATACTCCAAAAATGACAACTAAAAAGTTATCACTAAATTATAGTGACAAAATTTATTGTCACTGAAAGGGTGTCACTAATTGTCAATAGTGACAACTTAAGTTTCATATACTTGTCACTAATAGCTATTAGTGATAATTTAAAAATTTATTTTGTCACTATTGTACTTGTCACTAAATATATGCAAAAAAATAACAATTTCAACCATGTCACTTAATATTTTGTCGCTAAAATTCATTTTTCTTGTGGTGATTTTAGGAATATAGAAATTTGAAATTTCAAAATTCATACTAATCACGTTATTAACTCTAACACAAAAATAAAAAAAATACATTATTATCAAACATAAATAAAACTAATTACAAGTTTTTACACAATATTATTATAAAAAAAATATTTTAGAAAGTTTTAAAAATAAATAAAACAAATAGTTACAATTTAATTCATTAAACAAAATTTAACTAAAAGAAGAAAACCAACCACCCATCCAATTCCGCGAGCCTAGAGTGTTGCCCAACTGCAAGCAGGCGGTTGATCCCTGCTGCCTGCCCCAACCCCCTGCCCAAACTGGCCGTCCGCTTGCCCTTTGCCATCTCCAATCGACGATAACTCTCCCTTCCTTTCATGCCATTTTGCCCGCGTCGATTAAAAATGACCTTAAATCTAACTCGACTGGTTAACTTTTACTCCCACCAAGAAATTTTCAATATCTCTCCCAATTTGACTAGTATTATTTTTTAGTGTCAAACAAATAGATAGATACTTTCTTCAAGTCTAACTTGCCCGCACAACCATTATCTAATCAATTTTTTAAATATTTTCATTGTGCAGACCAGTACTCTAGTCTCTACATCATATGTTATTTAGTTTGACATGTCCAATACAATATGCATCTTCACATATAATTTTTCACCTACCTCCTTTGAAAGATCCATTTCTATGATGGGATTAGATAAATGGTTGTAGGTTTAAACTTTCAATCATGCCAGCTACGTAAGATTCTTGATTATTGATGAGAGAAAAAAAATACTATTATATATAAAAAATAAATAAGAAAAAAGATAATACAAAACACAAAACAAATCATTTACTTTAGTGGTACTATGTCATTTATGGTTTGAAGAACCCTTCATCTTTTAATTAAAAGCATACAGAAAGTAGGAAATTCAATGTTTTGCTAAGATTTTGAAAGCAGTTGTAATGAAAATTCAAGTTAGATTTTTTTCACCTCTTTTTCAAACAAAAAGAACGATCAAGATCAAAATATTCTCAAACTTAACTTACAAATACAAGTTGGTACATCATATTAATTTTTCTAAGAAACACAAATACACAATACAATAGAAAAGAAAGGATCAACAGACCTAACAGTCCACAAGTGTAAAAGGAAAAACGTTCAACAAATATACCAAGTCAATTTGGAACATTTAAATTATTAATTCTATTTCGTTATCTCACCTACTCCACACTTCAAAAAAAACAACAAAAAGTCTTCTTTCCTTTCATTCCACCATCTACCACCTCTTCGATGGCCGAAACTCACGAAAACCCTATGGCAGCCACCGTACTCGACCGCTGCGAAATCCAGCCGTCGCCGGAAACCGTAACGGAGCTCACTCTTCCTCTCCTCCACTTCGACATAACCTGGCTGTACTACAACCCCGTCCAACGTCTCCTCTTCTTCGATTTCCCCTGTTCCAAACCCCATTTCTTAGAAACCCTAGTTCCAAAGCTCAAACAATCACTTCTGCAAACCTTAAACCATTTCCTCCCACTCGCCGGAAACATAGTCCACCCCGTCGACGCCGGAAGACCTTTCACTCGCTTCTCCGTCGGAGATTCGGTCTCGCTCACAATCGCCGAATGCAACAAAGACTTCAAACACCTCACCGGCAACCACCCCCGCGTCGCCGATGAGTTCTACGCCTGCGTCCCCGATCTCCCTCCTGGAAAGCAATCGTCAAACGCAGTCGTATTTCCGGTCTTAGCTTTACAAGTAACACTCTTCCCCAACCACGGAATCTGCCTAGGGTTTACAAACCACCACGCAATCGGCGACGCTAGTAGCATAGTCCGATTCATCAAAGCTTGGGCCTCCGTAAACCGATTCGGCAGCGATGCGAAGCTAATCGACGATAAATCGTTACCATTCTACGATAGAACCGGTGTTGAAGATCCAGAGGGGCTGGACTCAATTTACTGGAATTTAATGAAGAGATCTCGCCCAATCGAGTCTCTTCCAATGAAATTCCCTCTCAACAGAGCACGCGCCACTTTCGTAATTAAAAGGGACGACATTCTGTTACTAAAAAACTTCGTCCTTTCGCGACGGCCTGAAATGCCACACGTTACGGCTTTTACCGTCACCTGTGCTTTGGTTTGGGTTTGTTTAGTGAAAACTGATACCGAACTTGTTCCTGAAGAAGAGCCAGAGTACTTCGGGTTCGCTGCGGAGTGCCGCGGACGATTAAATCCGCCACTCCCCGCGGCATATTTCGGAAACTGTTTGTCTTTTGTGAAGGCGGAAGCTACTAATGGAAGGTTGAAAGGAAGGGACGGGTTTATGGTGGCGGTTGAGTGTGTAGGGGATGCGGTAAAGAAGACGGTTTATAATCCGAATGGGATACTTGATGGGGCGGAGGAATGGCCTGAGGAGTTTGGAAAATTAATCGGAAAGCGGTTGTTTGGGGTGGCGGGGTCGCCGCGGTTCGATTTATATGATGCGGATTACGGTTGGGGAAGGCCTAAGAAGTTTGAATCGGCTTCGATTGATGGGGATAGTTCGATGTCTCTTTGTAAATCGAGGTATTTTGAAGGAGGTCTGGAGATTGGTTTGTCTAGACCTAAGAAAAAATTGGATGCATTTGCAGCTATCTTCACCGAAGCACTGAGGAAGTTATAATTTTATTGAATTTTTTAAATGGTGTTCTTGGATATTTCATTTTGCTGATTACAATTAAGATATTCACTTTCAGTTCATGGATTTGTGTTTCCAGTTCAAGAGGGTGGGTGATCTGCGACAATTTAGTAGTAATCTGTGACGTGTGGAATGTAAATACTTGTGTTCTGTCTACATTGAGCTTTGCTTTCTGTTTGTTGACGAATATCATCAATGGGTTGTAAGCTGTAGGTCCATGATCCATGGGTTGTCCTAGGATAGTTCGACTCAAATCGTCCGAACTCATAACTTCTCCTAGGACAATTTTATGATTGTTTTTTAATTTTATTTTTAATATTAATATTAATAATACTAATAATTATTTTATTGATATAATTAAATTATTAATTATATTTTTAAATATTAAAATTAAAGAGAGTAAATAATCATAAAATTAAAATTGATACATAATATACAATAATATTCTACAAATTTTATTAAATAAATCAATTCTACAAATTTAATTTAATTTTATTAATTATTTATTTATTTAATACATTTTTCCCTATTTAAACTTATTAAATATACTAATTTTAATAAAGAAAAAAATTGCTCCAATCAGGGGACGCCAAGTTGCCCCACGCGGGAACGAGCCGCGGCCAGGGCTCTGCGAAATCCCGGTCGCGGCTCGTTCCCAGCCCCGGCCCGCCCCATTGGAGACTGTCGTCTCTCCCACCCCACAGCCCGCCCCGAATGGAGGTGGCCTTACTTACATTGTTGTTTTTTCGACTTACCACCTTTCATATTTTTTAGTATGTGTATAACTCGGACCACAATTTGTTCAAAAGGTTTAATGGGGGGGAAGGGGTAGGGGTCATTAATGCCAGTCCATCCTTGATATTGAATTGAACCTATTATTGTGAGATATGAACATACAGTTTCATCGGTGGTGATCATATATTTCATTAGTCCCAACCCATCCTTGACATTGACTTAACCTATTATTGTGAGACATAATAATTTTGTTGATGTTACATTTTTATGCCCAAACTACCCTTTCCCTTTATTTATATTAACTAGGAAAGTGCACGTGCCTTGCACGTGACTAATTAATTGCATCATATATAATGAGTTTTCATTATACTATCGTCTGAAAGACATACTATGTAATTTTTGACTAAATCACTTAAATATTATGTTGTTACCAAGAAATAAAAGTTGAGATCATAAATACCTAAAACAAAAACTTAGAAAATAAAAAATGAACTATAATTAGTAAGTATTTCTAACCTAAAACTACAAGTCTACAAAAATATTATTTTAAGCCTACCATTTGAACGAATGGACAACATCATTTCTTTTCTTTCTTGACCTTGATATTTCCACCTAAATTATTTTCACAGGTTTAACCCTTTTTTTATTTATTGATTTCACCAATTTTATTGGGTATACATGTCTTTTACTGAGGTCATCCATTTTCAGTTACTTCCTTACATGCCTAATCCATTTTTAACCAATTTGACTCGATGTTACAAATTTACTGAGTGAACCTATTATCGGTTTAAACCTGCTTTTACACTGAGTTTGCGATTTTTTTTAATTATTTTATCATATTTGTTCACCGATTTCATCCGCTTTTACATTGAGCTTATCATTTATTTTTTACTAATTTAACTTGTTCTTCATCGACTTCACTCATTTTGTGATTTATCTCATTTGATAATCAATTCACTAATTCTCTTCGGTTCAACCCAACTTTAGGCGAATTTATTATTATTTTTCCGATTTAACCTATTTTCTCACCTATTTCACATTTTTTTTCTACTTAATTCATTGTTTTCTTGTTATTTCATCGATTTGACCATTTTTATCCCGTGTTTAGCCAATATCATTATTTTTTTACCGATTTACCCGTCTTTTGCTAGTTTACTCCGATTGCAACATTTTTTGTGTTGATTTAACTCATTTTTCATCGATCTAAACCATCTTTTCATTAATTTTACCATTATATATATATTTTTTATTCGAATTTTATCCGATTTCAATGGTTTTAACTATTTCTATGTTTTGAAATTTTTAAACCATTTGAAAGTTTTCAAATTAACTAAATAATACTTATTTTATTCATATAATCTATAATGTTTTTGAGGTCCTTTGATAAATGATAATTTCTTAAGAATTTTTCAAAGAAATATTGATTTTACACTGAGTTTACCATTTCGTTTTTTTATATTACTATTTTTTTCACCGGTGTAACCCTTTCGTGGTTTATTCAATTTGTTAATTAATTCTCTCTTTCTCCTCTGTTTAACCCAAATTTAGTTGATTTTATCTCATTTGTTAAACAATTCCTCCATTCTCTCCGTTTAACCCAGTTTTCGTCGATTTTGCTTATTACTTTGCTGATTTGACCTATTTTCTCATCTATTTCACCTTTTTATGCCAATTTAAATCATTTTTTTTTGTTCTTGTCCTTTAATAGTTTTGATCCGTTTTTGTTCTTGTTAGCCCGTGTTTAGTTGATATCATTTTTTTACCAATTTTACCCGTTTATCGTTGTTTTTTTAGTTGCTTTTATCCCTTTTGTTAATCAATTCACCCATTCTATCTTGTTAATCAAATTTTGGTAGATTTTACTTTTTTATTCTTGTTTTGTTGATTTAATTTTTTCTCACATATTTCACCTTTTTTTTGTCCATTGAACTCATCTTTTTGTTCTTTTTCTTTTATCGAGTTGATCCATTTTTCTTGTTATACCGTGTTTAGCTGATATCATTAAGTTTTTATCAATTTTACCCATTTTTTGCCAGTTCACCATGTTGTTTTATTAATTGCACCATTTTTTTTTATTTTAACTCGTTTTTCTTCTATCTAGCCCATTTTTCTATTAATTTTATCATTTTTATCATATATTTTTTTAATCGAATTTTACCCGTTTTCATCGATTTCAACCATTCTTTAAGCCAATTATAAGTTTTTATGTTAACTAAATAGTACTTTTTATTATTCATATAGCATGGAAGTGGCAACTTTTCTTTTATCTTTTTGAGGTTCTTACTGTTTTCGAGGTTTTTGGTATGAGATAATTTCTTAAGAACTTTCCAAAGAGATATCGATTTCACCCACTGTTACACTAAATTTACAATTTTTTTGTTAACACCAATTTCAACCGTTTATGTGATTTATCTTATTTGTTAATAAATTCACTCATTCTCCCCAATTTGACCCAAATTTAGTTGATTTTATCCAATTTGATAATCAATTCAACCATAATCTACGCTTTAACCTAATTTTAGTCAATTTTACTTATTATTTTGCTGAATTAACCCTTTTTTTAAAAAAAAAAACAAAGAGAGAAAAAAATTAATCTAAAAAGTTCAAATCTGATTTTGTATTCAATAATTGACACATCACCATATTGTTTTCTTGATTTTGTTAAGATGATTCGGAAATACACTTCATTTTATTTTATTTATACTTCTCTTATCATATATATTGCCCTAATAATTCACTGTCTCTTTTCCTAGTTAGACTATACTTATAATTCAATGTATTTTTGGCGTAAATTTATATCTTGTGTTGTGCTTATGTATGGGTTCTATTTTGAAGTGTTTATATTGAAATTTATCTTGTTAAATTGATTAGATTTTTTTTATTGTTTTGTTATTTTCTATTTTTTGAAAAAAAAAAAGGTTTTAATTACTGTTTAGTTGATATGGAAGAAGAAGATGATGACGCCTAAGGTATCCACTTAGAATCTTGACACACAATAGTAAATCCTTAATGGACAGGCCTAGACGACTCTCTAACTCAACTAAAAAGCAAACTGCAATCTTATTAAAGAAGTCTCTCATTTTTTGGGGGGAGCAGAGCAGTCAAAGAATGAACCAAAACGAATGAATGAGTTTATCCCGCGAAGCGAATGAAGTGAAGCTCGAAGAGCTCACGGGTCAGCTTACGCTTACTCTTAGCAAATATTTGTGTATATCCGTCCTTTTACATGAAACATGATCCAGGGGTCATATGAATATGTTTTAAGATTTTCATTCCATTTTTACCTTTTCCCTTTCATTCTATTTTAGATTTATTGATCCAATAAAATTGATCGACACAAAAATGAGGCCGAATATAATGAAATTAAGTCTTAACACAATATAAATAAAAGTACATTTCTTATCTTAATCATGTTAAAAAGGGAAGAAATTTTTGTGATCAACCGTGCTTTTATATTTCATTTAAGTATGATTAAGTATAATTATTTTTGTATTTACTATTATTTTGATACAACATTGTTTATATTAAAGTAGACTTCTTTTTCATGTAGAAGTATGATTATTCAATTATTTAAGGGGTATATTAATCATCACAAAAAATGAAAGAAATTTTTGTGACCAACCCGTACTTTTATATGTATATAATAAAATAAATATAAATATAAATAAATAAATAAATAATATATATAAATAAATATAAATATAAATATAATATATATAATAAATATAAATATAAATATAAATATAATATAATATAATATATATATATATATATATATATATATATATATATATATATATATATAGATATAGATGGTTGTTAGTTTTAATCTTATATTAAATTTGTTCTTAATTTCATATTTTACATTCAATTGTATTATTCTTGGTGATTCTTTTTTCTTACTTGCAAAAAAAGAGGTTCCCTTTACCATTTCAACAATTTATATTTACTCTGTTCTAATTAAATGTCCGGTACCTAAATTTGCTACCACCATGTGCATACCAGCTATTGCTTATAGATTCCTCACAAGAAATTAAATCTCGGCCCGCAATCTTTTAATAAAAGATTCCTTACTTACATTGTAGTTTTTTGACTTACCGGCCACCTTTCAAAGTCAATCATATAATTTTCCTTTATAAAACTGAACTTCAAGCTCTACTCTGCATGCAATTATATCTTAATTAACTATCGCCATTTTCTTTTTCTCATTAATCCTTTGCTTTTTTTTTTTAACCTTCATTTTTACATGAATTCTCCTTCAGATATGGATTTATCTTCACTCCCAAAAGAAAAATGGTGGGGCGAAGATTATCTATGTCAAGTTGGTGACTTTTGGCTTCTTCCTCAATTTATTGAACCAATTAATAGAGTTATCAACAATTTTAAGCCGATTCCAAGTGATGTAATCTTGGCTTCTTTCCCAAAAACAGGCACTACATGGCTCAAATCCCTTCTTTACTCCATCGTCAATCGACCCTCAATCCATTGTTTAGCAACGGAACATCCTCACGAATTGGTCCCCTTCTTAGAAGTTCAACTATATGCATCCTCTAAAGACCCACCTCTTACAATCACAACTTCTTCCAAGCCACGACGAATTTTTGCTACACACATTCCTTACCAACTCATGGCTAAAACATTTGATTCTTCCGAATGCAAAGTGGTTTACGTGACAAGAAATCCCAAGGACACTCTAATTTCGACATGGCATTTCATGAACAAGTGGGAGAAGGCTAAGGAGGAGCCGTGGTCGCTAGACGAGGCAACGGAAAAGTTTTGTCGTGGCGTTGTTCCTTGCGGACCTTACTATGATCATGTAATGGGGTACAAAGATATGAGTATTGAGAGGGGAAAGAATGTGTATTTTGTGACATTTGAGGACCTTATTTGCGACACAAAAAGTCATGTGAAGAAATTGGGTGAGTTTTTAGGATGCCCTTTTGGGGACAATATTAATGAAGAAGAGCAAGTGGAAGAAATTGTGAGGAATTGTAGCTTTGAGGTATTGAGTAAGCTTGAAGTGAACAAGTCCGAGGAATCTCCAAGTTGGTTCAAGTTGCCATATAATTCCTTCTTTAGAAAAGGGGAAGTTGGGGATCATAAAAACCATTTGTCTATGGACGCTATTGGTCGTATTGATGAGATTACCAAAGAAAAATTTCATTCTTCAGGTTTCATGTATGGGATATAGGCTATAGCTCGCTCGATCTCACCTATTCAAAAATCCACCACTCAAAAATTGTACTTTTTATCCAAAATTTTCAGAATTATTTTACTTTTGGTTCATCGCTAGCTATTCGCTATACTAAACTAGATATTTTAATTATACTCTAATCTTATGGTTTTAGATATTTTCAAACGTGCCTGTCTCTTCTTTCACAAATTATCTTGACTTTGAAGAAGTAACATTTTTGAGGAATAGATTAAACATATCTATGAAATTGTTAATTGCTTTTCAACCTCAATACTAACTAATTAATCTATTGGCTTGAGGACAAAAATAGATTTCAATCTTAAAATTGTACTTCAGAATTTAATTGATCTTTTTTATCATATGTTTGATAATGTGGTACATCATTTCATAAATTAAAGAATTTTTTTGTTGAGGACTAATCCCGAGGTACTTATTAATGATAGGGCAAAATTGCAAAAGTGCACTGTAATCTTGAACATGTAATTGGTGCCTCTTAAAAAAAAGACTTTAAGGTAATTTGGGAGATCTTTGAGTAAATGTTGGTGATTCAATTTAGTAATCAAGAAACGTTAATAACATTTCAAGAAAATTTCTAATATCTGAATTTAAACTCTTTTTTTTTTCCCCACAATAAAAAAACTCAAAAAGTGAAGAAATTTAAGAAATAATCATGATTTTGGCTTAATATAAATATCTATATTATGCACACAAATTAACGTTAACAAAAGCACAGACAGGGTCAACTATAATAACTAACGTCATTACGATCCCAATGTGACTACTGCATACTCATCTCTTGCTTGGAAATACTAATAATTAATAAATAATTACAATAATAAATATATTTCCTTAATTCTCATTTGTCAACCTTCATATCACGCACGTTTGATGACTCATTTTCACGCGTTATATATTTATATTTTTTCCTGGCCTCCAATTCATTCTTTAAGATCCGAATTTTCACTTCTGAATCACTTGTAATCCCTCCGAGAATCCATCTTTCACTTTCCCAGGTTCGAAATCGTTTTTCTTTTTCTGATTTTATTCTAAGTATAATTTTATCTAATCCTGGAATTCACTTTTCAATGTTCTATTTCTGTATGGTGTATGATTACCACTGGATTGAATCTGATAGGTTTTGAATCTGAATTTGAATCGCATAATTCAATAATTTGTTTGTGGGTATTTATTTTTGACTAGTCTTGACATGTTTGACTATATTGCTTTCTGGAAAATATTTATTTATTTATTTGTTTAGTGATGAGTTGTATTTACTCAAGTTACCTATATAATTGAAACTATATTAACAATTCATGTATAAAATAGCTTCGCTGATGTTGATTAATCAATGTATTTTCAAACTTAAACTGCTCTAATAAATCAGTTCGGAGTATTGTGTCCTCCATCATATCTCTGAACATTTTTATTTGCAAAATAGCTGCTTCTTTGAATTTTGCTGAAATAATTGACACCAAAAGCCCTTTGTTCTGCATTAGGAATGACAAGTTTGAATCTTGATTCGGAGAAGTATATAAAGCAGTTTTACATACCTAGCTATATACTTGTGCCAGACTCGGAGAAGGAATGTTCCCCTGATAATGTTCCCGAGTGCCCTCTTTTGGTATTTATCAATTCCAGAAGTGGTGGTCAACTTGGTGGAGATCTCCTCATCACATATCGATCAATCCTAAACAAAGCGCAGGTGAAATAAGTTACAAGTCCATATTATTTGTCCATTCATATACACAATTTATTTAACATGCACTGATCTAACTTATTTTTTTCAGGTTTTTGATGTAGGAGAAGAATCTCCTGATAGTGTTCTACATCGGGTTTATCTCAATCTCGAAAAACTCAAGAATAATGGTGATGAGTTTGCTCGTGAACTTGAGAAAAAATTGAAAATAATTGTGAGTTGTGCGATAAGGGATCTTTCATAATACTCTAATTGTTCAGGTTGATCAATCGATGATATATCTTTTTTGAAACATCTGAAAGATTTTTAATATGTAGGTTGCTGGTGGAGATGGTACAGCTGGATGGCTTCTTGGGGTGGTTTCTGATCTGAAATTGTCGCAGCCACCACCAATTGCTACCGTGCCTTTGGGAACTGGAAACAACCTTCCATTTGCATTTGGATGGGTATGGAAAATTGTTATTTTGTAATTAAATGATGGAACTTCATGTCTCTTGTACATTAGATGTTCAACAATATTGCTTCTTAAGCACTTGAATTGATTTCAGGGTAAAAGAAATCCAGGAACCGATCGTAATTCTGTGCTCTCGTTCATGGAACAAGTGCTGAAAGCAAAAGAGATGAAGATAGACAGGCAATTTCCATTCCTATCACGTATTTCGTTGATATTTATAACTCTTTGTTTCTTGAAGATTGACATCTACTACAATGAACTGATATGAACCTGAAGAATTGTTTTTGATTGTGCAACCGATAGTTGGCATATTCTTATGCGGATGAGAGCACCAAAAGAAGGATCTTGTGATCCAATTGCACCTCTGGAGTTGCCACATTCGCTGCATGCATTTAATCGGTGTTCTTCAACAGATGATCTCAATGTGGTTAGTTGCCTTTTCTTCATCTATTGATTACTATGTTAAACCTTTGAAGAAACTGATGTTCAAATTTTAATTTTTAAAACGTTTCAGGAAGGCTGCGACACATTCCGTGGTGGATTTTGGAACTACTTCAGCATGGGTGAGTACAGAAATGTAAACAGATCGTGTGTGGTTGACTTAAGATTTCTACTACATTAAATCATTGCTACTGTATTATATAGTTATTTCTAAGAAAATTTCCTAGATTTTATTGTCCTACTTTTCTGGTCTTCAGGGATGGATGCACAAGTTTCTTATGCATTCCACTCTGAGAGAAAGCTGCATCCAGAGAAATTCAAAAATCAACTAATTAATCAGGTATTATTTGGATAGCATCTAAACTTGTACAAGTATTATTTTCTAGAATCATCGCGGTATCCAATTTAGTGATTTTATTAATTACTCGAATATGTTTCTAGGCAACCTAAATATATAAAGTTGAATACTTCTATAAAATCTCTTGCTTTTTAAATGTACATTTTTAGGTTTGCTTGTATTAATTGCACACTGTTCTTGATAGTCTGGAAATAAGTTTTTCCTTGTGTATATAAAAATTATATGTTGTAAGAGACACTTCTAGTTTCTTGATGATAGCTTCATACTCTAAAACTAGGCTTACGTAAAACTAGTATAAATCCTTCTGGTGAAGAGATTCTTGTTTGTTGCATGTTAAAGAGTACATACGCAAAGCTTGTTAGCTCACAAGGATGGTTTCTTGCTTCTCTCTTTCACCCTGCTTCAAGGTCAGCTTATTATATGCTTTCTTCAATATCAATACAGGTTTTAGCTTGAACTTTAAATGAATCCACGAAAGAGGAACGTGTTACTTGTTAAATCATGATATGGTTGCCCTCTATCTGTCTCTATTTGGTACAAGTAAATAATTATGATGCAGGAATATAGCTCATCTTTGCAAGGTTAAGATCATGAAAAGACACGGTGATTGGCAAGAACTCAATATTCCTAACAGGTACAGCTTTTTTGCACATTATAAGAAATAGCTTCTAAATTTGGTTCCTGAAGATATAATAAGAAGTTACTATAACGGTGTCTTTCCTTCAAAACATACAGTATAAGGTCAATTGTATGCCTTAATTTGCCAAGCTTTTCTGGTGGGCTAAATCCTTGGGGAACTCCAAACATCAGCAAAAGACGTGATGTAAGTAGTCTCAATAAAGACCTATCATTTAACTAAAAACATTTTGTTCTGATTAAACTTGATACCCAGAGAGACTTAACTGCACCTTTCGTGGATGATGGCCTCCTTGAGATTGTTGGTTTTAGAGACGCTTGGCATGGACTAGTTTTACTTGCTCCAAATGGACATGGAACGCGTCTTGCACAGGTTTGAATTAATTGCTTATGTTGTTACATGATTTCAAGGCTTAACCAACATATGATTGATCTAGTGGAAGGGACTAATCACTACAAATGGAAAATTACTCTATGTGATTATTATCGAACCTACTAAATTATTGGCAGGCACACCGTATTCGATTTGAGTTCCGTAAAGGTGCAGCTAGTGAGACTTACATGAGGATTGATGGAGAACCATGGAAACAACCTCTACCAGTGAACGATGAAACAGTGGTTGTAGAAATATCTCATCATGGACAAGTAAAGATGCTTGCTGTCCATGATTGCAGATCCAAAAGTGTCCTTGACCCTTCAACTCCAACCACTCAGGAAGCTGATGAAAGAGATAGCGACATTGAAGACAATTCTGTTGGTGCTGAGTGGAGGAAATTTGGGGCAGCAGACACATTCAAGATTCCAGACGAGGTTGACATTTCTTCTCTCAGTTAGTCAATTACACCTCGTTAACTATTCTTTGGTTTATGTGATTGTCTCAACTTTTAACCATAAAACTAAGTTTGAGGCTGATTCTTTAGTAGTTAATAGCTTTGGGATGTTTTATTGGCATGTGAAATTGAATGTCGCTCCAGTATAGCATTTCTATTAACCAAATGAATCACATTTCAATGATAAATACTAGAGAACACTGGGGAAGCTAACGCATAATATCTGATTTATATTCAGCTGGTTTTTGGTACTTGATATGGAAAAATGAAGTTTGAGGTATGTAGTCAGATACATATTACAAAAGACTAGAACTTGAACACAGAAACCAAATATCTTTGAATTGGTAAACAGAACAGAAAATACACAGTAGATTTACATTTTTCTGTACTAGCAGAACAGGGCTTGGTAAAAGAGGAACAATCAAGTTTGATCAATATGATTCTTGGAGAAATTCTTTTATTGACACGAAATTACTGTTTAAACAAAAATAATATACTGTTGCACGGAAGCTAATCGTGACAATTAACACCAGGATGGTGTCTATTCCTGGATACTTAACACTTATGTAGCCGCTATTCTTAAATCCGCCTAAATTTTGTAGATCCCAACTCTTTAGCTTTAATACTATATATATCAACTCATGTATACATCCATCTTGATACTGAGCTATGTAACAGAAATTGCACATTACCAGCCAACAGATTGGTACTCCCCCAATCATTTTGTGATAGCTTCACTAGCTTTCTGTGATGCTGCTCTTTCTTCTATTTTCTTTTTCTCCCTGAAGATAAAAAAGGTAAAACGTCACTAAATAGACACACAGTGTGAACTTTTGTTTTTTCCCTCTTAACGCGAGGAAGTTTCTTATAAGGAATTATAATCTTGTTTTATTTACTCTCACTACAAAAGTTAAAGATCATCCATGTATTACCAGACATTTGAATGTAAAGAATTATAGTATGATTGTTTTGGAGTTTTGGTCGAGTAAATTACCTGTCAACATATTCCTTTAGGAGCTCTTTTGCTTGAACCAGCTTAGAAAGCAGATTACGATAGACATCAAGGTCACGATCAACACTTTTTTTATTTACATTCAGTGCAGTGCAAAGCTGTCAAACCATTAAAGAAATGAACCATTATGTAAATAAACATGATTGTGATAAGCAAATAGAAAAACACTCACTCATAACTTTTTTATGCTATTTCTTTCTAAGAAGGCCTTGTAAGTAAAACAAAGCATTAGTGTGAGATATTCCTCTAGATAGCAAAATATGAGGCAATAATTATCCTGCGTCTAACGTATTCCTCATTTCAACAGATGATGAGTAGAAAAAGAGAACTCTATAACCCTTTTTCAACAATTTTAAGATCATTGGTGTAGCAAATTTTGAATCTATGGTCTCCTATAGTAACGCGACTGGCTAAAGCAATAACAATGGTGTACCTCCCAATTCCTATGAAATAGGAAACACTTTAAGACATGCTACGTGCAATGATACTAATATTTACACTAGCAAAAAATCTGGAGAATTTTTTGTTACCTTTTCTAAAAAGGTTGGTTCAGTAGCATTTGATAATTCGAGAAGGCGGAAGAGACCAACTGCAAAGAATCGACTGTAGCTGAAACTTCCATTGCTCCCTGCTCTTTGTGCAATGTCCTTGAGAATGCCTTCAACTTCTCCTTCCCTGGATGTAAAATCTACTAATGAACTGGCAGATTGAGCCCGAGCCCATTCTTCTAATTTTTGTGCGTCGGCCCTGCAGTATGAAAATTTAGCTTTAGGATACCGCACTGCCCACCTCAATCAGAGACCAACATCCTTCAATAGAGTAGTTTTAATATTCACATAGAAAGGTTAATATTTCAGATCAACTGCACTTCAAATGAATTTCAGATACATTCAAATTTAACAGGAAAAAATTAATTGGAAAAACACAAAATAGCTATCATATCATTTATTTATAAGAGAATGTTTTAGACGTGCCTATATCGAGTAGGATCCTCATTCAGAGACTCGATATAAGCTTTGAAAATGGCGTCTCGGTCCTCGTCACTTGGGTATCCATCCATAAGTCGATCATACACGGTAACAAAACCAAGTGCAAACACAGCATCATACCGGTATGACTTCTTGTACCTCACCAAATGCTGCTGTACTATCAGCTCTTGTAATACGGTGTTGTATATACTCGGAATTGGCCTCTTATATGATTTTAAGAAATTTGACTTTGTCTCAGACACAGTAGGCACATCTGTAAAATCCATAGAATTATTCAAAAGGCAAAGCTAGACTTACATTCAATCAGTCAATTTATTAAAATCGATCAAATATCTAAATTGTGTGTGTTACTACTAGATTTTTTTTGAAAAAAGAAAAAAAAAGGTGCCAACTTTCTTCATCAAATTAAATAGAGAAATGCAAATTGTGAGGAACACTAATAAAACAAAAATTAGTAAAAATGAGATTTGCCTGTGGCAGTGGACATGCAATGAACTACCATAGGAGAACTTGCGCTGGAGCTTCGAAAATTACACGAACCGTACGACAAACGTAACTTGAAGACATCCAAATTCAACCCTAAGTAATTGCTAATGGACGGATATGTGAATTTCCTGTCCGAGGATTGAACTCTCGCAGTAAGATAAACTGAAGTCACTGCCGCCATTACTCAATGAATTTGAATTTCTGTTTTTTATTCTGGAAATGAGATCTCAGAGTAGAAAACGATTTTCCATTTACGCGGAAGGAAGAAAGGGAAATGAAACAGAGGGGACTGGATATAAAGAATACATTATCTGGGTGAGGTTTTTGGAATTTCTTAATGATTTGAGATGTCAGGTGGCAACCAATCAGCACTCGACACGTTTGTTGCTACTTGTGATGCTGATTTATCGTTGCCCTCCTTTTATTTTCTTTAAGTTTATTCTAAAATGCTACTTGGTAATAATTTCATTTTAATCCAATTATGTACGAGTCCTATGGTTCCGTGCGTACCCCTGTTTTCCGAAAGGGAATCATATTTCTTAAGTATTTGATTGATTAGATGGTTAATAATTATTCAATATTCCCAGTGGTTTAAGTGGAGACCAAAATATGAGGTAAGTAAAGAATAGAATTTATGTGTGAAAAATTAATAGCATCGATATATCATATTTTGGACCTTCCTAATTGAAATTTAAGACTAGTCAAAACAACTTTAATAATTGAACTAATCGACCATAACGTTTAGGTAAACATGATGATTTTTGTGTTCCCTACGATTCCATACTAATCAAACTTAACTAATCTACCACAACATTGAGATGTTGATAGGATCGTTTTCGGGTAAGTCATCCTCATTGACATCATACTTAAACTTGATGAAGTATGCTTAAATCAATAACCCGCATCCATGTGGAAGTCTCTGAGGCTATAGAACCCGACCTCTCGTGCATCTGCTAGATCAAAAGAATTTTCCACATGGTAGCTCAAATGATCGAACATGTAATCATTAGACGATTATGCCCTCCAGGTCAAGCGAAATAACCAAACACTCCAACATCCACATCTCATTCGAAATAGTTAGATACGCGCTTAGTACTCTACGACTACTTCGATGCAACTCGGATTCATCTATATCTTCAAATTAAGCATCATAGGATCTTAGCTAGAATCGTATCTCGGTAAGCCTTATTGACCTTCTTGTTGGAGTATCTCCAAAATAGGAAGTGAGTCACTGGGAGAACTTGTCGCACATTGGGATGACAGTTTATGGAGTATTAATAAGTGTAAAATTGTAGAGTTTGTTCAATGAAGAAAAATTGGTCATGCCTATAAATAATATCTTCACCAAATTACTTAGAGCATCTTCAATAACACATTGTATATTTGGTCATTCATATCAGTTATACATAGTGAACAATGTTTTAGCTATCCATTTCAATAATCATCATCCAAAATTTACATATCTATTATATTTTATTCTCCAACATAAATGATATTTTATTACATTGTAAATGTCATATATTTTAATGATTATATTAAATATGATAAATTATTAAATAATTTTTTATTTGTGAAATAAATGGCTTTAAAATTTAAGTTATTTTGAAGTTGTAAGTTTATTCAGTTATTTGTAATTCACTTTATCGATAAAGTTTTTTATCTAATAAATTAAGCATCTTAATGTATTCTAATTCCTCAATAAAATGAAATAAACAAAATTCAAAATAAATTTATATATAAAAACTTAAAATGAAATACAGAAAATATAAAATGAAATACGTGACATCATTCTACTAACAAAAATAAAATAAGCTAGCCTACATCATTCTTCTGATAATTTATTCCTTCAAATTATTAATTTATTGAGGTAAATGTCCATGTATAAATATACATGGCAACCATATATACAAGTTCAAAAGGGTTTATACATAGCCTATGTATATATATAAGACATTGTTGAGGAAATGTTTTTTATTTGGTTATGTATAATTCATATTTTAGCTCTTACAAGTAACAAAAGAAAAGAAAAGAAAAAAAAAAGCACTGATGTGGATGCTCTTATACACCTTTCAAATAGGATAAATGTATAGGAGTAATACATATAACAGGTTCCAGTTCGTCTTATAAAACTTAGTCATTTGTATTATAACGCAATCCGAATCTTCAATTTTTAACTTTAATATTTCTTGGATGGGTTAATGACAATACATCCTTATGATTATCATAATATTAAATAAAATTTCTATATATATATATATGATTTGAAATATAGCAATTTATCCTTTGAAAATTTTCAGCCTTCAGAATAAATTGAATAAACAACAATAATACCCTTTTTTATGTGGATCGATTTACTCCCTAAATAGTAATTTCGTCTTTTCACACATACATTTTACGGGTACTTTCATATTTAAATGAGTGAGATAAACTTTTCAATTTATAAAGATAAATTGCTCTTTTAAAAATATCACGGGAGAGTAAATTCAGTGAATAAATTTCCATGAACCCTCCTGTGTTTGATAGTCTCCGTTAACGAATAATAGCTTACCGATCTTAAATTACCACTTGCAGCTATATATGACATGTAAATTTGTTGGTCTTATCCACCAATCTTAATTTAATATGTTTTCTGGTTTTGCTCCAATGTCCGCGGAAGTAACATGCAATGCAACTGTCTGTGCAACCAATCTCTTCGTGATCTGTGTTACTTTCATTTAAGAAGAAAAAATAAAATCTGTAATTAGAGATGAGTTGTTGAGTGATAGTAATTAGTAAACAAAATAAAATCCTTTTTTTTTTTTTTATTTCCCTAAAGGGTTAATAGATAAATCAATTGCAAATTGCACTTAGATTAGTGGTGAAATTAGTGATAAGCTCGAATCTACTTGCTAATCTGCATCTCTACTTTCTCTGGCAAAGTGGAGTACCTTCAAACAACAAGCTAATTAAAAATGTTTCACTTTTTCATCATTATGCCTTTCATTTTGACATTTACATATAAATATGTATTTAAATTAACTTGGCACGTTCATAAAGTGTATATGTGAGTCCACTAAATTCTAAATCAATACACTTCAATTCATAAATTTGTGTTACACCAAATAAGACACTAAAGTGAGATAGAAGTTGATACATTATCGATATGTGTGAACCTTCAATATTTGTTTAAGTACAAATATGATATTGAGACTCATTATAAATATGTTGATCATATTGTGTATATCCAGTTCAATTCCACTCTTCACCTCTCAACTCTCAATCTCTGCCAACTCATATCAATTTGATTAAAGCAAAGGAGTGTTATTACAAGAAACCTCTTTTAATTTTTATGTTTTGAAATGGATATGATATTGAGTGATGGAAAGAGAACAATGATGCAGACAAAAGAAACAAGAAGAAGAATCTGCAAAGATGAAGAAGCCAACAAAACTACACTACAAATAATTAGTCACTCTGTTGATCATAGTACTAATTGCTATCATGAACAGGTCAGAACCCTTTCTTCATCTGTAGCTGCAGCTAAAGAAGCAAATGACAAGAAGCTTAATCGGGCTGAATCGTCCCTCCGAACTGTTATGTTTTTGAGCTGTTGGGGACCTAATTAATTAATCAACTTAACTAACACTTTCTATGGGATTTGATTCATTTTCTACTACGTCAATCTTTGTCATCTTTCCTTTCCCTTTTATTTATATATGTACTCGCGCGTATTTTTATATATATGCTTTCAATATATAGCACATATCAAAATACAGAAAATGGCTATAACTTGATAAAGATAACTATATATGTGATCATGTGGAATTATAATAAAAAGAGATAGATACCATCTGCCAAGTACAATAGAAGCTATATATAAGCTGTAAATTCCCAATGTGGAACCTACGATTGTTCACAAATGAAGTAGATATATATACCATATTTCGTACCACTTATGTGGTACCCATGTTAATGTCGACCCATCTAATAAAGACTGATCAAAATCCTCGACCATGAACCGGTGGTTAAATATGGCACAACCTCCGAGCCCCTCTGTATGTCACTCACTCGATCTTTGCAATTGAGAGCTCAAATTAGAGTTTAAGAGCCTAACTAAGAAAAACTTACTTGGATCGATTAACCGCCCTGGGCCCATCATTGACTTGCCGTGAAATAATCAACCAGGCATATCAATGCTAGGCCATTCGACCATCAGGTGGGGAGTAGATCCAATGCTCCAGATCAAAAGGACCCATGTACTAATTCTAGTTTTCATTTACCCTCGATATTTAAGGAAAACTACTAAACACTCCAAGATCCGTGTCTATTTTATTCAGGTCGATCTGGATAAAAACTGTCTGAACGATCGGTTCGTATAAATGTCCCAATAATTACTCCCTTAATAATTACTAAGAATGTACTCACTTATATATACTATGATTTCTAGCTAGCTCCATCAGCCGGTCGATCTTCCTAAAGTGTTGACCAAGTTCTTTTTATAAAAACTTGGAGATTCATGGACCTTTGACTTTGACCGGTACACCCGAGAATTTGTTCAGTAGTCCGCTTTAGTGTTTGGAGATAACCGCACCATGTGCATTGTGCAAATCGGAAAAATGTTACAACTAATTGAATGTATGACCAAATTAGATATATACTATATGTCTATGAAACAAAATGAATGATCAATGATACATAGATAGATACCATTCTAACAAAATATATGAAAGACCAATTTAAGAAGTCCAACACAACATACATAAATTTTAATTTTGAGAGAATATTTAATCAAACATGATTATTAATTAGAATTTGGTCCCCAACAAATGAGATGCATAACATTCTCATCTTTCTGTGCCTTCCTCATCAGCCTTCGCTTTTCTTCGCAATTGAAACTTGATTCCGAAAAATTCCGAACGTGATTGCCATGATTCTGGTGAGAAGGAGAAGGAGATTTCATTAATCCTTTGGAGTTGTGATCTTTATTTAGCCCTTGATGAAATGTTCTCATCCACACCCTACTCATAACGTGCCTTAAGCTCATTTTCCCAAAAATCTCAGTCTCTAGGAATATTGTTTCTGAATTTGATGATGGCCAATTAATGTCTCAATTTTTCTTGCAGGGTACGAAAGATTTATTACTAGCTAGGGTATTTAAAGTAAAGTTGTTCATATATAGGTTGGGTCATTTTTACCCAACCCGATTTGAATCAATTAATTAATGTTTTTCTTCAAGTTAATTTGTAGTTATTGATGGATCGGGATTGTAACCAAAAACCCATTCTCACTAGTATGTTGAGTTTGGGCCAAATTCTTTATGATCAAACGAATTCTTTAATCTTTATATTAATTTAGTAGTACGGCCAAGTGAGCCGAGTCTACCTGAAATTTAATGGTTCTTCCCGAATAATTGAATTGGGCTGAGATTGAGTTATTTTATAAATTAAAAAATGAATTTGAGAAATAAATATTTTATACACCACTTATTATTGGTATTAAACATAATAATATGGAAGTTCTGTCCCATAATTTTTACTTAACTAGCTATGATGTGAAGTCAAATTTGTTAATATTTTAAATAAGTGATTTATTAAGTTGATTTTTTTATATTTAAAACGTTTTAAAAGTAATAGTATATGTGATGTAATATAATATTATCAATAATAGCTATGAAGTAATTGTGTAAGATTTGTATATTATAGTGTATTAAGTAAATTAGTCAATTTATACATGCTTCAACCATTCATAAGTTTTTATATGTCGATTGAGTAAATTCGAAGTACGAAAAGATGCATGAGCCAAATTTAATTAAACATCGGATTTGAATCTATATATAGCTAAGAAATTCATTTGAGTTTGAGCAATTTAAAGTTCCGCTCACAAGGTTGATTAACATCTCTACAGTTTATTAACTCACTATATCAATTTGTAGTCTTATTATCTCAGTAGCTACATACTATGGTTAAATATAACTTCTCCATTCTAAAGTACCAATTACCCCTAAAGTATTACATTTAATATTTATCCTATTCACTTTTTATTATAGTCAAAGTTACAGGTTTTCTATCCAAATTACCCTTCCCTATATATGCAAATTATTGATTTAACATCACACCAAATTTGCTCTTAACATCGAATTATATTATTCTTGATGAATTATTTTGGTACTTAATTATTCAAAACAAACTTCTTATTATGATTTCAACAATTAATATATAGTTATATTCATTATTATTTCACCGGATATATATAAGTATATAAAAAGAAGGATAACCTAAGCAAAAAAAATTAACTTTGACTACCACAAAAAAGGAGGGGTAACTATTTCAAGTAACACTCGTATATTTAGAGGGCAAACAAGAAATTAAGATATTCGAATAATATAATTTACAGCCATATTTTATTCTTCTCCAAGGAGGTAAATATATACAAGACTAAAGGGTTCTATTCTAGGAAGATATATACATAATATTCCTACTGATTACAAAAAATATTCCTATTGATTTTCTTATATACAATTAGAGATTTGATTTGATTTAACCAAATCTCGTATGCCAACACCCTCCCTCAAGTTGGTGCGTAGATATCTATCATGCCCAACTTGTTAATAACCGCATGAAAGACTCTTCCCGAGACTGCTTTCGTAAGAATATCTGCGATTTGATCTTCGGATTTGACGAATGGAAACTGAATAGTCCTTTGGTCCAACTTTTCTCTTATGAAATGACGATCTACTTCAACGTGTTTAGTGCGATCATGTTGTACTGGATTTTCTGCAATTTGAATTGCAGCTTTGTTATCACAAAATAAGCTAATAGGTCTTGAATCCTCAATTCCAAGGTCCCCTAGAACTCTCTTAATCCACAACAACTCACATAGACCATGTGCCATTCCTCGAAACTCTGCTTCCGCACTTGAACGAGCCACGACCTTTTGTTTCTTACTTCTCCAGCTAACAAGATTACCTTCAACAAATGTAAGGTAACCTGATGTCGATCTTCTCCTCAACTGATCTCCAGCCCAATCAGCGTCAGTGTAACCTTCAATGGTGGGTGCTTCATTCTTCGAGAACAATAATCCCTTCCCTGGAGCACCTTTCAAATATCTCAAGATTCTGTACACTGCATTCATGTGTTCTTCCGTTGGTGCATGCATAAATTGGCTCACGACACTCACAGCATAAGCAATATCCGGCCTAGTGTGAGTCAAATAGATCAATTTCCCTACTAACCGTTGATAACATCCTACATTCGTCAAACTTTTATCTGAAGAAGCTTCAAGTTGATGATTTACCTCCATCGGTGTTTCAATGGGCTTGCAATCTAGCATCCCAGTTTCAGTTAGCAAATCCAGTACGTACTTTCGCTGGGAAAGAGAGATACCTTTTCTTGATCTTGAGACTTCAATTCCTAGAAAATATCGCAATTGTCCTAGGTCTTTCATTTCGAACTTGGTGGCCAAGTATTTTTTTAGCTTCTCAATTTCTTCAGGATCATTACCAGTCAAGATCATGTCATCGACATACACAATCAATGCTGTTACCTTTCCATGTTTGTGCCTAATAAATAAAGTATGGTCAGCGTTACTTTGCCTATAGCCAACCGACTTCATTTCTGATGAAAACCTCCCAAACCAGGCTCTCGGTGACTGCTTAAGTCCATATAAAGATCTTTTCAGCTTACATATCTTGCCTTTATGTATGAACCCTTGCTCAACTCCTGGTGGAATATCCATATACACATCTTCTTCCAAATCACCGTTTAGGAAAGCATTTTTTACGTCAAATTGGTGTAAAGGCCAATCTCGATTTGCTGCAATTGATATGAGAATGCGTACAGTGTTGAGCTTAGCTACAGGCGCGAAGGTCTCTTGATAGTCGACTCCATACTTTTGTGCATATCCCTTTGCGACTAACCTTGCTTTGTACCTGTCAATGCTTCCATCCGCTTTAAGCTTCACAGTATATACCCATTTACACACGATTGCCTTCTTTCCTTTAGGCAAAGATACCAACTCCCAAGTTGAGTTTTTGTGTAAAGCCTCTATCTCTTCATTCATTGCTTTCGCCCACCTTGGATCTGCTAATGCTTCCTGGACACTTCTAGAAATATATACTTTGGATAATTGATCGACAATTAGAGCATATGAATTCGATAACATATGGGTAGAAGTGTAGTTAGTAATGGGATATTTGGCATTAGCTTTTATATCGGGTTCATATTGTTTCTTTGGAACACCTCTATTCAATCTTACAGGAAATCGGGGAGAAGGATAATTTTCACATGATTCTAATTCATTCAAAGTGGAGTCGAGAGTTACCTGGGGTGCAATATTACTTTGAACATTCTGGGAAGGCTCCTCAGTTGATGGTGTTAATACGGGTTCTTCCGAGGCATCTTCATTATCTTCTTGTACCTTATCATTCTCCGATATAGCTGGCAAGTCTAATGTGTTTATGCTAGGTTGATAAGCGAATGCGTTTTCCGTATTCAAAAAATTTTCCATTGCTTCCAACTCTAGGAATTCAACTCCAGTGCCTTTTGTATTGAGCTCAACCTCTTTGCCCAAATTCTCCCTCGGAAGAGATGAGCTCGATACTACCCCTGAGTATGGTTCTGTCTCGCGGAATGAAACATCTAAGTTGACATGCAACTTCTTATTATGTGGATCATAACACCGGTAGCCCTTCTGAAAATCTGAATATCCAACAAACACACACCGTTTCGCACACGGGTCCAATTTATTTCTCAAAACTTTGGGAATGTGGACATAAACCGTACACCCAAATACTCTCGGTTCGAGGTTTGGTAGATGTGAAATTGAGAAAAAAGATTGTAACTTATGTTGGGGAGTTTGGAAGTCGATAACCCGAGAAGGAACCCGATTGATAAGGTAGACAGCTGATTTTACGGCCTCCCCCCAGTATATTCGTGGCATGTTCATTCCAAAGAGAGATGCACGTACTACTTCCATAATCTGTTTATTCTTTCTTTCTGCCAAACCATTTTGTTGCGGTGTGTATGTGCAAGAAGTGTGGTGTCGTATGCCTAGATGGCTAAGATATTCTCCAAACGAAGCATCCATGAACTCCTTAGCATTGTCAGACTGCCAAATTCGAATTTTTTGTTGGTATTGGGTGCGCACCATGTTATAGAACTCCTTAAATGCCATACATGCATCACTTTTTTTATGGAGTAAAGATACCCACGTTACCCTAGTGCATTCATCAATGAAAGTGATAAAATAACGTGCTTTTGCAATAGATGGAACCTTTGCAGGCCCCCATATATCAGAATGTATAACACCAAAAGGCTCTTTGCATTTATTCAAACTTGGTAAATAAGGAATTCGATGACTTTTTGCCAGTTCACATATATCACATCTAAAATCAGAAACATCTAAATTAGAAAATAAATTTGGTCGAAGTTTATTAAGATAACCAAAAGAAATGTGTCCGAGTCTCCTATGCCACAACCACATATTTGCTCGAGCCTTCTCAACCTCATTTGTTTGACATGCTTTGCTGATTTCTTTTCCCCCTTCCTTAGTCAATTCCAAGTAGTAAAGCTTTCCCCGTTTAACACCATAACCAAGAGTCTTCCGGGTCAGAATGTCCTGAAAAACACAAAATAGAGGCCAAAACGCTACAGTGCAATTAAGAGATGAGGTGAGTTGGCTAACAGACAAGAGATTGCACTCAAGCGATGGAACCACCAAAACAGTATCAAGTTTCAAAGTATTGGATAGAACAACTGATCCTTCTCCAATGATAGGAGAGGTAGTACCATTTGCAGTGGAGATAATAGACTGAGAGGATGAATGTATGGTTTGCAGTATGTTAGAATCTTTAACCATATGATCAGATGCTCCTGTGTCAACAATCCAAGTACTATTTCTAGAAGTGACAGAAAATACACCTGCCTTACCGAAACTACCTGGTTGAGCTACGTTAGCTGTAGGATGTGAGTTTTCCTCATGAGTTGAGCGAGCATCTCCTTGTATGGCCACCGCTGCTCTGCCAGTAATGTTCTTTCTTGGTTTTTTCGAGAAATCCCACCAATCCGGATATCCGATAATCTCATAACACTTTTGTTTCGAATGCCCTGTTTCACCACAATGACTACAAACAAAGTTATTAGTTTTACCAGATGGTAAGTTATTTCGTCCTTTGCCATTAGGTCCTTGGGAGTTTCAGTGAGCCACCATAGCCGAGCTTTCTGGTACTGGTCGGGAACCTTCCATGATTTGTCTTTGTTGTGCTTCCCTTCTTATATATGCATACGTACTCTCCAAGTCCAACTTTGGATCTTTTCGTAAAATCTCTCCACGAACTTGGTCAAATTCAGGATCAAGTCCACTCAAGAATATGTGGACTCGTAGTCTCGCCATCATTGAATGTGTATGTATAATCTCTTCAACCGATTCCTCCTGCATGTTCATTCGATGATCGATTTCCTGAAATATTGCAACTAAATCATTATAGTAGGTAGACAAAGGTCTACCATTCTGCGTGGTGGTGAAAGACTTTTGATTCAACTCAAATAGACGAGTCTCATCTGATCCATCGTAAAAAGTTTTTGCAACAGCCTCCCATATCTCCTTAGCTGTGGGCAATCGAATAAAACGATGCATCAGATGAGGGCTCATTGAATCAATGAGCCAACTCTTAACTCTGTGGTTATCAGTAATCCATGTTGCGTAGCTTGGATCGTTGGGTGCTGGTTTTGCTATTTCTCCTGTAAGGTATCCGATTCTATTTCGTGCTCCAATACGCATTTCCATCAGTTGAGACCATAATGAAAAATTTGTTTCATCAAGTACAATACCAGTTGGAAAAGTTGAATTATCCTGTTGGACTATAATTGGTGGTGGTAGGTTATTTGATGTAATTGGAATGATAGGATTAAGATTTGTGGGTGGGGTACTGTTCGGGTCTCCCATTTGAATTCAAGTAGAAATAAATTTTCAAGGTTTAAAAAATTTTTGACTCTGTATTACGGGTACAGATGGAGGCTGAAAAACGAGAGAGAAAGAGCTTCGACCTGCTCTGGTACCATGTAGAAATTAAGATATTCGAATAATATAATTTACAGCCATATCTTATTCTTCTCCAAGAAGGTAAATATATACAAGACTAAAGGGTTCTATTCTAGGAAGATATATACATAATATTCCTACTGATTACAAAAAATATTCCTATTGATTTTCTTATATACAATTAGAGATTTGATTTGATTTAACCAAATCTCGTATGCCAACAACACTATAATATAATTGTTCACAACTTAGGAGAAATCCTTATAACGAGTAGAAATTGTAGAAGAAATTAAACATTATGTAGGAAACATGAAAGATCCTAGCTAGTTTCTCTCAAGAAAAGAAGAACATATCATCTATTGATCGATCTTACATTAATTTACATATATATATAGCAGCACTATTTGACAGTGGTAGCAAATAGAAACCCAACTTAATTAATTTACATTTTTTTAAAACTTAACTTAGACACCAAATTAACTACTTGTACCATGTACACTAGCTAGTTTATTACTTCAACACCCAGGAAATAAGTTGAACGACTTTCTCCGCCTTTTCTGCTTCCTTCGTTCTTCTCGTCATCATCTGATCACCATCCACACAATTATTAGCGGCGGTATCCTTTTCCCCGGCCTCCTTCCTTGCGGCGCCGCTTATAATCGGCCACTTGACACGGCCACGATTACCGGATTCCCGCGGAGAAGATTCCATGTTGGAAGTCATCAACCCTTTAATTTAATTTAATTTCTTGCACAAAATGATGGATGCCCTTAATTATTATGCAAAATAATACTCCCTCCGTCCCATTTTAATTGTCGTTTTAGAGAATTTTTTTTGTCCCAAATTATCTGTCACTTTAGAGTTTCAATGCACTATTAATGACATATTTTCCCATTTTGCCCTTTGCTTTTTATTACTCCAAGAAAGATAGAAAGAGAAAGATAGAGAGAATAAGAGAAAAAAGGAAGAGAGATAATGTAAGGGTATTTTAGGAATATCATTTGTTTTTTCCTAAAATTGAGGCAATTAAGTAGGTGCCTTAATATGTGTGAAAACACCTAAAACGACAATTAAAATGGGACGGAGGGAGTATATACTAGCAAGTATTAATGAAGAGTGGCTAATTAAAAAGCACAGAATAATAGTAATAGTAAATATGAGTTGGGATCCGACACTAGAGGTGTTAACCGATTTTGATCTTGTGTTGGGATCTCTAGCTAGTGGTTACTACTACATATATTATGGGTCGATCTCTATTTATTGATGAATTAAAGGTGTACTTTTTTATTAAATTAAAATTACATATACCCCAATTGGAAGGACACGTGTTGCGTGGGACACTGGAATGAGTGAGTGAATCTGTGTTGTATATTCAATGGTTCTATCGCAAAACCAAGGGGCTGTGCCTGTAGCCACAGGTTTTAGATTTTTTATTCTTAATAATAATATCTCTTACCACAAGTTCTTCCCAAAAATTGGTGGTTTTCTAGCTCCTGATTTCTCTCCAAGTAAAATAATTCATGTTTATTTGACTTTATATATATTTTTTTAAGCAAATAGATAATGCATTAAATTAAACGAAATAAAAAAAAATGTTTGTTACAAATATTGAAAAGTTCGTTCGGATCACCAAAAACATTAAATAATCTAGGCAAAATTGCAAAAATCGTCCCAAATTAATCTCTGATTTTGAATTTTCGTCTCAAACTATTTAATTTGGCGAATTTAATCCCGTAATTTAATATTTTTTTGGAATATTGTCCCACCATAATTATAAGACGGAATTGCGCATTTGCCGATGAATTATCACATGGCTGCTTAAGTGTCATGACACGGTAAATTTTAACATGAATAATTATATAATATTGCAGAGTTCGTCCCAAATTAATTACAAGATTGAACGTCATTTTCATTAAATTAGAAATTTAATATTGGGACTAAATTCATACAAAATGGTAAATTATGAGACGAAATTTGACGAGTTGATATAATTTTGGACGAAAAATCAAAATTAGTAATTAGTTTGGGACGATATTCCAAAAAAATATTAAATTACGGGACGAAATTCGCCATATTAAATAGTTTGGGACGAAAATCCAAAATCAGTGATTATTTGGGACGATTTTTGCAATTTTGCCGATAATCTAATTAAAAGATTTGCCCCATTTGATAAAGTTGTGAGTCTCGTTCTTAAATCTTGATATTAATCCCTCTAAGGTTGATCTTAACTCTTTTCTCGTTAGCCATCATCCGACGAAGCCACATTTGAACCTGATTTCACACAAGGATAAGTACCCAACAAATCTCACCCATCCTTCCTAACTGAGAAGACGATTTTCCACAAAAAAAAAAAAACTAATTTATACCTACCAACAAGTGATTGATGCAGTGGAATTCTACCGAGAAGTCTAAAAAATGATTAACTTTGGTGTAAGACCTGAATATCCTTGAAAAAGAAAAAAACTACTTTCTTAAGATTTGATTTGGTACTACAATGGCAGAATTTCGGATTCTCTCTCCTCAACCGATATGATTAATGAGGAATAATGCTCAATTTCATATATTTAAATTTTGATCAGCATTAGTTTTAATAAACAATCAAAACCAATAGGTGATTGGTCTAGTGGAAATAACTAGTCACTACAAAGTAGCGAACTCAGGTTCGAATCCCTGTTGGGAGAGGTACTCACTTAAACTGCCCGACCCGCCTCGAAAGGGATTAAACCCTTGGGAAACAAAAAAAAATAATCAAAAGATAACTATGGATTAAATTTCAAATAATTAAATTAAAATCAAATATATATTATTTTCAATCTACATGTAAAATTAGACTGAAAATTTAATCAAGTCTTCAACCAGAATAGAATATAAACGAAAATAAAATATACAATATCATTACCTAAATACTAATTTAAGAGCAACTGTATTTTTTTTAAATACACTTATCATCAATTATTACATCCATCAGATATTATTTCAATAACCGTCGAAGTACAAATAATTTCAAATAAAAAATCACTATCAAATACTAATACTAAACTAGAGGAATGTAGGAGTTGAATCATGAACTTCTTGGCACCTATGCTTTGGGGAACTTATTTTTGAGTTTCCGGAGCTAGTTCACAAAATATTACTAGTACTCCAATTTAATGTTTGGTTAGAGATTTGGAGTCAATCTTTTCGTTTAAAAGCATAAAATATTAATGTATCAAAATAGTAACGAGTAATTAATGATTAATCATCCGTTGATTGTCATTGTCAATAAACCTAAAAACAAGAAATAGTGAAAGGGTACAAATGTCATTTGGACAATGACATGAACATTCATACAAAATTACAAATACAATACCACCGGCCGCTCCGCCCACAAGAAAAAGTGAAATCCAACTTCCAAAACCACCGGAAAAATCTTGAAGCCCACAGACAACATGATACTCAATACTAGTATTTATTATATATATACACTTCTTACTCTTTCTTCATCAATCAATCATAGTACTAACATATTTCATCTAACTCTTCCCAAAAGTCAATAATAAATAACCAAATCTCTACAAAATTATCTTTAATATCAATATTTTTCCTCCAAAATACAAATTCGTGAAGAATGAATTCAGGAAGAGCATGGACTGGCGTGGGGGCTGTGGAAGCACTTAAAGATCAAGGCTTTTGCAGATGGATTCAACAGCATACGACAAAGAACAATGCCATCAAATCATTTTCACAAGCCAAGAACAAATTCTCGAAGAGTAATTTTGATAGTAACAAAGCAGAGGAGGAATCACTTAGAAAAGTTATGTATTTGAGCTGTTGGGGTCCTAATTAATTAGTTGAAGAATTAAAGAAAATTAACTGTAGATTTATTCGGTACTTGTTCATATAATTAGTACAATGCCAAACAGCTAGCTTTGTAATCTATTTGCATTGAGAAAGACAAAGGTATATATATATGTATCAAAAATCAATGATGAACTTATCAAAAAAAAAAAAAAATCAATGATGAGTTTGCCAGTTTGGGTGTTTGTTTATCACAGACTTAAAATTGTGTGTGTGTGTGTGTTTATCTTGTGAACTTTAATTACACTATATGAACTGAAGTTTCTGCATCAGAGATTAGTCTTTGAAGTAATCGCCGACAACAAATGCATCACTCTTCAGAAAGGGCCCGTTCTCATGGATCAGGGCCCAGTTCATTTGGATATGGGCTCGGTTTTGTTTGGTTTAGGTCTTAAAAAAGTTTATTATGATGACCATGGATCAAAATTTCGTTTCGATTGTATGTTTCGGTCAATCAAATATTGGAAACTTTTCGTGATTTTTCCTAAATTTAGAAAAATAACATAGTTTAAGGTAAACAAATAGTTTTGATATTACATCTTGTTTTTGTTTCGCTTGATTAAAAAACGAAATTTTTTGGGTATTTTCGACGGAAAAGATGAAAATTTTGATCCATGATGACTCATTTTAAGTCTAGCCTTGTCAACGGGATAGAATTCGGGTCGGATCTTCAAAATTACCATCAAATCCAAATTAGGCGGATATCTGAGATTCATTAACACTTTCAAAAGTAAATCTTCTTCCTTTAATTTACCCACTAATAGTACAAAACTTGAGCGGATGATGGATTTGGTACTACTGATTCTATGTAATAAATATTTTAATAGGAAGTTTAATGCCCAATAATTAATAATACAATATTTTTTTATGAATATTTCATATAATAATTTCCCTCAAAATTATCGTAACGGGAGCATCTTGCTTTTTGTCCCTTGATTTAAACCTTTTAAAATAGTTGGTAATATTTGTATAGAACTCAAGATCTAAGATATTTGTTTCTTAAATATAGGACTCAATCTACTAGTAGTTAACTATAGCTTGCCGTGAACTATAATCCACAAGTTAATTCACCTACCTTTTCATGCTTGAGTAGAATTTGCACGTTGGGTACCAATACAGCAAATTAGAAAGGGCCACGACTCTCTCTCTCTCTCTATATATATCCTTCCTTGGTTTGAATTATGTATCCGAGTTTGAAATGATGTTTATATTTGTTTTGATTTTTCAACAAGTCGAATTCAAAACAAGCTTTATCGAGTGAGTAGCTTTTGATATTTTTAAGTATATTTTATCGATTTTTAACGTATACTACAACAAAAATAGTTTTTGATAGCATTAAGCAATAAAATTTTAAAGAAAATGTCACAAAAAATAAATTTAGTTATATTTTTTAAAAATATCAGGAATTAAAAACGTTAGTTATACTTTTAAGCTAAGACATGAAAGTGGTACCTTCAAGATTTTAATAAATTAAGATAAAAACAGAAAAGTGGTACCTTCAAGATTTTAGGAATGCAAGGACAAAAATAATAAATGTAAAATGTCAATTGCCAGATATATAGGGTGTAAGTGGATGAGTTTTGGTCCGGTCTTACGGGTTTCGCGAGATCGAGCCAAAACCTTTTCAAATGAGTTTTCGCCAAACCCATAAAACCTTTAAAAATCTATTCAGAAACTCACACTCAAACTCTTTAAATCTATAAAACATTGATTTGACACCTACCACCTATTTTTTCTCCCAAATCTCACTAAAAAAGACATTGGTTTGACACCTACTCCCCAAAACTCCAACATCCAAACACAATTCAAATGGGGTTTCAATTTATTCAAACCACAAAAACCCAACATCCAAAAGTCATCCAAATGAGGTCTCAAATATTTTGTCGAAACCACTCAAACCATTTAATTTAATTCGAGATCCATGAAATCGAATCAAAACCCATCCAAATAGACCCATAATTCTTAATTCCTTGCCAATTAAATGAATTATTTAAAGAGAAGCGTGCAATAAATGAATGTAACGACTATACGGCCACTACTCTAGTCAATGCTTGAAACTTAAATTTTATAATAGGCTTCAGCCTAAAAGAAAATTGATGTTGGGACAATATAAGGGATTTTTTTGCAAATCACCCTCTGTAAAAATATTTAATTTCGCACTTTCTCTCCTATGATTGAAAAAACGAGATAGTGCCCTCTAGAAATTAATTAGTGAGTGCACTTTGCTCCCTGATCAATATTTTATTGGATTTCAAAGGGTAAAACTACAAATTTGGGATTTAGAGCAATAATTTTCAATTTTTTGAGAGGCTAAGTGCACAAAATACTATTAATTTAAGTTATTAGAATATTAACATTTGAAAGCACATTAATTCATTACCTTGATAATCACATTTTAATCTAATTTAGTCATATAACATATTATTTATTCTAATTGTTTTACTAACAAATTTCTTTGATTTGATTAAAACAAGTTTAGTACATAGATGATTTATTTGTATAAATAAATAAATAGGAGTAATGAAAATTTCGTTAAAAAAAACTTCTAAATTAGATTTTTCGTACAAAAATATAATTAAATATTTTTTTAATTTTTTATTTTTTCAAATTGTAAGTCACATTTGGATATTTTAAAATTTTGTGCATTTAACCCTCTAAAAGTTTTTTGTTATTGCACCAAAACCCCTGAGTGATTTTTTAGCCTTTGAATATTACTTAAATATGATCAAAGGGCAAAGAAAATTTATGTCAACTTCTAGTGGGCATTGTCATATTTTTTTAATTATAGGGGGGAAAGTACAAAAATTAAAAAATATCGGGGGTGGCGTGCTAAAATTCCAAAATATAAAACACAAATTAAGCTCCATCTTACGTATTATATATACATATTAATATTACTTCGTACCTAGCTATATACCAATATGTGAATGGTCTAATGAAAAAGACTAGTCACTATAAAGTAACGAATTCATGTTCGAATACCTATTGAAATAAGTTCCTATTTAATGTGTTCGACGCGCTTCGAAATGAATTAAATAACAAAAAAAAATTGTACCTAGCTATATACATAGAAATTCTGGAAAATGAGCATTGTAATTTGTAAGTAACATATGTAAAGAAAAGAATTACTCCACAATTTAAGGAACAAGATCCGTTTAAAATGAGATTTTGAGGGATGAAGAGCACATGAGATAGCATTTATCATGGTGGCACGTGTCCCATTAAATTTAAGTTAAAATAATTTACGTTTTCAAGACAAATTTACCCTTTTTAATGAGTGAATTTCAACAACACAAGTTTTGTGTTATTTTTATTAGCAAAAAAAGCCTTGTACTTTTTTTATTATTACCAAAAAATATCTCCTTCAATTCGAAATTATAATTTCACCCCATCAAAGGATGAAAAAAATCCCCTTAACTTAAAAGATTACCAATAACCCCTCGTAGCTTTAATATTTTGCAATATACCCTCTGTTTTTAAAAAAAAAATGTTGACAAACTTTTATATAATTTATGAAATCTACTTTAAAAAAATTGACAAAAATCTTATCCCCAAAGTTACATATTGTGGCACTTTACCACCCATATGCACAAATTAAACACATTACCGCCTCAAATAATTTTATTTAATTTTTGTTCGACGGAAAATATACATGTGCCCCTCATATGAATTTTCAAAGTTAGTTGCAACACTTCTTACAAGTCCAACTACGCTCGTGTAAAGATCTGTTTTCAGGTGGGGAAGGGTTGGGCGGTGCTTGTGACACCGGAGGTGAAGAGGGAGGAATTGGTGGCGGCAATAATTGCAATTACCCCTCCCAATTTTTACCTATATAGGTATTTTTTGTCCAATTGCAAATATTCCCTGAAGAGATAAAAATGGTGACTTAAACGGACACGTGCTTGACGCGTGATCTTTTTCATCCAAAAACTAACGGTCGAATGAAATGTAAAAAAAGTTGTCCAACTTTTGTACAAAATGTGTCTTTTTGAAAAATTTGGTATGAAATGTGTAAAGTAGGCAGAAGTTTGGTATGAAAAGTGTAACTCCCTGGATTTTTTTTCGGGGGAAAGAGGTATGAAACTAATTAGAATTAGAGAGTTTTTTTAAATATATTAATTAAAGAGTTAGTATATAATATAACATATGTTTATTATTTTTAAATGTCCGATGCCACATCATCATTGGCCATTTTGATCATAAATTGTGGTTCAAATTTGATGTTGATTTTTTTTAGTGGTTGAGATGGAGTATCTCATTTACGCTTATGTTCTATGTTCTATAAAATCTTATTTTAGAAAGACCCAAGAAACAAAAGTAAATTTCTCGGGAAGTTTATTGGGTCCGTCTAAAATTTATTTCCATTAAAACAACTATAATACGTACATGGATCAAAATTTCCATTGTTTATGCCAAAATTATCAAAAAGTTTATATTTTTAATCAAGGGAAATTTACCTAGACACTCCCTGGGTTTAGGCCTAATTACAGGAACTTACCCCGTTGTTTGAAATATTACAAAAACACCCCCTTGACTTAACGGCCGTTAGTCAATGCTAACGGAAATTGTGAAATGTCTTAAATGCCCTTAGTTGTTTTTAATATTTACAAAAAAAAAAAAACAAAAAAAACAAAAAACTGGAAAAAAATTTCGCACATTTTTCACTACCTTCACAAAAATCATGATTTCTCCCTTGTTTGTGGACGGATTTTAGTAATTCTTGTTGTGTTAGACTCGCCTCTTCATCGCGCATCTTCCTACTGGAGCAATTTTCGGGATTATGGACTGGTTTTTGCGATTGGGAGTGATTTCTTTTCGTCCCCAAATTCTAGGGTTCATCCCAATTCGCGGATTTGAGCCTCTAATTCTGGAAAATTGATTCGTGTTTCACTTCTATATGTTTATTTCGTCACTTTCCTTGGATTAATTGCCCGATTGAAGGTGGGATTGAAGATTTGAATCGAATTGGGCATTTAGGGTTTATGCGCCCACTTTGATCTCCGAATTGGGGGTGTTATCGAACTGATTTCTACTGGATTTTTTAGGGCTTTTCTTCATGATAGTGTTAATTTCAGTTTCCCCAAGTCAATTTTGGGTTTGGTGAAGTCGGGCCGCGAAGAACAATTTCGGGCCGTGAAGAACAAGTTCGGGCCGAAGGGTTTTTTGCTCCTGCTGCATTTTCCTGCTGTTTTCTGCTGTTTTTTTATTGTTATTTGCTGGTTTTGGGTTTTATTTTTGTTATTTGGTGCTTTTGTTGGTGTTTTTTCGATTATTTAGTGATTTTTTCATCATTTACTGACCAGGTATTTATGTATTTTGATCTAATGCAAAGTGGAACATTTTATTGAAAAATAGTTGAGTGTTATTTCATCATTTACTGGCTTGGTGGATTGGTATTTATGTATTTATTGGGTGTTTTAATATTGAAATGGAAATACATTACACATACAACAGTAATTTCCAGCCTACAACAATCAAATTTTAAATATTACAAATACACCCCCTGTAACATAACATATATTACAAATACACACCGAGGGCAAAATTGGAAAAACATTAAAAAAAAATGATGACGTCATCCTCCGCCGTCAAAATTTAACGCCGTAAGGGGTGTTCTTGTAATACTGTTTTGCCAGAGGGGGTGTCTAGGTAATTTTTCAAACAACGGGGTAAGTTCCTGTAATTAGGCCTAAACCCAGGGGGTGTATAGGTAAATTTCCCTTTAATCAATGGTGATGAAAAATAAGTATAATTTTAAAATTTTCTTAGTTTAATTAACTTACTAATTATTTTTTTATATTAAAACCTAACTAGGCAAGTTTTTTTGATTAAAATCCTTTTTTCTTAATGTTCCAAAACATTTTCAATTTTTGTTTAAATTTTTTTATATTGGGTCTGTCTAAAATGAGATTTTGAGGGATGGGGAGAACATGAGATAGCATTAATCTTGGTGACACGTGTCCTCTTAAAATTTAAGTTAAAATAATTTATTTTCTTAAAACAAAATTACCCTTTTTTAATGAGTGAAATTCAACAACACCCCTTATGTTTTGCCCAACTAAAAAATATGTATTTTTTTTATTAGCAAAAAATATCCCTCCTAAATCGAAATGACAATTTTACCCCATCAAATGATGAAAAAACATCCCCTTAACTTGAAAGATTACCAATAGCCCCTGGTAACTTTAAATTTTGCAATAACCTCCCCTTTTTTTTAAAAAAAATTGACAAAAATTTTCATATGATTTATGAAGTCAATTGAAAATAATCTTACCCACCCCCCCCCCCCCCCACCCAAGTTAAATATTGTGGCACTTTACCATCCATATGTACAAAATAAGTACTTTATTGCCTCAAATAATTTTAGTGAAGTTGAAAAATATTGTATTTGTAAATAAAAGAGGGAAAAATACACGTCATGTTTTGACTAATTTAGTAACCTTAAAATACATATGCGAGTCACATATATGAGTTTTTCGGCGATCAAAATTGGCATAAAATCATTTGAAGGGGAAAAGTGCAAAAGATTTCATATGTACTTATTTTGAACCTTAGGGTGGTAAAATTCAAAATATGTAGCTTTGGGAGGGGGTATAAAGTGCATTTTCCTTAAAAATGTTTCACATGATCTTACACTGATAGTCTTAATTGTCAATTTCATCCGACCATTAGTTTTGGGATAGAAAAGGTCACGTGTCCGTTAAGTCATCATTTTTATCTCTTCAAGGATATTTGCAATTGAGCAAAAAATATCTAAAAATTGGGAGGGGTGAATGGGTGATCACCTTCAGCACCACAACCACTGCCCAACCCTCCATTGGGCTTGTTGAGCTTTGAGGTTGCGGAGCATTCTTCTGTCCAAAAGCTCATTGTCATGGTCAATAAAGCAAGCACCAAAAACTATTTTTCAGCCTCAGATTCGTACCAATTGTGCAAGTACCGAACACAAATCCCAAAAATTGTTTATTTTTCACCAAAGACAGAGAACATTGTGTTTGTGTATTAATAATTAAGTTGTTCACAAATTAGAACAGATAAATGAGAAGCTAAAATTCTTATTTTTGAGGGGCACATGTATATTTTCCAAAAAAATTGAGGGACACATGTATATTTTCCAAGAATATACAAGTGTCCCTCAATGTATAAAGTGGGCAAAAGTTTGGTATGAAAAGTGCAACTCTCTCAATTTTTTTGTTTTTTTTTCCGGAAAAAAGATATGAATGTTTTTAAACATATTAATTAGAGGGTTAATATGTAATTTAACATATGTTTATTTTTTCTAAATGTCCGATACCACATCATCATTGAACATTTTGACAAAAAATTGTGGTTTAGATTTGTTGTTAACTTTTTTTAGTGGTTGAGATGGAGTATCTCATATGCACTTATGTTCCATAAAATCTTTATTTTGAAAGAACCAAGTATATTATGTACTTGAACTAGAAAAATCGTAAAAAGAGTTTAAACTTGAAAAATTTATACAATATATAATATCAACCATGAAGAGATGAAAGCCAAAAGTATAATACATAAATATCCATACGAAATGTCATTAATTTAAATAGTAAAAGAAGTGAGGTAATCAAGAGAATTTTAGATTAGATAATAAGGTCACAAAAATTAAAATTCATGGTGTGGCATGAGTGCTCTATCTGAGCAAATCACTCATTCCTTGAAAGTAACCCATTCAAATTGTAAAATAGAACTAAAAAAATTAATTTAATTTATAAATTCCTTCTAAATATTAATAAATTATATGAGAAAATTCTCCCGACAGAAATTCGAACTTGATTTTTCATTCTAGTGATATTAGTCATTTCTATTATATCAATCATTTGTCTATAGCTATTATTATTATATACTCCATATAAGAATAGTTTCGTGCAAAATTTAGGTAGACTAATTAATTTCATTACGTAAAATTTATTGAACATTGTAGGAAACGTATTAACGTACGGAGTTTTATTTGTTAAGTGACACTGTCACTAATTTCGTGCGATACAGTAGTATCTACAATTAATATTTCTCGCAAAAGAGACCAATTTTTTTCACTCTATACTATATTTTCCATTAAAAGGACATTGCATGCATAATGGTAATAATTTTATTTGGAAGCAAGAAAAAATTTGCGTAAACTTCACGAAATTCAGCTGTTGTACTGAAAGTCTATAAATATTAAAATGTTGTTGCAACATATATATTCTATATAACAATCAGTTTGATAATCATGATGCATTACTTTATATAATCAATTTCGCATGTGATCTAATTCTTAGTCCATCTGTAGATTAAGATCATTTTTTTTTTAAAATGTTACTAATTAGTAATTTATATTTTAATTGATTTTAATTTCTTCAACTGATATACAGATACTCTGCAGCCAATATGATGATGTTGATAATATTTTTGATGGTATTTCTCTTGGTGCTAGTGCTACCTCTCTTTAAGCATCTCTTTTTTGGACTGTCACAAAATGATCATCAGCTTCCACCAGGTCCTTATCTATGGCAAATTTTGAGAAATATTTCCCTATTTACAAACAGCCCTCATATTGCATTCAATAATCTAGCTAAAATCTACGGTCCCCTCATCTCGTTTCGTATCGGAGGCCAACTTGTCGTGGTTGCATCATCACAAAATACCTCCAAAGAAATTCTTAAAAATCGAGCCTTCTCGGGCAGATATTTGCCTTCAGCTTATTACCATATCCCAGGGTCAAGTCATTTATCTGTGGTGTTGGCAAAAGAATGCAACGACACATGGAAATCCCTACGTGGGATAGGCCAAACTTGTATCTTTTCCTCCAAGGCCATCGAATCAAACACACCAATAAGAAAAACGAAGGTGACGGAGATGATGGACTATTTGAAAACCAAACAAGGCCAAATTATAAACATTGAAAATGTTATATTTGCAACAGTTAGTAATATTGTTGCTAATGTTCTAACTTCAAGAGACCTATTTGGTACTGATCTACAGGGTATAGCCGATAGAAAGCTTGTGGCTTTCATGCATCAAGTGATTGAAAAAGCTAGTAGCCCTGGTTTGAGTGATTTGTTTCCAATTTTGAGTAAGATAGACTTTTGGAGTAAAGGAAGTGGTATGG